>OY783201.1:23387602-23987602 GCA_963678675.1 Xiphydria camelus | reverse complement strand
TGGCTCAAGGCTGGGGTAGAGTGTACGCAGATCAGGATCATAGTTATGCCATTCATGGCATTTTACTGTTGAGATAAAAGTTTTCGTTGAATTTTCTATTGAAAATGGAGGATCTTTTCTTTTTCATTTAGGCAACTGGAAAAGGTTCGAAGAACTTCTTTGCATCGATCCATAGTAACTTTTAGTCACGATTGTTTATCCTTCTCGAACGAATTTGTTATAGGCCTGTAGTATTATAATTCAATTTTTGGAATGCACGTTATAGTAATTTTATTATGCTTAGCTTTTTAATTTAATTGGAATCACATTATGACGCTCTAAAATACACTAAAAACATAATTTGCCGATTCAAGTAACCATCGACATGAATAGTGCCAAGAACATATTCGAGAAAAGTGTATGTTCATTGAATTAAACAAGTCTACACTTAATTCGAATAACATGTGTTTGATACAACGACAATATGTTTGACTTATAAATAATACGTTTTTGGCACCATTCGTGTCGATGATTACTTGGATCGGCAAATTATTTCTCTCAATGTAGTCGCATGTAGAAATCGCCGATTTTATGACATTTTTCTACTAGAAAATCAATGTTTTCACATTGTTATTACTCAATGAAGGATGCGTAAGTTCGTATTATTATTATTATATGTATTACCAATTTACACGAGAATAAATATATGAACAAAGTTCTAGCAAGATAACACATTTTCCACTAGATGATCTACTTTATCAACATTTTGTTAAAGTGAAATTATTCATTTTTTACGAATACTTTGACTTATTCGATATACTGGCATAGTTTCACCCGGTATTGTCTGGGTTTTGGTCAATTTTATAAAAAATTTCTATAGTGGTAAGCGCAAGCATAGTGGAGTATGTCGCAATGGTGTGTGTCGCCACACCACTTTCTAAACGATTTTTTATTTTCAAGTTCAAATTTCTCGACTCCTAATTTGCCGATCCGAACCAATCCACCGCCGTCCGACAGGAAATTTTATGGGGTTTCAGAATATTAGTATTCACTTTCGCATATTTTCTCATAGTTTTTGAGATATTTACGGAAAACTGTAAAGTTGCGCGTGTAAATTTTGCTCAAGGGGGTTGAAAAGCGTAATCTGGATGGGTTTTGTAAACCAAATGTAAACAGTACTTCCCGCCTTGCTTTAAAGCATACGCGTACAAAATTTCATTTGGAGCGGATAAAAACTGTGGATTTGTATAAAGAACATACAAATATATCACAGTCACGTCTTCCAACCGCCTTAATACAATCTTATCTTCACAACAGAATATCATTAACAATTCCCGGATGTAAAAGTAGTTGTATCTGAAAAAAATGATCTGAAACTACGTTAAAATCCTTTTTCTCTTATTTTAAACCACAGTACATGCATCCTTCAACTTTTGCCATTTTCATTTTTTTAATATCCCGTAGGTACTTACGTATACCGTACACGCGCGCGTGAAACGGGAAGACGGAAGCAGATGAAATGAACCACGGGCGATCGACCGAGAGGTCGGTGCATCGCAGAAATTAACGGCTTCCTCCGCTACGAATTACACGGTCGAGCACTAATCGACGAACGCGGAGGCATAGGCGTGCAGGCCTTGCGTTTCCCGAGAAGCGACTGCGGAGCAGTAAGTTCGCCGAAGCCTCTATGCAGCGAACTGCTTAATGGGCAGTAATGATCTTGCAATTCGCCAGCGCACCGCGCACTTCTTAGTGCCTGAAATGCAAAATGATTACCGAAGCAGTCTTATAATATCGGGGCCAGAACCTGTAATTATTCGGCGAACAGAACGCTTTCGTATACGTTAGACGGTGATGACTTTCTTATTTTTTTTTAGCGATTTTGAGAGCAAAGTTGTATACTGTAGCGAAGGCTGCGTTATTCGGAATAACGAGCATTAATTAATGTCTTGTGATTGTGTAATGATGAATTATCATATTCTCTTTGTAAGAACGAATGGATTATGAAACATATTACTAGATAACATACTATACACTCGAATATGCCTATACAGTTGAAAATGTTGTATCAAATTTAACATAAATTATTTATCTCAGAAAATCCACTCAAGAAATTGTTTTAATTTAATGAGAAGCATCCGCGCTAACAAATGAATACAAAATTTGCATTGATAACTGAACGCAAAAGTGACACGTTGTACGTTAAAGAGTGCAAATCAAACAAATTCTGCATTAAGTTAAGTCTAAAGCGGATCCTGTGTCATTCTTCAACCTAACACTAGCCCTTTATGGTTATTTACACTGAGACAAAAAATCATTTGATTTAACTAAATTTTGCCAACCACAACCTCTCGGGCGGCCAACTAAATATGTCGTTATCTCAATAAATTCGTAGTTGAAGCAACTAAATACTTAGCTGCTTAAACTAAATATTTGTTTAAATAACTATATATTTAGTTACCCGCCTGTGTGACCTCAAAATTTAGTTGAATCAAACGATTTTCTTTTCCAGTGAGTTAACACTATACTTCCACCCTTCGTCCAAAAAAACTTTTCTTGAAACGAACAAACTCTAATTAATTTAAAAAAGCAATGAAGTTTAATGGAATATAACTATCAACAAAAAGAATCTTATTAAATGAAAAGAAAAAACGTAGTCATTACAAGTAAACACAAAGTGGCTAGTTTTCACAGAATTTAACCCTCAACCAAACAATTTAGTTGGAACAACTAAATTTTGTTGCACGGGGTAAATAAATACACGAACGTGCCACAAATTGTTGAAATGTTTAACACATCAGCACAGCCATCTTTCACTGTATATTAACCTTCGAATGAAACCATTATGTCCAATCCTCCAAATAACCTTATCAGCGAGAATATCAAACCCGCGTCAAAATATATATGCACCCTTCACACATACGAGTCATTGCAAGTGTATGGATACACCCTCAAATTTTTCTTTTCAAAGGCGACAAAGACGAGGATTTCAATTTCCCGCGGGATCTCCCTCCTCGATATCTATCTTGTATACACATATGTACGAAGATATATGCCGAAGAAAAAATTCCCTTTGGCATCGCGTGGCATCTCTTTACTCTCCGGAAAAAAAAAATGAACTCCATATTCTACTCTTCATCGAGTCGGACCCGTTCGTCCGCGAAAGCCTTCCTCGTTGATCCCCCTGCGTCTTTATCGCCCCAGACCGATAACCGATGCGTCGGCTCGCCAACCGTTCCATACCATTCGCATTCGTCGTCACGCCTCTCCACCTCGAAAAATCGGATATTCAAGCCCCGTATCCCCCGAATCCCATGAAAACCCTTTTATCCCGTCTTGGCGTCTGCAGTCAGAGGCTTCTTCTATGTACATACATACATATATGTAGAAAGTCGATATAACGTCGCGACAAGGGATGTTTGTACTATAATGCAGAAATTGGCAAGTTTCCTGCACCGGCAAAAATGCCGCCATTTCCATTCCGACGATCGTCTCGAGGTCATTTGTTATCAACTAACGACGGGAGGAATTGTTCGTTCCAAGAAGGTCGCAGACTCGAAAGATTGATTGACTGATTGATAAGGCGTTTATCATTAAAAGTTGAATAAATATGGTGTCCTGAGAATCAGGATACATCGAACAAGCAAAAATAAAGGTACAAAATACAGAAACATAAAATTAAAGTACAATTTATAAGGCGATTCAGAGATACAAAGATAAGAAAGTAACAATATAGGCGTGCGTCAGGCGATACCAGAGAGTTAATAAACAAAGCAATAAAGGAACAAATCATTCATAGCAAGAGTGGCAGAGAATGATATCGTGACCATATGCGTGGCTCTCACTCTTCTCAAAGTTTATGCTTACACAAAATGAGTGATTTTAAGTAGTAAACTTCAAAGAGAGAGAGTCGTGTGAGTTTTGTTTTGGAGAGAAGTGATTAGAAACGTTTCTTACCTTGAAAAGAATCTTTAAACGGGCCATCCATAAACCACGTGACGCACTTTAAAGGGGGAGGGGGTTTAATCAAACGTCATATTGCATAGGGGAGGGAGGTGGTCAGCGACTGCGTCACGTGTCTTTTTTTGGTAATTTTTCGAAGACGAATACAGTACACTGTCCCCCTCTTTTTCTTCTTTTCACGCGATACCAAGATACTTTTGACTTAAGATGTTTAGTCACTCATATTACCAAATAGTTGTAAGACAAACAAAGAATGTTAAAAATTGAAATAGTTTAGCTTTTTAATCTTTCTGCAAACACGAGCGAAAAGTTCTGAAATTTAACAGTTTTTGCTTTATATTTAAATACCAGATCTATTTTATTATATATTTTTAAAGTTTAACGGTTATGCTCCAAATAAACATATGTTTAATTAATTCATACTATTTTGAGTGATTTACACTAAGTATGAGTGTCACGTGAAAACACGGAGGAAGGGGAGGGATTCCAGCTATCGTCACCAAGCGTCACACGGGAGAGGGGGGAGTCAAAAATGGCCAAAAACTACGTCACGTGGTTTATGGATGGCCCTAAAGATCCTTCTTTTTGAGTGGAAAACCTATTCATGGCTTTCTTTGACGTTAACGCGTATCGTAGGAAAAAAAGCCCAGAATTTATTAAACCAACTCGCCCAGATCTGGGGCGAACGCATCTTGGTCAGTCGAAATTATCCTGACATCAGTACGAGATGAGCAGAGCGAGCTACTATTACGCAGCCCAAGTGGCACGCTGTAGCAAATCCCGCTACCACACAATAGACTCGCCGCGCTGTTCAGTGCGCACAAAAAGTGCACGTAAGCGGTCCGCTGATCGTTGCAATGCTCCGCTTCGTACTGTTGAATTTTATGTAAAAAATAAACAGAAATGTGGGGCACACCGAGATGTACTCGGTTCGCTTAAGCCTCGAGTTCAGGTTGTTTAGAAGCACCAAAGAGAATTAAGGGATGATCTCAGAGTACGGAGCAAAAAGAAGGAACGGAAAGATAAAGAATTTTGCAGCTCAATTAATAAAGAAGTAGAATCGATTTTAAACAGTTGCCGATCATTAAGTCCTTGATGAAAAGAGGTATTGGAAGGTGGAGTGATTTTTCTTCCTCCATTATTTTTCGAAATATTCATATTTTAATTCATACATTATTTTTACGATTGAAGAGGGAATTTCAATATTTATCGCATAATATATCTCGCGCGTCAATTATTCATCTGGATAGCAACTTCAAAAACGCATCTTACCATTCTGCAACTTTCGAAATGTCTTTGATATGCTGAAATATGAATTCCGTTCTTACCGCGTGGCTCTCCAATTTTTCACACAAGACAGCAGACCGAGAAAGAAAAGAAGACTGTTCGGTGATCCCAACGTAAATATAGGTGCCGTCTCTACGGCGTCATAATTTATCATTGAAACTCGACTATCGGCAACGTCGCGACGACGGTATACCCATGTAAAGTAATGCGGAAATTGGCAAGTCTCCTGCAGAGATGCGAAAAATGCAGCCGCATATTCGTATTCCAACGGCGATCACACACGAGGTCATCGACTGTTTACAAACGACGGGAGGATTCGTTTGTTATTGATGAGAAAGCTCTCCCCTCAGATGCGAGCGACGAGGGGAGGAAAAAAAATTCGGAAGAGAAGGAAGCGGAACGCACGAGGCGGGCCGGAAGATTTCCACTTGGAAATGTGCGCGGTGTAAATCTCGTTTTCCTGGATCAGAGGGCGGTGAATTATTAATTGCACCCCGCGGGGATATTTCTAGTTCGATTACTCTTGCGGGAGAGGACGGAGGAGTGACTCTCTCACCCTCTCTCTTCGGAAAATGTTGCGTAGGTGTAACGTATCGACGTTGCCACTACGCTTCTTCCGGGTCCTTCGTTCTCCGGGGAACTCTCTACACGAGACTCTGCCGAGGGTCGTAGAAGGGGCATCGACTTTCGTACGGCGATTCTGTACTCGTGGCTTGGAGGAGTTTCGGTGGATATTAATGTCGCCATTGGGATCGATATATCTGTATCGACTGTCTGATGGTAAACCAAGTTGGGGTGTGTTCTGAAGTTTCTTCCTAAATTTGGATAATGCGAAGATGACACCACGCTATGTTTTCCGTATTAAGGATTTTGCCATAGTGTTGATGTAATAGAACTGCTGTCTTTTTTAACTTTGTAGGGGGCTTATATGACGAAGGATTATAAATACTAATAGAGGCGTAAAATTGTGCACACCATCATTAAGCATTCTCCATAAATTATGGAAACTAGGATGTGTTTTTGTTTGAAAAAGTGAATAACTATCAAAAATTACTTTTAAAAGATTGAATCATTCTTTAATTCTACGTGTACGATACATATAAAATCTGTTATTTCATAAGTAATGTAAATATATGGTGTCAAAATTAACTCTAAGAAATGACCTAATTAATTCGAGAGTGCGAAAAAAACATTAATTACAATCCTTATTCCTGGCCGCACTCTATATGTACATGTGACAGTCTCTTATACTGTAATAGGAGAAAGGGTGCTAACTTGGACCCCTATCTATTAAGTAAGACACTAATGCGTTGTTATAACTAATGAAAAGTTATATTCACATTTTTCTCCGAAGGACCAATGTTATTGAAACTAGGTAAAAATTGAAGGACTTCCAATGTAAATCAATTAATTTGAAGTTCCCGTTACAAAGTTACACCTCAGAAATACACTTTGAGTACTATATGCATCTACGCGAAAGTCGAGACGATTCCATCAATTTTGCACCGATAAGTCCTTGTGAATTAGTGTCGAACGCGCGCCCGCGATATAATCGCGTAAGTATCTTTGACGTTCGAACGGCAACCGAGTCGGTCGACGATCAATTTCGCGGTGATTGTGTCACCGATGTCTTGTCGAACAAAAAGTATGCATCGACTCGATTCTTGTTACGGGATATCTCAGTCCGTATATCGTCTAGATAAAGTATATCCCTGGGGTCCAATCCTCGTCTGCATCCACGTCGTCGCTGAACCCAGCGATATCTCGCGTTGCCTTTCACTTTGTGTGCTGTACCTATCTATATTTCGCGCCATTGTGCAGTCGTCGTTGCGCAACGATATTTTAGTCTTGGAATTGCGACAAGAGCGAGAGCGTATCGATAGCTACGTTCGACTAGCTCGTGTTATATTTTTCGATTTTTGTCGAAATTCGTTCGATGCACTTTATACGTATAAAATAAGAGAAATATGCAGAAGTGAGAGTAGTCCATCGCCTGAGAACCATTTAAGGAGACAGTAGAATAAAAATATATTAGGCACAATTTTTTTTTGACTGAATTATTTATTTTTAGTTTTTTCATATTTTAATTTAATTCTACGCAGATTTATACAAGGTGTAAATTTACCAAAGGAAGATTCCATTAATTTCCGTTATTTGTCATCTCACGAAATTAATAGTTGTTTGATATCGAAGGAGACGTATAATCCGTGCAAAATATTTTTAATAACACGCGTTATGTACGAGATATGAATGTCAGCTTTATTTTTTTTTTAAATGGAACTCGATATTTTCGTTTTTATAAAAATTGTAAAGCTCGTTGTGAATAAATAAAAAGGGTATGAAGTTAAACCATTCGTGAGATATTTCCGCTTAAAGTACAAGAGTAAATTGCACTGTGCACGACTGTTGGATTAATTCTCTTGCTCTTACTTACTCTTGTACTTTGAGCGGCAGTATCTTACAAACGGTTCGACGAATGGGGCTTCCACCTTATACCTCTTTTGTTCATCTCGATAAGCTCTATAAATTTTGTAACGAAGAAAATCTCGAGTTCCATTTAAAATAATAAAGGTAACCTTTGTATCTCGTAAATAACGGGTGTTATAAAAAGCCACTTTCAGGTATCACACGTTCCCTTCGACACCAAAAAACTTTTATTCGAACGTTTTTTTTTTTTTTCGTAAAATGACGAATAACAAAAATAAATGAATTCTCTCTTGGCAAATTTATACTCTGTAGCTATGTACTCATTCACGAACATACAGTTACACCGTTAGATTTTCCTTAAATGAAAAGGAGGAACGAGAAAAGGAGGAAAAGCCTTTCCCGTGAGACTGCTTAATGACCTAGAAGTTTCTTTGTCCGTAGAACGTAACTTCGTATTTGTGCGGAAGTAAAATGAGCAGCAGTAACAGAACGACGAGAACGATAAATTTACTTACGCAAAGTCTGTAATGCGTTTCTCGTTTTGTCAAGGAATTGTGTGCTGAAAAGAAAAAGATTTTACCTCTTTATATTACATCTAATATATAGGAATAATAGTTTTATTCCTTGGCCAACATGAGCTTCCCCCACTCTTCGGTTGAACTGCCGGCGGGGAACTAAAGTTATGATATTATTTTCGATTGATGTACCTACATCATAAATATCGTAGACATTTTCTAACGTGACTTTATCGGACGCAAAATTGAATTAAACTTTCTATACATAAAGTACAATGATATTAGTTAATTCCGTCTCGAAATGAAAGTAGTGATTTTGTAATTAACAACCGATGCCTATCGCATCTCCGCGTCTGCTACATTTGTTGAGTTGACAGTAATCGATACCCGACCGTCGTCTTGCGATATTACACGCGTTGCGCTATAAATTAAACGAGTCGAGCGGTAAATTCCTTGCAATGATAACTTATCGACAATATCGTTTTATTGACACTGCAAAATCAGTGCACGCGTGCAGCAGTGCCACCCACCTGCAGACTGTCTCTTTCCAAAAGTTATTTGAAATTTTTTAGAAAAATAAAGATAATTTCGCGCTCATTTATAAAATTTCGTCGCCCTACCGCACGAAATGTGAGAGCATTCGATTTTTAAACGCGAATGTGATTTGATTAGGACATCGAAATCTGAAAGATGCCTTAAACAACTTATCAACATTTTTGTAATAACCTACATCGAACTATCTGATATCAACAGAGATGTTCAAATTTACTTCATATGTACCTACTGTGTATAAATAATTGATGATTATTGCTAATTCAGTGTGCTACTTTATAAGCAGTTCTGTTTAGAATTCTGGGTTATTGAACAGTGACGTCGAACTTATTTCTATCTACAGGAAACGGGAATAATGGTTTTACTTCCCCCACTCTTCAGCTATTCCGCGCTCCGCCATACCTATATAACGTGTGGCGGAATGGGAAATAGTTCAGTAGGAGAATAGGGAAAAATTAACATATTTAGTGGTAACCGGAAATATTAATTTCCATGCGGTGTGCTTGATAGGAGATATTCGATTAATTATTTTTAAGTTATCTAAATATCTTTTTTTCCTAATTAGACAAAAGTCGCCAACGACAAAGTCGTCACATTTCTCACACCAATATCCCATACCGAGAAACGGTGGAATCCCTCGGCGAAATACCCCGCTTATCAATTATCTCTTCCTATAAACTTTGTCAGTGTAGACGTCGCCCTTAACCCCCTAGCGTCTTTAACGAGGAAACTTTTTCAGAACTCGAGAAATTTCACTGCTTCGTCAAAGTCGAAGAAGCATCCGCCGATAACGAAGCAAATTAAAATTTATTCGAATTCCACGATTCCTTTTTTCAAGGATCACAAACTCGACGATTGCCAAAATTCTTTACTTATCAAACATTCCTCTTCGCAATAAGCCTGGCTTATTATCAAAAAAACTACCGTTTCTTTCTGTAAAAATCAATAGGTTCCTTCAGTTCTTACAACCCCCTTGCTAGTTTCTTTCTTTTTTTAAGTGAGGATAAATAGCGTGCAATATATGAACACCGCAAAAATATATCATCAACTAAATGTGCGTCTACCCACCCGATAGCAATCAAATATTTTCCGCCATAAGATGCAATATATATTACTCGAGCCAATCAAATATTTAGTTGCTACGAAGCGAGCAATTACTCTCCGATACCAAAGTTATTCCTCAATACGCTTTCGCGGTCTTTCATCACGCGTGGCTCGTCGGGCCGCGCGATCAATCGTTCGAGTTGCGTCTCCGCTCGTCGCCGTTGGCTGCGCCCGAATGCGGTCGATTTATCGGAACGATCGATACGCCTTTTTTTTGTTTCTAATATCAAACGTAACGCCGCGATTATGACATTCGAATAACTCCGAGCGCTTGGCGGGGGGAAACGTTTCCCGTCGCGGAGACGGTAGCGCCTCTCCCAGCCTCCTTGGGAACGAGTCCGCGAACGCCGCGCGACCTTGTCGAAATTCTTGGTCGAACGGAAAGGAAAAAATGATTTGCCCGGCCGGTAAACTGGGTCGAACGAACCGCGCGGTCACGGCTGGCTCGCGGTTCCAGAAGGGAGCGGACGACGTCAAAACAAACCATGTCCAACGATTGTCCCTGAACGTTGCCGGAGCGTAATATCGGAACAATGGTGCATCGACAATGTGACTTCCTGTCAACGATCGTGGCCGGCGAGCGCGAGCCGCTGCCTCTTCGCGTTCCTCGCCACGCTAGGTTTTTCCCCGTATAATGTGACCCGCGTTAAAAGGGGGCACATACGCCTGGAATTGACAAAACTAGGGTCTTATTTACGAATTATCGCTAGGGAAATGAAACACTTTAAGTTTTAACACTTATTTGTGTACCTAAATATATATCTCTTAAAGTATATCTTATTGTTAGATAAAATTTACACCTTAAAATATTCCAAAATGGCGGAGTAATATCCAGTGTAGCAGCTCGCAGTGGTCACATTGTAGTTTTCACAAGACTCATCCAAAAACAAAATACCGAAGAGATTCTTAAAGTGTATTGAAATATCTAGTCCTTGTCATATATGCAATGTAAAAAATGTTGATTTATAAGAAAACGACTGCCATTGCACTTGAGATTTCGATTTTACTACACACTAGCCACGCCCCTGGTCACGATCTGTCTATATTGGCAGTCCTCCCTTAAGTGTCTTTAATAGCTGATAGGTTCTACTGTAGTCGCAGCGCCGAAAAACTAATGTTAAAGTCATCCAAGGGATTGTTATTTTCATGACATTTTAATGTGAGTTTTCTAACACATTTTTCTGAAAGTATTTTTATTTCTGAAATAGATATTTAAATTTGAAATTAATGAATTTGTGAAATTATTAAATTACATCTTAACTAAAAAATTTAATATATAGAATGAAAGTTGTAATGAATATATGGACAGTTGACTTATGAAATTAAATTTGAGTGGTTTCACCCATAAGCTAACCTTCACATTTAATCAATAGACCGTAGACCTTTCGTTCGTAAATGCACTTCTATACAATAAACACCGATATTCGCTTTTCTAACGTATTACAACAACAATATCTCTGTTATCATCTTTGTCTTCCTCTTTATCGTGGCGGTAGAGTACGTTCGATGAAAAGAAAGTCAATAATCGCTCAGCACCTTGGCTTGGAATATCCTACGCTTCATCGTTCAAGAATTTCGCGTCACCATGGTGTACTGAGTGTTTCTTATCTCTAGGATCTAAAGAGTGCTGTAATTTTCCACGGCGCCAAGAGTCTTCAGTCGAAGGGAGGTCGTTTACTCAATCGTTTAAAGGCCTCAGGAATAATACTACGAGTTGATAAAAATAAAATCAACAAATACTCCACCACGTGCGAAAGGCGTGAAAAGAGATTGTATGCCGGGTAAATGCGTCACAAAAATATCCGCATTTGTATCTAATATAGTCTGTAGGTAGGGGACTCGAAGTCAATGACGCCACCGGGGTAATACCATCATCCTCTACAGTCATCCGATATAAATATAGCCTATAATGGTGAGTTTTCTCCTATATCAAGGAACTGCCGAAAATATAACCTACAGCAAACGCGCGCGCGGCAACAGACATTTAATTTGGTTATACTTGTGTAACAAATATTGTTTCTACGGAGAACGATTTGGCGGTGTTATCGACGGCTGCTTTAAGTTTGTAATCAATGACAATCATGATGAAAATCATGAAAAATAGAAGAGAAATAAACGCTGGAGGAAACGTCGATGGTGGGTTTATCCAATTAATGTTAAACGTAACGAAGTAGGAGTTTCTTGCTTCATTCGAAGAATTGAAACATGAAAAATTATTAGAAAAAGTTTCTCTTATTATTCTCTTAAAGTACGCTTATTCATTTGGTTAACGTCTAAAAGAACATGACGTTCACGTGTGGCGGCCCAGCACCAGATGGCGCCGTCCCCTCTCGGTTCTTACTAGTGGTCGAACACGAGAGAGCGGTTAAATAAGACCGCAATGTTTGTGTAGAAGAGAACGCTTAAAATTACTATGGATCCGATGACTACAAGTGCCACTAGAATCGTGCAACATTTTGTCATCATGGAAGTTTCTTTCCTCTCAAATATTCTGTAGATATCTTTTAGTTGGGCGTGAAGGCTGATTAGCTCGCCTTCAGTGTCGTCCAGTTGTTCCGATCATTTTCAATAATTGGTGAAATAATCTATGCAGGAGGTCATACTATGAGCGTTAATCCATTTGCTTGAAGCATTTAGAAATAATAATTTGTATAATATAAGATCATTATGCTAGATAAAAATGCGCGCTAAATTATGAATTAAAATTCTCTGATCCGATTCGTCGGTTCGATCCCGTCGTTAAATTTTCAACGCAGCGTCGCTATCGACGGCGACTGTGCTGTAGCTGCTTCTTCACCTTTACATGACGTTCGGTATCTTTTGATAAGCTCTTGTCATTTCCTTTATGAAACAAGCATTTTTAGACACTGACAGTAAGTCACCGTGTTTGCGATTCGATGATTTCACGTCCCCAATGCTCTGTAAGTGGATTGTTCCCCGCGTTTTCGACTAAATCAGGACTTTGACATTATATCATTTCTAACGTAGCATCTTCCGAAGTAGAAATGTGAGAGCGGTATCTTCGGAGACTACTATATATCTTTATTGAGATGACAGTACACATGCAATTATAGCCTAATGGTGGTAGAGGAGTTATACATATTTTTAATCTTCGTATACTATATTCTATGGATGAAATAACGATTTTTTGTTTCATCAAATGGCATTATTACCTCGATCTTTTTTACAGGACGTTCCAATTCCATACAATTCACAGTCTCTCATCCTTGAATCAATAGATAAATTAATAAAATTTTCCAGTCAATTTAATTCCAGTCAATGGACCAGATTTAACACAAATTATGATAAAACTCATCGATAGATAAATTAAATTAAGATTTGTCATTTTCTAAAGCAATCCAATTAGATAAAATCATTTGTAATGGTTTAACAAAATCTCCGTGATTATGAATATTTATTCCAATATTGAATATTTATTCACTCGAAAAATAAAAGCGATAATAATTTTACGAAGTAATCGAGCGCATCAAATAATACTTCCCTTCTTTCGATTATGATTCTTTTTCTACTAACCATCGCAACAAAGGAAAATAGCATTTCATGCTATCAGTGCGACGCAAAAGTAAACACATTACTCGCTGTTAGACTGCAACCAATGTATGACGCGTGACTAGAAAAATATCGCATGAAATACTTTCCACCACGAAGGATAGCACGCGGCCACCGTGCGCGAGATATCTGCTTTTCCTCCACTATACTATACGATTACCGTAATCACCTGCACATTTATCCTTGCGTCGAAGACACGTACGAGCGAAAGAACTAGTAAACCACTCCGCAACGTGACCAGATACATCATACCACGTATACCTACCGATCCATAGTTCAAGAATCGCGCGCGTAATCGCCGTACGCTCGGTGTCCCTCGGCGGTGGCGGTGGTACCACCGCCTCTCGTCTCCCCTCCAACATACAAGCCATGCTACGTCCGTGAAGAACCAGCCAGCGATCAGGGGACTCCCGCGCCTTTCTCGCGCGGCCACACCGCGTGTCAGTTCGAATCCGACCGCGGACAACCACCGATAGGTCCTCGTCGGTCCGCGCACGCGGTACGACCACGTCCCCGCAAAGTCAGTAGACCCAAGTCCCCCCCCCCCCTCTCGGAATTTCTCCGCCCACGCGTCGCCTTACGACCGGTCGTAAGCGTGCGCGCGAGATCGGTATCGTACCGATTCTTACCGATTTATACCGATCTCCCGTCGCGAATCGCGTGTGATAAACGTGACGGATAAGCGAAGGAGCGCTGATATACGATCGTGTCGAGTGAGCAAAATCGGCGCGCCCCGATCTCACGCGATCTCGCCGAGATCGAGGTGAGAATCGTTACGTCGCGACCAGCGAGTGAACTGTTATTCCCCCTTTGTTGTTATTGTTATCACGTGATCTCTTCGTTCTTCGCAACGTCGTCGATATAATATACCGATCGTCGACAGCACCGTCGAACCCAGGAAGAAGGATACAGTGAAGTAGATCGATAAGTGTTTCGCGCGCTCGATTCCTCGAACATACGCCGTCGGATGTGTCGTATAGTAAGTAAGCTAGTGTGTTTTCGGGCACGCTACGTTAATTCCCCCCAGCGCCGGCGGGATATGTAGAGCGGAAAATGGCTGGTGCTGCTGCGGCTGCAATAGTGTCCGGGAGGGAAGGGAGAGCAGTGAGGGGAGGAGAAGAGTTCCTGGTGGAAATAATTATCCGTACCTACGAAATGAAGATTCGCTTCGACGACGCTCGTTACGTCTCGGGCGCGCGACTTTAACTGTTTCGAATTCCTCCGTGTCTTTTTTTCTTCTCTGTTACTTTTTTCCCCGACGTCTCCTCTATACGGCGCGCAATCTTCGCACGATTTTTACGAACGTCTATCGACGAACGCTTCGCGGCGGGAAGAGAACCGATCGCGCTTTGCGTTCTCCTCAGTCGAACGAGCGGATCGTCTGCCTGGAACGTTTCCCGATTCGCCACGTCAACGCGGCGCGGTCTCTTTCTCCCTCTCTCAAAAACTTGTCGATTCAATCAAACCGAGAAGAGTGCTTCGCATATTGTCATTACCGGCGCGATCTCATCCAGCGCAGCCGCCGCGCGGCGGCGCTTTACTTTCACTAACCGTGGAAAGAGAAAGAGCGACTTGACCGACGCGTTATATAAATTAGACGTTTCACAAATTGTTTCTTGCCGCGTGCGACCGTCGCAGGCCCCGGCGCACAGTAGGCGCCCGCTCGACCGCGGAGAACTCGAGCCGGCCGGATCGACGTTCTTTCGCCGAAGGAATCCGCGGGAAAAGGGAACTCCGCGCGTGCGCCTTGTACGTGCCCGGTTTGCTCGCTTGTAATTTCTCCCCGCGAAGCCTCTTTTTGTCGCGCTCGTCGAAACCGGGCGCATGTACGCAATGCGCGTGATTCGAGCGAGCGAGCGTCGACGTCCGCTGTCACCTTTGATCGTTACTCTCGTTGCACACGTTTTCTGCGGCTCGCGCGGTCCCGAGGTGAAATTGAACGCTGTTGGTTGATTTTGCGGATAGACGCGGGGTCGGCGAACGTCCGTCGCAATTACAGTCTCTTTCGATGTGGGTGGCGTAAAAATGTTTACGATTAACGCTCCGCTTTTTCTCCGGTCAGTAACGGGTATTTAATCGGAGAACTGTTTCGTATACTCTTTTTGATCTGAGAGATTTGAGCGCCCACTTTTATTATGCCTTTCCGCGCGAACAGTATAGAGTAGGTATACACCGAGAAAACGTGTGCCTGAAGTTCCGCCGAACGTTCATTTGAACGAAAAATGTCGACTTTTTAAGAGACCACGGCCAATGTTGAGTTTATTGATTACTTTATTTCCGATAGTCACCCAGTTCGTAAAAATATCTTTGTGGGTCAAGTAATCAAGAAATTCAACAGTGGCCGTGGTCTTTTAAAATCGAAATTTTTCGTTAAAACGAACGTTCGAAAGCTTAGGCACATGAGAAAACAGCTCTTATCATTGGTTAATATATATAATTTCAAATACAGCGAAATAAATAATTCATTAGGGCAAGAAAATATATGTGAATTACTGAACTGTTTATTTCATTGAAACGGTTACCTCGAGGGATTTAACTGTGTAAATATCTTAATGGTTAACGAATATTTATATGGTTCAGCAAACAATTTATTTCGTCACATACAAACAAATATTTATTAACTGCAAATAAACTGGTTTCTCGGTAAGGCGCCTGATTTGTAGGATCGAACTAACGACGTTCGTTACCGCGCCGCTGCCGGAACGCAGTCTGATCCAATCGGCGCTTTTTCTACCGCGTGAAAAATGTTGGGGATCTCGAGAGCGCCCGTCCCTCTCGCGACTCCTTTCACTATAGCAGTCGAAGCCACCGAGGAGTTTTCCACTGTCGGAGAAATTGCCGGGGCCACTCCCCGGCGATTAGGTGTATCCGTCGTGCCTAATTCGCGGGGGAACTTTTCCCCTAGGTGCGATCGACGCGATTTTTTGTCTGTCCTTACACGATGTGTATCCGACGAGAGAAGTAGTAAAACTCCTTTCCCTTGATCAGAAAAAATGCAATCAGAGATATTGATAAAATAGCTAATTATCTCGTTGTGCCAGGTAACTGAATTTATCGCGGAAAGCGCGTGCAATGAGAAAAATAACCTGGTCAATTAACCAAAACCTTGGAGATCATAACCAAACCGTCTGGTGAAATATGAATCTTTCATCTGTGTTTAGTTACACTGACCATTTTATGGTTAGAATAACTCGAAATGTAGTTAGCGTTATTAAACTAGTAGTTAGAATTACTAAATATTTGGTTGAACTTACTAGTATTTTGGTTAGAATAACTAAGCTCGTTTAATCAGATGTGTCTCGTCATTTTAGTCAAGTTATTTTTCTCAGTATGTGTGTGGTAAGGAAAACCAGTGTCAACTGCCCCTGATTCAGATTTTCCGCTAATTCCCCTTCGACCTAAAACTGTAGGGACTTCTATAGAAATCGGCTGCCAAGGTAGAGTGACAAAGAATAAAACGAGCGGAATGGGAGCAACAAACTGTGGGATATGGGCACAAGAATCAGGAAGTATACCGAATGTCGCACGGGAAACCGATCAGGCCTTCTGAATTTCTCTGAATTTGACTTCGTCAGTGCTTGGACGGTGCTCGAGTGATTCATAAATTGCACTGCCGAAGTCAAATTCAGGGAAATTCAGAAGGCCCCCGCCTGATCGGTTTCCCGTGCGACATTCGGTATACGCGACGTATGATACTGTGATAC
Source organism: Xiphydria camelus (assembly GCA_963678675.1). NCBI lineage: Eukaryota > Metazoa > Arthropoda > Insecta > Hymenoptera > Xiphydriidae > Xiphydria > Xiphydria camelus. The sequence goes on along the minus strand of OY783201.1, from coordinate 23,970,501 downwards.
CAGTAAATTTGATTATATTTACAATGAAAGAGATGCGCACGAAAGTTTTCGGATATTTTTTAGATTCTTTTGAAAACAGTAAATCGCGCTGGTTTACATTCAATTTACCAGTATCTTGGGAAAAATTGTCCTTCAGCGCAATATAAACATTTGAAAACCCTCATATGTACCACTATTATTGTAGGTACGTAAATACAGCGGAATTTATTGGTATAAATTTTTCCATAGATCAAAACAATATTTTCTTTTCGCCAAAAAAAAAACAGAAGCATAACTGGAACATTACCTAGTTCCTCTTCGTCCTAGTTTATCTCCTATCTTCTTTAATTTCGCTCGCGCAGCGCGTTCGGGGCTCAAGAGTCGTTCTCGAGGCCCAAGCATCGTTCCCCGGCGACTTCGCTGCTACCGTAAAAGTCCACGTTGGGCATTAGACCCGCGAGGCCTTCCCTAAAGCGGCGCTTTCGTATCCGCCTACGCGGCACGATTAACAATTAACGATCGGTTAACGACTGGTAGACGGCTCGTCGGTGGGCAGGCATCGGGTGACTACGTGATTTGCTTGCGCGTACATAGGAATGTAGGTACGCGGGCGCGTCGAGTCCCAATTATTCGAAGTAACGGCCGGGTTAAGTCGGGTCAGGTTGGATCGGTTCCCGCGAGAAGGCGCACGCAGGGCCGGCGTCTCGCGCGCGGAGATGCCTCCGCGGTCCTACATACATACACGCGCGAGGGCGAGTCCGCGTACCTATTCGCTTCATGCGTGCGAACACTGTTATAGTTTAGTGACTGTCCACGTGCATATTCGCAGCGTTGTCTGTTTTGTGGATCGGTACTTTTTGATGGGCATTTGCTTTTCACGTATACTGCCACACATGCTCACTGAAGTATAACAGTAGTCGTACGCACAGAGCGAGTATGCTCGCCGTGTCTTCGAGACTTCGAGAGCTCTACCGTGTACCTACGTTTCACTCCGCTCCTCCAGTCGCTTATGCGATCGAATTCTCGCGTGTCGGTGATACGAACGTACAGGTAATAGATACACCGTAGTGCGGCTTGCAGAAGCGTGGTATTGCTCTGTATAAATAAATATCTCTTCCTTAGAATCATATGATTGCAAAGAAGAAATATCGAATTGATATGAAAAAAGATTAAACTGATGTAAAGAAATAATTACTTGCAATCCCGCGAGTCATTTTTAGTGGATCCAACTGATTTTGTGTCCCTGTGTAGGTTGCACAGCAATACTAGTAGTTTATTAATATAAAAATAAGTTTTAGTTACTTGAGTAATACGTATTTCAATTTTAGCTATACGTAGAGATATAGTTATTTTAGTAATACATATTGCTTTTGTTACCATTTGGTATTGCTATATTATCTATACTGTCTAGTTAACCTCATTTAGATCGGTATTCATAGTCGCTACTTTTAAATAAGCATGGACTTAAATCAGCATCGGAGGTCACTTATTGGTCGAGACGGCGACTTGAGAGAGTCGTGCTTATTTATAAGTTCCGACTATGAATACGGGCCTTAGCCTTAAAGTATATGTATCACAGCTGTACTTATTGCTGTGCAACCTATAAACTTCTCTCAGTGCACATGAGCTACTTTGTATCATAGAAAGAAAAACGGATCAGAAGCATTCAATATCCCCAGAGACCGCGCGTAGGAATTGCCAATGCTCTCCAACGACAACGACGACTCTCGAGACCCGACGACCGACAGAAGCCGTCGCGTCTCGAACCTCCTTTTCATCCATGCAAATCGACCAGACCGCATTCGTCCCCTCGATTTCGATAGCGCGACTACGACCATCGCGACCCGCGGCGCAACGCTTCGCTTTTCCACCCATTTGTGCAACGCCACGCCGCGCCTGCACTGCCGGCGGCGCCCCCGGGGCGCGGCGAACAAAAGCAACGTTGCCCAATGAATGTCGAAAACGAGAGTCGACCTTCCGGCCCCCCGGTCGAAGTTAAAATACGTTCCAGTTACCACGTCCTGGCCTACTCGCGGAACTCTGGAGCCCTCGCGACGGACCGACATAACGTCGTCTTGTGAAACCGTCAGCGCGCTGCAGTCTGAACGTGGCGCGACGCCTGACCGGTTGGCTAACGTTTCGAAACGCTGCCTCGCCGCGGCGCTGACGTCTCGTCGACGCCTCGCGGCGCGGACATCGGCCACTTTCGGTTCTGTCATAATTAACAGCCGGTTTTTCGGAGGGCCGCACTCTGTGACAACCGGATATACGGTGTAGGTTTTTATTCTTGGTATCATATGAGAAATATTCTCATACGAAAACGAAATGTATGCCCCTCCCCGAGGCGAGCCTCGCTTCCTATCGACGGCGTTATCTCCTATTCGCCGCACGTGGCCACCTTGGGATTTTTGTTTTATTAAAATTGATTCGCTGCACGTGCCCCCGCTGCGATCGAATAAGATTGAGGACGAAGGAGCGATCTCCATTCAAACGAGAGCCTCTTTCCCCTTCGTTTCGTCGCTAACATATTTACTTTGTTATATTTCCCGTTCGACTTTGAATATATCGGGTTTTACAGTTTATTCTCTATCCCCCTATTTCTGAAAGTTTCCGCCTTTTCACCCTATAACTCGATATTTTCCCTCTAAAACTACCTATTATTCGGCTTCTCAGTTGAGTGTGTCTTTATCGTTTAAAATTGCGCGAAAAGGGTCAAAATGTTCAAATTTTGTTACTAACTTACCTACTCTCTATCTATCTGCATCAATGTTTCATTTAAAATATATAATAACCTAGTTGAATTATTGTTTCTTACCGGAAACTGGATTTGACGAATGGTCCCATTTCTTAAAATTAAATTGTGAAGCTTCGATTTAAGCTGCATAATATAAGATATACATTTTTAAGTCCCAAAAACATGCTTTATTTTCACATAAGAAATATTGATGTTTCGTTTTAGGGGTACATCTTAAAAATGGTTACTTTTTAAACCACTGCACATTTCTAACTTGAGGAACATCTCCTTTTCTTGATCAAAATTGTCGCCCTCTCTTGTCAAAATTTCTCTCGTTTCCCCTAAAATAAAATAAATAAGGTGAATGTCCCAATTCCTAACCAAATTCTCAAATATTTCTTTATTAATTTATCGTAGACTATTTACATGAATATCTTTATTATCCTTTATTACTTACAATTAGATAAATATTTCTGTTAGTTGAAGGCACATCAGTGTTATACTTTTATTAATAGAACTAAATATATAAGTAGCTAAGAATTGGGCTTAACTGGTTAGGAATTGGAACACTCACCTTAAAGGGGCTTTGAAGCTTGCTATATGTACACATGTGTGTGTGCGTATGAATTTATGTGCATTTTCGATAAATGAGGTCGAATGGGAAATGTTAAAATATAGTCCGGTCACGTGATGTACGACTGGAAAATAAGTAATTGAACTATTACGACTGCATTAAGTTGAGATCGATACTGTTCTCCCTTCTTTTTCTGTAATTTATCTTTTTTTTTCGTAGAAATCGTAGTAACATTACTCCAAAAAAATAGTCATACTTTCAGTGTCAATCGTGCAATGAATCATTCGACTAACACAAATAATGAGTCGCGAGATATAACGCTTATCCAAATAGATTCACTTCTTTTCCAGCTTCGGAAAGATAACGCTGGTGCGTGTTAAATCGTCACGCTCTCTATGACGTAAGGGACAGTCGTCCGACGCGTTAGCATTCGTCTTTTACAATTAACTATCTTAAAGGCGTTAAATCGGTCTCCCCCCGTGTCACGGAGTAGTATTACCTATATTTGATCGGACTAAAGTCAAGTTTAAAGCCGATTGCCAGCACGTTTTCACCTTCGCACGCGGTCCTTGTACGTTCAACTCGCATTCTTTTCGTGTAATATCCTTGACCAAAGAAGTCTATTTCTACTTCCTACTGCGAAACTCTATCGTAAAGAACTGAGCGTCCATTCAGAATATCCTTGCACATTACTGAATTAATTTCTTTTCCTAAATGCTGAATAGTTACACCATTAGAAATGTATATAATTGTAACACAAAAATGCTTTACAAACTGTTTTGAGAAATTCAAAATGAGATGTAAATTTACAACGTTTATATTCAATTTTTCTAAATTCATTCGCCATACTTTAGTCGAGTAACGGCTAGCGTTTGATGAAATCCTTTTTGGCACACTTTGAAGCGATATATTATAACAAGATTCCATTAATTTTCTCTAGTGGATATATATACCACGGTAATGCGAAGGAAAAAAGAAAAAAAGACGGTTAATAAGTTTTTCTTTATCTCTTACGTTTTTTATAAGACGTAGTACGTATCTAATCTCGAATAACCTCATTCGAAAAAAATCCTCAATTAAACAATGCTCTATATCCTTGTGTGAATCATGGAAAATATGGTGAGTCAACGGCTTTACCTTGAAAATGAAAATTCAGTAGGTATACTATTCCTTTGCTAAAATCATTTTTCACTTTAAAGATATGTAGATATATTTAATACGCTATTATCACTGTCGATTTTATGTGAAAAAAAATATATATATATACTTGATGAGTTTGAGTAGGAGTTTGAGACTTTTAGAGAGGATTATTGATGGCAGAATTATGCAGTTGGTTGAAATTCGTTACTTTTATAGTCTCACCGAACCGTCATTTTTTTTAACGCGATGGAAGATATAGAAACGGATCGAGAGATTGAATATATGTAGTATTTTAAATTTCATCGGCCTGCAAATATAATATAGCGCGCGCTAGAAGCTTATACCCTGAGATGTCATACGCACATGTAGAGTCGTAAACATCACATTACGAACGCTCGCTTCGTTCGAGCCTTGTTCTGACATAACGGTGACTGTTGATTCACGTCGAACAATCGAATCGTAAATGCGTCTAATTATCAATCCCCTCCCCGCTCTCTACTCCATTGTCCAAAGTCGAATTTAGAATTCCATCACGTGTTCTCGTCTCCTTACGTGTTGACCGGTCATTTACCTACCTCTAACCCACATCCTATCAATACGTATAAATATCCAATAGATTAATTAACTTTCGATGTGCATACCACAAGCTTCGCTATAGTCAATGTCTTACCTAAGCGCCATATTTAGGTAGGATTACTTGTATTTAGACACCGTATATAAGCATGATGTTATACAATACCTATATCATAGAGATAGTTAGTAGAATGTATGATTTCGCTAAAATCGATTTCTAAATATTGATTAGATCTTTTTTTTTTTGCGACAGAATATTTAGCAAGCGAGATGTTACATTGATCTCATTTTACAATAATTAGAGTTACCACTGAAAATGATTTAATTCAGCCATCAAGTCGAATGATGAAACATTTGTTCTCCTATATATAGAACCTCTATATGGGGCAAATTATATCATTTCGAAAATCCCCGGAAATTGAGATCATCGATCTTGTTTTTTTTTCGTAATATTTAATGAGACATAAAAGTTCCATGAACTGTAAATTTGTATTGTAAAGTGTTCAATCAATAAACGTTATTGAAATTATGCTTGACAGCAACACTTTGCAATATTCATCGGTTGATTCTCTAGGGAACTATTATTTATAAAAAAATTATGCTCACATGAATTATTCATTTTAAATATACCTTTCAGGGAAAAGTATCTTGAAACTGTTTGCAATATACAGAGACCAAATTTCACGGCAATAAACAAAAAAAATAGGTTTCCCTCAAAGATGTCATTTTTTATTTCAGTCCGGTTTTATTCCAAAATTCTAAATTGAATCACAAGATTTTTAAGCGTAAGCTGAAGTTGGGCTGAGACATAGGTTATTTATTATTACAGTTTTTAGGTAGGGGAGACCGGGGACAATTGTAACAATTTGCCTTTCTGCCCTCATTGTGACTAAACTATAATAATTATGTAAAAGCGACTTATACCTTAGGGGATAGAGCATTCCACTGATTACAAAATGGTTCTATGTAGGTTTTTATATATTGCACAGAAATCAAAAAATATCGTATTCATATTTTATTGAAGTTATAAAAAGTAACTTTTCATGTGTAAATATCAGTTGGCCTCTCTGCATACGTTTGTTTCATGCGGTATCCAACGAGTATGTCCAGACCTACTAGGCACATTATCTGATGGTGGGATGGATATCTACGTATCTACTATATTTCAAAAGAAATTTGATATGTTACAATTGACCCACTCTTACAACTGACCCCGGTTTACCCTCAGAATGTATATTTAAAGAAGCGTTTGCAACAAAAAATGATCCACATTCAATACAAATGCTCCATTCATTTTTCTTATTGTTCATCGATTACACTCGTCACAAAATCTGAACCAGAATGATACTCAAATGAACATTTTATGAGAGCATCATTCTTTCATAATTATTAGTTATCTAGGAATTAACCGAATGAAGATTGCAAAATGCTGTCATCAAGCATAACTTCGATAAGGTTTAGTGACTGAGCGGTTTGTCATAAAAATGTATAGTTCACCGAACTCTCTCATATTATATCATCGAATACTATGAGAGAAAAGAAAATAAACAAGTCCTGGGGTCTTTCGAGAGATGCCATAATTTACTCCGTTGGTATATTCTTATTATTTTCTCGAGCTTTTTTAGAATTACCACTTGTCCAATTATTATTATTATTACTATTATCATCTGCTAGACAAATTTCTCGTAATTACATGCATGGATATATAATAGGTGTACAATAATAATAACAGAATCTATTATACATTTATTTCTCGCGCTCGAAATCTGCATACTAATATATCCTTCGCTACACACAGCCGTATTATTATATCATACAACAGAGAGAGTAAACTCCCTCGTCATTTTGCGCACGCACGCGCGTGCCGCCGCGCTATCAGGCTCCTCTCGGTAACGAGTGCTATACGCGAGACGCGCGCTCGCGCGACCGGCTGGATTCGCCTACCGGGCGCAAAACAACCTCCCGTTACCCCGCGCGCGAGAGCTCGCGCGATCCTCAGTCCGTTAGTCCCTCCGAGCGAATCGCCAAGTTTCTCTAAATCCGTGAAATTGGTTCCGTCCTCTCATCCGCGACCGCGCGACAGTTTCTCGGCGGATGCCGAAATGCGCGGATGCCTCTGCCGAGCGCGACTGTACTGGATCTTCGTATCGGATGTTGAAGTGGCGGCGCGGGGAGAAGGGAGGGTTGCAGCGCGACCGCTCTCTTCACCCCGCGAGGCTTTCTTATCCCTCCGACTCTTTTTGCCGCGATTTTTACGAGAGGGCCACGAGGAAAGTCGCGTTTCTTGATCGTCGCTGCCGATATAGGGTCAGTCCCCGAGATAACGATCTTCCGCTTCGTGGAATTGAACTCGCTCCGCAGTTACGGGTGGAGAGGGGTGGGGGGGGGGGGGGGGGGGGTCGTAGGGACGAATAAAAAAAGTGGAATCGAACGAAATGAGAAGATCGATCGATGTGCCGGTTTCCGCCTTTCTTTGGATTTTTTGGGTATTGAGTTTTCTCGTTTATACGATTAAGCATTTTCTTTGATACGTGACAGGATTGATCGTACACTGACAAGAGAAAGATGTAGTAGATTTGACTGAGTCAACGATTACGAGTGGGGGAATGCAGATCTAGTTACTTGGACTAATAATTGACTCGAATGGACTACAGCATATTTTCTTCAAATAATCGTTAATTGTTATAACCAAATTTATTAGTCGGAGCAACTAATTTTGCATTTCTTCACCCGTAAACGCAATTTTAATTGCATGTACCACTTTTTCTCTCACGTGTAGTAGAATGAAATTACTACACGCGAAAAACGTGATCGATACATCAGCGAAGAGTGAATAATAATTGAAAAATATGTATTATCGAATTCATTCGATGCAATTTAAAATTCACGTTAAGAACTTGTTGACTTAATACAAAAGAAATTATTTAACATTTGAAAAAACACAGTCTTCACTGAAGTAGACATTTTACAATCAGAAGACACATTAAATAGTAAATATCTTTCCTCTTCAATTTATTTATCATCATATATTTTAGATCTTATTTGTTTATCTGAAAGAAACTTCGGTAATGATTTCATCACTTTCCTAATCTATAAAATGAAACATTTCTTTAATTTCCTTAATAGGCCATTTAGTGGTGCATTTACCATAAACTGCAACACGGAAAATGTAGTTCAAAAGAGTTTTAACGAGAGAGGAGAAACCTTATTTTTTAACAATAAAGTTATCAAAATTGACCTGCAAATAAGAGCATGAATACGCAATAGTAAATTATGACATGTGTGATTAACCGTTTTCAGTCCTGATGATTTTGCCAAACTACCCCAAAGCTGCCTTACTTTTGCGTCACTTATTTTCACATTTAAGATAAGAAATAGTCAAATTTAACGTAACTTCCATTTCCTCTTACAAAAGGAAAGATAATATTGAATACACAGGAAAAATCATATTAGTCTATGTTTTTTCCGTTGCTGTTATTACAAAATATATTAAAGTGTTGTATTGTGAACGAACGATCGTCGGCTTATAACTGTACTGAAATATCTTTCAATTTTAGTCATATTTTTAAAATAACGTAGATATCAATTTGTATCATTGATGTGAAAATAAATAACGTTTCTGCAAAGGTACACTTTATTTCTATGGAGTACCTTCGAGATAGTCTTATAAAAGCACCGAGACTGAAAATAGTTAGTAACAATTTACCATTAATATCACGTATGTAACAATAAACACAATCTTCGCAATGGAAAGAAAAGAATTAAACGCAGCAATATACATTCTCACTCGCATTGTCCCGTATTTCCTTTCAATTGCTCCATCGCAGCTTCTCTCAAATATTCGCATCTATCTTACCTCTTCGGACTCCGTGTTGCGCGCTGTTATTTTCCAATAAAACACAAATCATTTTTACCTCGCACGGCCTCACCATTCCCGCTAGTCGAAGTGGCCGCGTTCGGGAGACGAGGTATGTAACGGTGACGTGATAATGGGACGAAAAGAGGAACGACTACACTCGTCGACGGCTACCGTATAGCAGTCCTATATCGATCGCAGCGCGATGAACGTCTAGCTTCGATCGGGTCGCGTAACGGAACGGTTAATATCGATTGTCGAAACCGTGAAATCGCCTCGACAAAGCCCCGTGCCCGAGCGCGACGTCGCGGAATATTCGTGAGAAGCGACGCATAGGTCATCTCGGGGGAGGGGCAGAGGTCGGGAGAATTTTTCGTTACGGAGAGTCGAACCCGATAAACGATTAAGACTGATGCAAAAGTAAGACGAATTTTTTTCGACATACACTGAGAAAAGTAACTTGGTTGAAGTGACTAAACGCATCTGGTCAAATAAATTTAGTTATAACCCCAAGATACTAGTAAGTTGTACCAAATATTTTAACCAGAAAGTGGTCAGTTTTATTCGTTACACGCATCAAAATAAGACTGTTTCGAGAATCGAAGCTGATGAACAATTGAGACTGAGGCAAAAATGAGACGCGTTTTTTATTTCGACATACACTGAGAAAAGCAACTTGGTTAAAATGACAAAACGCATCCGATCAAACGAATTTCTTATAATTATTTTAACCAACATACCAGTAAGTGTGTTGAGTCAAATATTTAGTTATTGTAACTCATGGCTAGTTATTCTAACCAGAAAATGGTCAGTTTAACTGAAGAGATGGAGAATCCATATCTCACCAAACGATTTGGTCATGATCCCCAAAATTTTGATTAATTCTCGTAAGGCCCCTGTTTTCACTGTACACTTAAGAACTTTAGGTTAAATATTACCCAATCGGAAATAAGAAATAAATGTATATACTCTGATTATTAGTAATATTTATTTAGTTTCTTAGATGTGTATTGTTAAAGTGTTAAGTAATTCTTGATATCGCAAATTCACAATTCATCAATATTGAACGGTCTGGGTCACGATAGACCCGAGATTCGTATGAAGGTTAAATTGATCAGGTTATTTTTCACAGTGGTATCTGAAATACTACTATCATATTTTGTTTCATTTCTCAATGAAATAAGTACGTACGAAAATGAGAGAAATATCTACCCCCCCCCCCCCCACACATATATGAATTTATTTCAAATTTCACATTTATTCTTTATACTTTTTTTTTATTTATAAATTATAACATGTTTCATTTTTATGAAGAAGTATTTCACCTTCCTTTTCTCAAATATATGAGCATGCAAATTCTCACGAGAATTTATTTTCGACGATGAGAAAGATTCTCTTCGTTAAAAGATCTTTAGATAAATTTTCGAAGTAGGCGTAGGTTAAGTGGAGCCGTGATAATTTGACTCACCGCGAAGATACCTCCTTAGATAAAATCTTAACGGGACATCCCGCGCCCGAAACATCTTAATATCGCACCGCGAGGATGATTTATTTCGGAGGTCTTGTGTTTCCACAATATTATGAGGAAACAACCAATTAAAAGCACCGCGCCTGCTGCAGCATTTGTTTTTATTGAAATAAGTGTTTCTAAAACTTTCTGAATGTGGACAACAGATTTCGGAATAGTTGTTTAATTTTTTCATCTTTGTATGACACATTTTTACTATAAATTTTTGATATAATTGTTGAAATGGAAAAATGATCGAAGACTGAGTCCACACATGGCGGTATCTTCTCCGGTTAACTTCGGGATGATACCTATGTAGAACATCTTCTCTCCCCCCCATGCAGCTCTGTACGAATCATATCGCATCGTGTTTGGTGTGCCCGATTCCATGAGAAGAACCGGAAGTTCGACGTCGCGCGCGAATCGGTGGACGGGCGTGTGCCGTGTGTTTCCGTGCGCGGCACGGGGAAAATGTGCGGCGACGCAGTCGTCGAATAGTGCCTCGTAGTGTCGAAGAGACGCGGAAGAGATTGAAAAATGCGAAACGGAGGTCAGCCGCAACAGACGGCCGTGATGGCGCCGCCGCACCTGAACGGCTCGGCACAATTCATATCCGGCGGATACGTCGGCTACCTGTCGCGCCAGCCGACCTGGAGCCAGTACCATCCCCAGCAGCGCAACAGAAACGGAGGCGGCAGGCCCTTGTCCCATCCGCCGCCGCCGCCGCCGCCGCCACCTTCGAGACGCGAGAGCCAGAGACCCAATTCTGCGTACGCCAAGAGCGGCTCTCTGGCGAACTCGAGAAACGGAACGCAGAGGAGCGCTGCACCCTCGGTGAGTCTCGTCTCGCTTCCGCGCGACGAATGAGAGGCGCACGAATCTGAAGAATCTGTATTTCGCTGTTGTTTACCTCGGCGTGAAATGTAAAGTTGAAATTGCGGGGAAACGGTGACATTTATATCGCGACTTCTCCTCGTCGTAAAACAGCCTCGACGACTTTCGTCGTTCGGCTTGGCCTACTGCTTGCTTTCTCGAGTATCGAATAACGTGGCGTTCCAATTTGTCGTTCCCGTTCCGAGGAAAATCGTCCTTCTGTTATGGATAAAAATTGAAAGTTTATTTAAGCTGCAAAGAATGAAGGAAAGACATGAAGCAGAATTCGCTTAATGCGAGATTTCTCGCATTATATCTCACATTATATCTTTTGCATTATATCGAGGGAAATATCTAACTAAAAACTTTTATAATGTGTTGAACACGTTAAATAATTTATGAGAAAAAGAGCATAATAAATCACTTAATTTGAAATTCTTGAATTCTATTTTTTAACTTTTAAAATATAAAAAAAAACACGCCCAGTCCATTTTTTGCATTAACAAAAATATATCTAAATAAAAATTTTATAATAATTTCCCTCGCTCGCCAACTGAGATTTACGCGTTAAATACGTTGCGCGCGCAGCCGTGATAGAATCTCTCATCACGCGAGTAAAGAAAGGTGGGACGGGAGCGCTAATGCTGACGGGTTAACATGGCGTTAAAGTAACAAAACTTGTAAATGGATAACGTTTATTGATAGGGAACCAAGCGCCAAATACGCAATTGGCTTTGACGTTATCCAAATATCCTCGATGACTTGTTTGAACTGTGGCGGCCCGATACCAGATGGCGCCGCTCCCTCTCGGCTCTCGTTAGTGGTCCGACACGAGTTTCTGCATAAGAGTGCAACTGCTCGACTCTCACGGAACACCACAGAGCGTGTTGGCCACATGGCTCAGTCGGTAATTCCTTGCACCTGCATTTTTTAAAAATTAAATCTTGACAATACTAACTTCGAAGTGGTAATGTACCTTTCGTTAAGTTGTATACAAGATCAAACTTTGCACAGTAAAAAATTCGAAAGTAGGAAATTAGGAAAAAATTCTGATATATTGCGTATTTGATTTGTACTGCGTATATATCAAGCGCATGGTATGTTTCCTCGAAGATTTCTTCGAAGAATGAAATATATCTTGCGTTAATTTGGCAAACTTTAATAACTACGGAGACGGCGAACAATCTCGATATGGTCTTCTTCTAGCGCGCAATACGTTAATATACCTCTGCAAATCTCGATTTCTTGATCTCGTAGAAGCCTTATTCGCATCAGTGTATATGCGCAAGTATCAACACTAAGAGACCTACGTATTAAGCCGCTCAGATCGTTTTCAGAATTAAAAATGAAGAAGTTAGCAGCCGTGATTACTTGTAGGTACATGTCTACAGTATAACCCACATTCCATTGAGTTATAAAATGAATGATATGTATTGAGAAAAGAGGCGTACTATAATGCGCGCAGTTACCGTTCTCACGTCTATCGACTGCTGACTGACGTGGTCCTATCATAAATGAGTCTGACTGTCTCCTTCATTAACTTTATAGTTTTAATTAATGTTTTGAAGAATTTCAGCCTTGAGAAATCACTTTGACGCCACGTGTTGCTGTCTGACTGTTGGATTCTTGTTTAATATTTGCTCGTTTTCTATAAATTTTGAGCTTTGAGAAAACAGTTTAGAGACGTTAATTCACATTACACCTATGCGAGCGTCCCAGCGCCAGGTGTCCCGGTACCGGAAGTGCTGACTCTACAGTTACTTTCCATCACTAAAAAGTAACCTGATCTCAAAAAATTAGCTTTGAGAAAACTCTTGCACATTTTAGACGCCAGCTCCCCGACTATCTGGTCGAAGACAATAAAAGAGGGATTCGTACTTTCTTCCCGGTAATTTATTACTCACCATTGTAAGGTACAGACGCAGACATAAATAGAGCAATATACATAAACAGAAACGCGTGTAATGTCAAAGGTACGACATCACAGCGCAATCGGCACCTTTCGCCATATGGCTTGAGCAATCGTCTAATTTCTCGCGTCTCTTATAATTCAAATCACGCCTCGACTTTATTTCTTTCTCATCTCTCCGGAGAATTAACTCCGCCAAACAAGTAGTCCCCGGATCAACGATGGCAACGCGAACTGGTTATTATTTCTAACAATATCGATAACGACGCGAAGTCGCGCCGTAAGAGCGTCCGTTTCTTCATCTCTGCTGTCGCTTGAGACGATGAAAAAATAAGAGAGAAAATGAAAGAGAGAAAGAAAGAAGAACTTGTACACATCGCTACCGTTCATCCGTCCGTCTTGTACAATTAGAGAGTAGAATTAATCACACACCGTGCCACTCCCGCTTCGTTCGCATCCAAACCACATTCAGATACAAACTTCATTGGTAACGGTACGAGAGAGACCTCGCGTTGCGCACGACGCGTGTACATACGGGTACGCGCTCGTTTGTTGCGTGTATATGCGTAGAAATACGCGCCGATGAATATCGTATAAGGCTCGGTACCTGGGAGGACTGTGTAAGCATACCGGGTGTCTCGTACTGACAAAGGGATAGTAATGAAAGTCGCTTTTTCTTCGCTTTCTCTCTCGCACTGTTCTTTTTTCAAGTCCCCATACGCGTTTTATTAATTCGTGTTAACTTGAATGAACTCATCTCAAGACGATAAATGATAAGACTGAGGATTATGAAAGCTAAAAAAATTGTTATTGAATTAGAGTTCAATTATAATATTTCAATCGGCAAACATTAATTTAGAAGGAAGTTTAGTAATAACGGACCATTGAAATATTTGTAATAACTGCTTTTATTAATATCAAAATTCAATAAAGGCAGAAAATAATTGATTGGTGGAGTTTGATAATGGATATCGTTAGGTTAGTTCGTCGTTAAGTCGATAGTTATCGTTATTTTCATTCCTGAAGCGTAGCTTCTTCGTCATTAAGCGACGATTAATTTTGAAATTTATCCCGCGAGGCTCCTGTCAATCCGTTGCGCGTTCAATAGCATGTAATTAATTATAACCAGTAATCGTTAGCGGCGCAAAATCGATAAAGCTGCTAGGTTCGATGTCTAGTTTTAACCCTTAACTGGTATACCTCTTTTTTCTAACGTAACTGGTATTATGGGGTCACAGTTGACCCCAATTTAAATCTGGTATAAAGAGAAAAAAAAAGTCGATAGAGACATTTCGGATAAATAAGCAAATTTTTTAGCAAAGTAATTATTATACTGATTAAAGAAAAACAAATATTTACTTAAACTAACGAAAAATTCTGAACATTTTAAAATATATAAGAAAAAAACATAATTTTCTCATGTTTCTGCCAAATTGGTCTTAAAACTCAAACGGTTCGTTTCATTGTTGCAACATAGCCTATTTTCCATTCTTTAGTCTTCATCAGATGACCTGTAACAAACAAAAACCTAATTAGAATGTTGGCAAAAAAAATGACAGTGACGTTCTCTCTTACATTTCCAATGCTGCGGTGCAGGCGTTACAGACAAATCTTTGTACAGCATGTTCCTTGCAGATGGGTTTTGTACATTTTGAACACTTTGTAGGATACTTTCTATCCTTGGATCGTGGGCACAGAGAGCATCTCATTCTTTTTTGAGGAGGAGGTTGCGAAACAGTGGCGTCCGGTTGATTTTGTTCTGCTATCCCAAGTACCTTTCTTATAGTGCTTTTTATTTCACTTGAGACGTTCAATACAAGCCGTTCTTGTAGGTGTTCTTTTATAAGATCTTTTCCCAGTATTACATTAAATTCTCTTCGGCGCATCTTATCTTCCAAATTTGCAGCTCTATATAGCGTACAGGAGTTTACTGTCGAGATATTTAGCATGGCAAATAAGTTTACATAAACAAACTCTGCCTCGAGGAAACTCTCAGTTCCCTCGCTCTATGCGTTGGCAGTTTATCGTAAAACAACTCTGCATCTAGAGATGCACGTGGATTCGTTTTTGAATTCATTTCATTACAAAGAAGTAATGAATTCCAATACGCCCCCACAAAAATGAATCTACTGTTACTAAATCTTGTATATTGCGTGTGCATAATATTTTGTTTATGTAAACTAACTCTGCTTGTTGGAATATACATGGATCCGTTTTTGAGCACATATTCCATTTCTGAAAAGTAATGAATTCCAATAAAACACCTTAAACAAAAAAAAACGTAACTGGTATATTGGGGTCAGAGCTGACCCCAAAGTTTAATATCTTCAAATCACTACAACTTAAACCTTCGCCCGTCACACACCGACTAAACGGATCTAATTCAGGAGGGTACTGAACGACGCGGCACGGTGTTGCCTGAGCTAACGAATTTTCATACGATTTAATACGCTTGGGGTCAGGAGTGACCCCAGTATACCAGTTAAGGGTTAAGAAATAGGTGGATGTCACACGACGCAGTCTGTTAGTCAGATTATCGTAAGATCAATAAGAATTATTACTTTCAAAAAATGTCATTGCAAATACAGGTGAGTGCGAAATTACAAGAATTATTATCCTCGCGTATTATTAATTGAAATATTGAATATAAGAACATTTTTAACCATTTTTAACACAAAGCTCCATTTAAAATCCATTTAAATCTTCATTTTCCTATAGTAATAGCCATGAAACTAATTACTTTTACTATTAATTTTTCCATGATTTGAAAAAATACTGAAATTAAATGGAATTTGAAATTGATTGTGGATTCGGCAATGATGAAATCATACTACGGCGACTGTAGAAATAAATTTTTTGTCAAAATCAGCAAAGACATTCATTTACCAAGTCCCAATTAATAATAGTGATTTGTAAGATTGATTACTCCTTATACTTTCTCTCAATTATAATCTAAATCGGGCACAAAATTCTCGAGAGAGAGAAGCAAAAAATATTGCAGTGTAAACGAACCCCTCCCACCTCAACCGAAAAATTACCAGTCGCAAACTCGAGCCACGTCGAAACATTAGAAAGTAGTTAAGGTGTCGCGTTACGAACGTTCGGATTCTGTGTGCTCTCGGGATAAACTCGTTTCCCGACTGAACGCGGGCTCTGAATTGTCGTCGTGGGTGCTCTTAAAACTTTTTTGGAAACGTCGACTGTAAAATCCTCGCTTTCTTTTTGCAGTCGCGAATACTCTTCCAATCTCAGTGTACACCGAGAAAAAAAATAACCAGCGGTGTGTTTTAACCATGTGGCCACAAACTTATTTTATAGTTATATATAAATGGTGCAGCAGATTATATGAAGGATGTGAAGGGAAGAAACAAGGAATATCACAAATATTTGAAATCTGATTCTTTTGGGTTTTTTTGTATTTTGTGTACCCGCTGTAATTTCTTTTGGTAAATAAATCTCAAAAACACATACACCACCTAGTATTTTTAAATCAATATTATAAATCAATAATATAAGTTGTCTTGAAAATACGAAGCTGTTAAAACTAAAACTTCGTTTTTCTCTACATAGGACACATTCTCTGTTTTTTCTCTTCACCCTTCATATATTATAATCGTAAGCAGGAAAATTTACTATCTACCAAACACATTCGCTATACAGGGTGAGGCAGTATAACGGCACGATTTGAAAAAATCGCAAAAATAGAGATTTCAGCCCGAACTGAAATCATGCCGTTTCACTGCCTCACCCTGTATAAACACAATTTATTATTATTTTAAATATATTAATTCAAAACGATATTTTAATATAATTTTTCTATTAATTTTTAGTACGAAATATTTACAATAACCCCTGAAATTATAATTCAAGTGACTATAAATCTTTCGTTATGGTCATATAGAGCTCAAGAAAGTATACCTTTTCTCTCTCTCTAGCATATCTAGATTCAGAGAGCCTTTGAAACTTTCTCAAATTAAAGAGTAATAAATTGCAGTTTACTTCATCAGAATTAAATCTTTACCCAAATTGATATTAAAATTCTCTTATACGTATATGGCTCGTTACAAGCACTGATAAATATTCCCACTGGAACTCGAAAGGCATCCTGAAACACTGAAATAAAAAAGTGCAGTCTCTATGTTCTCTCGCGACGACAAAGAAACATCATTTCTGCGTTTCACCCCTGCCGGCGGGACGAGGGAGGAGATACCGGTGTAACAGGATCCTCGGGAGACCGTAAGCGAATCGTACTTTTTTTTTCCACTCAGTGCAGAACCGACCGAGGCCGGTGCAAGGTCGCACGATCCTCCACCTCCTCCTCCTCTCATCGAGTTTGTTTCAATGCGCGCATTCCCAGACGAGATTCTCTCTCAAGGGACGTACGATACGTTTCGTGCGACTTTCAATAATTCTCTTTTATTCTTTGTCATCCACATTTTCGTTCGCTGCCTATGGATTGTACTTTTTGTCGTTCCTTTGACAGTCGTTGAACTCTTCTTCGCCTGGCGGATGATGAGGTCATCACTTTCGGAGTGAGAGACGTTCGTGGGCTTTTAGAAACATATTATACGAGTGTGTGTAATTGTTTTTCTTTCATTGGTACCTATTACTATTATGTTGAAATAATTTCGAACAATTAATGTTTTAATTGTTTGGAGACTCGACAGCATGGACTCGTTAAGAACTCTATGAAGCGAATTGTGTTTTTTGATATTTTTATTATGCTATTTTTTGATGTGCCATAATTTCAATTTAGTGGTAGCTTAACTGGCTATTATCTTCTTAATTATTTTTTATACATGTAGACTACTCTTGAGATTTGAAGTACAATTTCTATCCAGTCTCAATCAATTCAATTCAATATAGACATTAGATCAATCGACTATCATCAGCAGTTCACATACCTGTATACTGTATGTAAATTTGCTTTTCAAGATATTCTAAGGTCGCCATATCGAATGTATTTAAATGTTTAGTATCTTACTAAAGTACTAGTCACTTGAACTTTCATTGTGCCAAAGCCTTGTGAACCTTGTTTCCCATACCCGACGTCCTGCCTTCTCTACCCAAGATAGCTTATCTGTAAACCTATCCCGCTCGCAAGGTCTCCGTGAACCGTATTTGTAGCCATAATATGGACACATAGCTGTATCTATACCTATATGTCTGTGTACCTCGAAAGTGAGTACTCACATGACACACCTTTGCTCTGGCATATATAGGTACATATACATATATCAGACACGTGTAAGTTCTTACGTGTATACTAGCATGAAAGTGCGAGCGGGCCAGATTTGCGCGCGCACGCACGCGCGGTCTTCTTTGTCATCCGCATAGCGTCGTAGGCGGAATCCGGATTCAGAAATTTACAGAGTCAGTGACTCATTCGCGGATTTTGCCAAATCCGTCGCGGAATGCTCGATCTTGACGCATCTCTCTCGATGAAGAAATTCCATTATTCCGCGTTTTCTCCGCGTCATCAAACGAAGGCGTTTCAAGGCTTCTCCGATTATTATTTCTCTCTCGTCGAGAATTGTGAATCTATGACGTCATTGACATTTGAAAGGAAGACGCGTTATATGTATGGGAAAAATTGCTGTAGGCTGAATATTATGGTTATCGTGAATTATATGGAATTTTCTGAAGACTTCTTTTACGTGTGTTTATGCGTGAGCATTATTTTTTATATTTATCAAACATCTCTGTACGTGATGTGGTAAATATGCAAATACTTATGGGGGAGAGATACGATTGAGTATGGAAATAGTCATCGTACATCAAGTATAGCTCGAAATTACCATAAGAGTACAGGAGTT
This sequence comes from Xiphydria camelus, assembly GCA_963678675.1. Lineage (NCBI taxonomy): Eukaryota > Metazoa > Arthropoda > Insecta > Hymenoptera > Xiphydriidae > Xiphydria > Xiphydria camelus. The sequence continues at coordinate 23,951,540 of OY783201.1, read as the reverse complement.
CTTATCGTATATTTCTCTCCGTATGGGAACAAGGCGAATTTGTAAAAAAAAAGTCTTATACAGTAGAGCCTCTTTTAAGTCAACATGTCAGAAAGACGCATCGTGGGAAGTGTTTGTGTCCTCCGCCATGGTTTTACAGGATCAGGATTCAGGGATTTTCTCAAAAAGCGGTTATCAGGTACCTATTCTAAATTCAAAATGGCTGTTCACCGACAAGATCAAAAAGAGTAAAAATTATGCGTGAATTACGAGTCCCGGTATAAAACCGTGAAAACCGTGTGAATTTCACTTGTGAACCGGGAATTTTTAAATAGAAACGGTGTACATTGACTATTTTCATTTTGTGAGTCCGCATACGTTATCGTCAGTAGCCTTTTGTTATTAATTTGAAAAACCATACTAGATAATTATATTACACATTAATGAAGAGTAATTCATTTTCATTGCGAAATTCCCTGATATGTTTGTAAACTATAGCTTTCTTTTAAATCCAACTAATCCATGGAAGTTCCTATAACTAATATCTTATGGTCGTCTTATTAAATGTTGTTTTTTTTTATTACATTATAAGAGTACGTAGTAAAAATGTACTCTGCGAAAATTGGAATTTTCGCCCGACGAATCCGGGAATCGTGCGGGAATTTCTGTTTCGTATTTGAGTGGCCACCCTGAAATTGTTAGAGAATGGATCATATAAGATATGCCAGGATATCATCAGGTCAGTAACCAATAGCGTATAGCCTAGAGTCTACTGCAGCATATCGTCCTATGACCACTATCCTAGAAAACACCTGGCGTGAGTAGCAGAAAGAAGCTTTCTCTCACAATTAACGTATCTTCTTACTTATGGTAATTATATGGTATATCATAAATGGCAGGTTTAGAACACTGCTTCGAGCGTCACTTATTCCACGTTGAAATAGTTTGTGAGTGTTGCTATAAAAATCGCGCATAATACGATGTACACAGAGTCCGTCGTTAAATTCGTAGTGAAAGTTACGCGGTAATTGTTAACTATTACTCGTATTTTTAATGGTAAAGACAATTCACGCCAATCCTTAGGTGAAATTTATCAAGTCGGGCATATATTAAAATATTATTTTTATTCACTACGTTTCTCGGGGTGTTACTTATAATTAGTACACTTCATTACTCGGCCTTTAAATTGTTTACAGAATTCGATGTACCGAATTTTTACTGTCAAGAATAGTAAAATTAATTTTATCAGTGTTTCCTGATATTTATATAATAATATACCGACCTGTATCATTTTCACTACTCGAGGTATTGTACAGTATGTGAAATATTCAACAAAACGAACTGTGTATTAGGTATAAATACTTATTTTATTCTGCATTATATTTATACATTTGTAAAATGCAGAATTTTATTTAGCATCTCCAAAAAGTCTATCTTTATATAGATATCTGTGTAAAAGAAAACCCTTTTTCTTTATTATCTACAATATTACAAAATTTTGAGAATTATTACCCACTTTTAACACCATAAACATACCTTTGACATCTCTTCTAATTAGTACATTTTTTAGCCTTTCATATATTATATTAGATATAGCAATAATTTTATTCACTTATAAAGAAAGTATTACGAAGTTCCGTTGGATATTAAAAGCGCTTCATTATACGGGAGAATCGTAGCGCAAAAATATAGACCGTATTTCTATGCCTGTGCAGTCGGTACAGCGCTTATGGTATATCGCTGTCCATCCAATGAATATGCACGAGTAACTTCGCCCTCTAAAGGGGGAATCGTGCGAAATTGGAATCCATAAATTGATATTACAATAAAGTGTCTGCACCTCATGCGAACGCTTTGGAAATTACTACCGCGTGTTTCTGGTTAGACAATGTCGCGTTGCGCCTGTATGCGGTTGGCTATAAAAAAGACAACGCAAGCTATTCCTTCATTGTAATACTCGGAAGAAGATCCAGGTTATTCGAAGAAATGTTTTATTTATTGTGGTAAAATTAGAGTGCTATTTAAAAGTATTCAAGAAATTTACTCTAATAATATCATCACTGTAAATGGAAAGTATGTTGAGAAGATGGATTTTCCAAATAAATATGTAATTTATCCAAAGAAAATTGATCTTTTTAAATTGTTTTCTATTCAATTTAAACAATTAACTTTTTCAAATGATGGAACATTATTTCTTTGACAATTTTCTTTCATTAAATTAATTTGCTTTCCTGTGTTATACATAAAAATAAAAACTTCCAATGCTAATGCTTTTTATTTTCATGACATGTAAATTGATAAATATGTTTAAGAAAACTCGAGTAAGCACTAATTTCTTAGAATATATTAATTATTATAAGAATATGAAAGGCGTTCCTTTAATTTCAGTACTCGATTTTAATTGGACGGTATCATTTTCCTCGTATGCAATTATAGTTACCTAAGAGAAATGGCGTAAGAAGTAGTTCCTAATTATAATACTCGACAGGATGTTCATATCCCGAGAAATTATTTCATTCAACATCGAAGCAATAATGTATCGAGCAGCTCTTACCAAAAATATCTATTCATCGAACCATAAACCGAACCTTGGCACATCTAAATGGAACTTTAGAATCAACGTTACGATGAAACCAGTCCTTTCTCCTCCTCCGACCTCTAACTTTGACCTGAAAGCATTTCCTGAAAAACTCGCCGAACGGTCCTCCGATTTCGCAATTCAATAACAAACTCTACAGCCTTAGGTATATGCACAGAGAGAGAAATATGTAATAAGAGTATTCCCCTATACTACTACAGTGTAATTATATACCTACCATACTAAACTTCAAATAATTATTAATTAATAATATTAATTAGTAATTATATTTTAAATCTGAAACATCAGAACAATATTTATTCGATTTTAATTAATTTACTTTTTCCATAATAAGTATAGATACAAAGGAAGTGCTTTCCAACTGAATATATACAATAACGATACTTTACATATTTACAACAAAAATATTGTCACCGATAAATATGTACACATAAGTTCACTCCTAAAAATATATAATCGGTATTTGAACAAGTATAAGTACCTTGAATTGTACAATTCAACAGTAAAGTCATATGAAATTTATGTAATTCTGAAATTTGAATCTTGTGAAATTATAATTCCTCATTACATTAAATGCACCTTTATTGTTTGCATGTTTCTCAAAGGTTCGCAACTTGTCGTTAAAAACTACTCTGAACTATCGCAACGTAAATGCCTGATAGGTGCGCACTTACCCATCTATATCTCCCTTTTTCCTCTTTCCCTCTTTATTTAATAATTCACTTCCTTCCCGTCAGCACTTTCTCCGGATAAATTAAAGGCCGCTGACCCCTCTCGAGACTCTTATACCCATTCCTACGAGCGATCCTGAACCGTTGGTTGCGTAAACTGGCGTTACATATGTACCTATGTATCGGACGACGTAACATTGCAGATACCCATCTGTCCTGCTTCTCTCATCATTTCGTACTTGCCACGTGTAATTATCGGTTCACCGCAATGATACTCGTCATTCCATTAACATAGTGAAATGTGAAATAAGAGTTTTTTGTCGAATATCTATCGAAGTCAATATTACTCATATTTTACGCTGCAACACTTGCACCCTAAATAAATATAATATATTTCCATAAAATAATACTTATAACTGTATACTTCCATAATATTCATTACAAATATAAACAACCCATACACTGAAAAACAAATTTAGTTAATCCAGATGAACATTGATTTGATCTGTATAAATATTTATTTTATTGGATTGATATTAAATGAATCTACTTATATTATAGCAATATCTTACACTGTACAAATCCTCGTAATAATATCATGGAATAAAACAGTTAATCATTTAACAGAAATGATAATGTATGATAATATATGATAATATTATTTTCTCTACTGAATATTGATTTGGTCTAAATAAATATGTATTTAATTATATTAATAAATTATCATATATTACCATTCACATAAGAAAAATAGTTGTTTCATTTTATAACAAAATTAAAGTGAACGTTGCTTTTAATAGAATAGTGATTACAATAATTTAGTCAATAACTGTATAGGTATATTTAGTCATACAACTGTGTACAGTTCGTATATATTTTTCTTGCGGACGTGTTGTCATATAAGGCGAAAGAGTTGTTTGTCGAGTTGGCAAAGATCTCGAGAATAAATCACACTATTCGGTCTATTTACGCGTAATTTCTTACATTATCAGAAATAAAAAATGTTCATAGGTCACGCGACTACCATATATCTAACAAAAGTGTACAAATGATGCTTTTATATTTTCCTATAAAATGAGTTTTAGTCCGCCATGTGCATATGCGCCATCGGCTCAGTGTTAAGCTAATCTTTACTCAAGCGCCTGCCAAGGACGGCCCAAGGTTGGGCTAAATAGTATTCACACTATAGAATCTTACGTTGGTCTCTAAACGCCATATGATCCACAGTGAGAAATCGAGGTCAACTCAAGAATATTCCACCAATTTGCCTTACAGTTATGCCAATTTGACGTATATTTTCCTTTACTGCCCATAAAATATGCATTCTCTTGAGTAACCGAATACGCTTCGATCCTCCTCGCTTAGAATAACGATGAGTCGTTCAACTCGGGCATTTTCGAGAAGAAACTTCGATCCAGTTCCAATTTAATACGATGCGCGAAGTCGTCAAAACTTTTCTCATCGTGATGCAACCGTCGATGCTCATCGAGAAGCACAGATATTTCGATGAGAATCCTCGTCCGAATGCAGATGACCATCCCCCCGCCGCCGCGCGGTACACCACAACTAAAATAGCCTCGCCATTACGAAACTGTCAGGCGCAATAAGGAAGCTGGCAAGCCGCTCATCGTGCGCGGAAATCCATTCCCGTTTGGATCGGTTGTACATCGGAAAAAAGAGGCGAGCGAACGAAGATGGAAACACTCGGATGTGGTCCATCTTCTTAACTGCGAACGTCGCACGGCTCGGTCATTATGATCTCGCCTTCTTCCGGTACAGACGTCCGCTTCGCACTATTAACTCGAGATCGAGCACGTGAATTTCGTACCACTTGTACTTTTAAATAGAGCCAGTATATCGTGCACTGAGAAAAATGGATACTAATTATTCTTGTATTTGGTATACAATTTTTTTCCTGATAGTGTAATCATACTACCAAGGTAAATAATTATTTTATCCATTCGTTTCGTTGTTGCTGATAATACATTAATTGTATATTGCTACAAGTGAATTCACGATACGGCTACAGTCCAAGAATTCACTAAAAATATACAAATCTAATTGTGGAATTCAAAAAGATATTGTGAATTATTATACATATCCTATGAAATTGTGATTTCAGAACAAAATTATCTAGTAACGACCACATATTTACGTTGAATGAAAGTTTCCAACATATTTGTGAATTTATAATACAAATTTCGAGCCTTGTAAATTATCAAAAGTATTTGTAAAGTTGCAATACAACGACTGTGTGTGCAAGAATTCATTAAACTCAGAAAAAGAATTGTATTATTGTGTCAGAAAATTATGAATTTACGCTATTTATGGGTTTTTAAAAAGAGTTTTATTATATTTATATAATATTAAGATTATTGCATATAATTGTGTTTTCAGAAAAAACTTTCTATAGTAATTTTATCATATATTTGTCTATTGGATGGAAGCTTCCAACAGATTCTTGAATTTATAACAGTAATTTCGAATACTTTACATTATTGTAAATATATTCATATATGATTGGAAATTTTGTGTTCAAAGCAGTTCACTCATTTTTTATGTTAAAATCAATCGATATTCTTCATGTTATAATCCAATATTTTTGGTGTTAGGAGTAACCCAAAGAATGTTAAAATCGACACAAAGAATCCGTTAATTTTAACATATAAAAATGGGTGGACCAATGGAAAAATTAAGTTGAAACGACGAGCACTGGAGATGCCTGAATTGTGGTACCATATGCCCTTTGTATGGCACTATATGCGCTTCGTATGGCACTGTGGTGAAAACTCAAAACTATGAAAAATATTACCATAACATTTCATTCTCAGCGTATAGCAAGTTTGAATATAATATCGCATATTTTCAGATAATTTGGAAGGCTACACTGTGATAAATGCCAATATCTGTATTGTAAAAAACCGACGTATGACGGTATTATAAAAAATGCCAATTAGCTATATCACAAAGAATGTCAATAGCTGTACTGTAGAAAATGCCACGATGACTGTATTGCAAAATGCCACAAATTATCTTAAAATATACCACATTAGATTAATGTTTGTTATACGCAGAGAATGAAATGCTATTCTATATAGCAATATTTTCATAATTTTGAGTTGTCACTACAGTCCCATACAAAGGGTGCGTAATGCCATGCGAAAAGCATATATTGCCAGAATTCGGGCATCCAAAATGCTCGTTATTTCAACTTCATTTTCGCGAAGAAATAGTCAGCTGGCGCAATCTGTACCGTCTAAACTCGTCCCCCGGCATCTTCTTGCCGACGACTCCCGCACGTATCCACCTCATCCACCTCCTCGAGCATTCGCGCGGGGGTAGGTTCGCGGTTGCCGTGTTGCTGACACTCGCTAATTATAATTTGTGCCACGAGTTCGCGGAGGCAGCTGAAGAGACTACTAACCTCTGAACACCCCGAGTCACCTGGGGGTAGCACCTCTCTCGCTCTCGGTGCTTTCCCGAGCACGGAGATACATATATGCTCGTACGCCAACCTATACCTGGGACTCAGCCGAGAACGCACTTGCGGCTCGACCCTGGGGCTTTAATCAGTGGAAAGAGGAGAAGCTTGTACGTACACTCGACTTGAGAAGTGCGGATCTATATAGGTACGCGTTTTCCTCCTCCCACGCGTGCCCCGTAACATTACAACTTTCCTGCGGGATCTCGGTGGCTGAAGCTGCACGGCAAATCGCTGCATAGCGAAGCCAGTATATCCGGTCAAGGATGGAAGAGGAAAGCAAAATGTTAAATTGGAAATAGAGCTGAACGTGGAAAACACAGCCCGCGCGATGAAAGTAAAATCTCTTCCCGAGTCCAATTCGATAAAGACGAAAGCGGACAGGAAATTGATAAACCGAAACGAAACTGAATATCGAGAGGAATCGATGAAAGTCGAACCCCTTCTCGAGGCTTACGTACCAATTGATTGAACTGGTGTCCAGTCTGGAATGAGTGAAACTGGATATGGGGAAAAAAAGAGCAACGGAATCAAACTCTTTTCTCAAACTTAATTCGATGAAGTCACAAAAGCGGACGAGAAAATAATAAACTTCCGGCACGCGACCCTGGGGCTTTAATCAAGGAAAAGATGAGAGGATTGTACGTACACTAGTGTTGAGAAGTGCAGATCTGCGGGTATATTTTCACTGTTTCGCGTGCCTCGTAGAATTATTACTTCCCTGTGGGGGATCACCGTGACACGAGTTCGAATAATTCGCTCTTCGAGAGAAGAGAAAAGCAAACAAAGCAGTAGCTAGTCAAAGGAAAAGCTATAATTACATTTACTCTATAATTTGGCACAGCTACTTTATTATATTCACCATAGCTAGAATTATAATCAAAGTTGCTACATATCGTGTTCATTTTTACTGTAATTATGGATATAATAACTGCAATATAAGATAAAGTTATATCTCTCTAAAGAGTTACCTCTCTCCCTCTCTTCCTCTCTCCCTCTCCCTATCCTTCCCCCCTCTCTCTCTAAAGTAGCCATCCCCAACATTTTACCCCCACTCCGGTTTCTTACAGTGAGAGGAACCGAGCTGGGGCGAATAGTGCAATAATTAATGTAAGGCACGCACGAAAACGGACCTTACCGATACAATCACTCTTTTGATTAAAAAAAAGGTTTGAAAATAATGTAACATTGGATTACGATTCTTTTCGCGAATTAAATTATTCATAACTTAACTTAAAATAATTCTGTAAACTCTCCGAAAATTTCTCTAATAATTCTATTATTATTTAAATTACAATTTGTGACAAGGTTTCGTTGCGATCCTACATTGTGAAGATCATGCAGTAACATCTTTAATGTCGAAAGAAGCCGACGAAAGCCGAATGTCTTCTCAAGATAAATTCGACATTGGAAACGGCTTTATCCTTCCGAGTTTGTGAATTCTTCGTCCGCCTAAGAATCTTAGGAGAATATGCCATAAGATCTTCCGTAACAATCTCAACTCTATTATCTCGCATCTCGGCGCTCGCCGCGCTTGAGTCTGAAACTATTTGACTGCAGCGATCCATACCGCTTAAAAGGCTTTCGCGAATGCAAATCCGCGAAGCGAAATTAAAAGGGAGCCCACCCCCGCTAAGGAATTAAACTCGTTTAAAACGCGTGTGCTATAGGCGTTTGTGTGCAGGGCAGACACAGGATTGTAAAGTTCGCACAATCTGCCTTGCAGATTCAGTGTCTATCCTCGACATGAACCAGCCACCCCCGTACCCCCGTACGTATACCTATCGCTTACCAACCCCTTTCGGTCGATAAGCGCTTCTTCGTATAGATTTCCTATACACCTATCTGCCTGCACATCTGTTCGTATTTCTGCGTATACGTCCTTGGTAGAGTAAAATTATTTAATTTCTACAATCTCGAAGAATTTCTTTGAATATAATTCTTTTTTTTTCATGGATATTTTCCACTAAGAATCAATTGAGGTGAAATTCTCAATTTACACTCACTTAACTGAATATGTATATAAGTTATATAACAACATACAACCAATTACCAAATTTGATGCACGAAAGGAAAATATTATATGCTCAATTTTTTAGAAAACTGATGTGAAACTCATGTTGTGTACAATTTTTTTATTAGAACTTACTGTTATTCGTTGTGTTTTACTGCTGTTTAGTACATTCTTCTATAGTCTCGTTGATACGTGTATTGAAAATATTGTAAATTATATTGGGTGCGTATTTTATTTCGCTGTGACTATTCTATTCTTCGTTTTATACTACACCTTTTACCATATTTAAGATGAACAGTATATTTTTAAGTTTATGAAACAATTTTACGCGTCCGATCATGAGATATTACACTGAATCCAATTCTCTTTTTTTAGTCTTTTGCTCGCTTGTAATTTTGTATGCTTCAGTCGTGGTTTCAATGAAATAATAAGCCACAGCCCAGTAAGCGATTAACGAAAATACGGATAGTAGGGTCTATATGATTTTTTTCCTCCGCATTCTCATAGAATAGAAGGAATATACGTAGACGCGCGTACCTACATAATTTCGTTGGCGAGCTTAGAAAGACGATGGTACGGAGAAACGCCTCAGTGGAATTCTTCAGATGCCGTTATCGGTTACCGAAACGGTGGTCGGGCTTAAGAGCGACTATATTTATACAAGCATACTGTAGTCTCTACATATTTATCAACAGCACGCGCCGAATAAAAACACGGCAATATTATACCGAGCAATTTGTATAGCAGTAGTTGTACAGACCGCCAATGTAGGATGCCTTTTACGTGATATCGAGTGTATCGTATAAAAAATTGGACGAATCAATTTTGTTTAATACTACGTCTATTATTTTTTAATGGATAGTGTTGTGATTCATTATTATTATACCTATTCTACAAAATGGAATACATATATGCGACTCTTGTTTTTCCACTTCTGAACAAGATTTATTCATGTAATTGGATTTGGAAATAATTATCTCCATAAAAGGATGTTTTTGAAATAATTCAGAGTATTATTACCACGACACTTTTGTAATCTTTGAAAAATGAACGTTATTTTTTTAGAAATTTTCCATCTAAAGCAGTAGGATAAAAGTGAGATAAAAGTGTCCCAGTCTCTGCTTAACTTTGAACGCGATTATCTCGAAACGCAGTGGAGATATGTGCAAAATATAGCGTACCTTTTTTATAGTAAAAATATAGATAAACATTTTTCATATAAACTTTTCTTTCTTATCTGCAATAGGTTTCAAGGTAGTCGATTATGAACTTGCTCTTCAATCGGAGCGTCTATCCCTCTTTATCCCATAGATAGATTTATCATATTTCTCGTTTAATTACGAAAGATCAACAAACTCCGGTTTTTCAGAAACAAAGGCTCCGCCCCCTCTCAACATGAACGTCTACTAGGGGCACCCGGTAGATTCGTTCAAGCGTGATCTCGATCGCGTAACGGACACCGCAGGTAGCAGCTTCTGCTCTTCCAGGACGATTATATCGAACGATCGCGGTTAATTAGTCGCTATGACGATTCGTTCCTTCCTCTAGAAAAAGCTTGCCCGCCGAGCGTGACGTCACGTGTCATCCGTTATAAAAGAGCCAAGGCGAGCGGCATTGCCTCGCCGCGTAAGTGCATTTATTAAATTCCAAAGAGAACGGCGAAGGAGGCAGGGGAATGGCACGCGATGCGAAGCCGGAGGAACGGTACCAGGCGATGACGCCGAGTTTCTTGGAAAACCGCGTAGCACGGAATTTCGAGCTCGATTTGACCATTTATTCTCTCGGGTTTTCTGGGATCGCTCGCATAGAGTTGACGTTATATTTTAATTCCCTTGCTATCTGTAAAGTAGCGATCCTCCCGTGGGGGTGGCGACTTCAGACAGGTTTCACTGTACCTTGGAAATACGATCAGTGCCCGATTATTTTCTTAGCTATTAATTTTATGCTTAAATTAAGGTGATCCTTTATGGAAAATTACATTTCGATCTATGAAAAAATCACGATCCAATGTGATTCGAGAGTTCACCGACAAAATAATCCTAGTTCAAGTGACTAAAACGCCATTTATTGCAAATTTTAAATACAATAAAAATTGATTACACAGGCACACAAAAAAAAATTTCTTTCGCGGAGGTCAGACCCACCTACACCCCCATGTATTATATATTTGGCCACTGAATACGATGCCGAGATGTGATGTGAAACATTTTTTGTCGTGTGCCTGTTTTATTATTGTGCAAACGTTATACTTATAATATGTATGACACACAGAGTGATTCTTAGGTGGGGGTCATAGGGCGGTAGGCTATGTGACGTTTTGCAGATTACAGGTTGTACGCTATTGCTCCAAGGATGCGATGACGTGCAGTGCCCGGCAAACCCTTCGAAAGAAGACTCCTAGTGTCTGATTTAGCGATCAGACACTAGGGATCTTCTTCCGGAACGATTGGTAAAACCTGCTTGCACGTCGCTACAGCCAATCATCGAGGTGCCGATTGTGTCCAGCAGTGTCTGATCGCCTATAGTCTCCAAATCGCAACGTAACATATCGTTCTATGACCTCCATCCTAAGAATTACTCAGTATGTGAATATACATATATTATCTGCTGTTGTAGAGCAGAGCGATAGAAGTTATGTAATTTGTATCGATTTACCTTACAGTGTAATAGATTTAAGTATCTCTACAGAGTCGTCTGTATGATTGTATTTGCTTGAAAAAAAGAAGCGAAGAGGAATCAATCGTAATGAGAGAGGAACCTATTTTATTTCGGTTGCAGAAGGTGGACCCCGAGCTGATATTCACGAAACAGGAGCGAATCGGAAAAGGCAGCTTCGGCGAGGTGTTCAAGGGTATCGATAACAGGACCCAACAAGTAGTCGCAATCAAAATCATCGACCTCGAGGAAGCCGAAGATGAGATCGAGGATATTCAACAGGAAATCATGGTGCTGTCGCAATGCGACAGTCCCTTCGTCACTAAATACTATGGATCCTATCTCAAGGTTGGTCTTCGAACTTGTTCTTACGTTCGTGTAAATTTCTAACATCGAGAGTACCCGTAGAAAGTCTAGAAAGTGATTTAGAGTCATTCGGTCATCCCTTTCTACATCCTTGATTGTTACTTTTTAACAATAGGTACCTATTCACATTGCAATGCACTATCTGATGGCATAAATTATTCCTTCTCCCTAATCCTTCGCTGTATTCGCTCTCCCGTGGGAAAAGTATCATTAAATTGTTACTATATTATGGGAAGTCTTAAACGCGGGAAACATGTTAACGTTCTGTAGACGGATGCACATTAGCAGAGAGGAAACTTCTTTTAAATCACGTGACGGGACTGATGCTAGCGCCACCATTACTTATTGGCCTATATTTATATTCGAGTTTCATGTCTAAAGCTATTAAATGTGACTTTAGGTATACAGTTGTATTAAATGTAACTAACTTTTTGAAAATCGCCTTCTCGTGCTACTCGGGGGGCCAATAACGAAGCTAATTACATAGCTCAGATGGCGTCACATTGTCTGCAAAGTTCGCCGTTACTTAGACGCGATATAACGCTGCGGTCGCATTTGTAAGTAACGGAGAACAGGCTTATGTAATCCACGTGTATAAGCCGGAAACACCGCGTATTTATTACGAGCGATAGGGTACGACCCTTTTCGCTCTTTCCAGTGTGAAATCACTGTAATTCCTAGAGGCAGCGATGCGTCGATAAGGTTTGCCCCGATACAATAGCGAGTTGGTATTGTACATACACGCCGATACGTCCCATCGTTTCGCGCTTTCGGCGTGGGTGGGTGGGGCGTGATGGTCCGTTGGACCGCGTTTCCAGGCCGCCTCTATCCATCACCGTCATTTCCGTTCCGTCCGCCGTTAAGGGCTTGACCAAGCCGGACGAATACAAGTTATCCGGTATATCCGTTGGACAGGGAGTAACTTGCAAAAATATAAATCGGTCATATTTTATATTTTCAAGTGTTTTCAAAAACAATTACACTCTATAGCAAATATATTATAAATAAATTAATATTCTCGTAGAACAGTATTGGCAGCGATTGTAAAATGAATTAAAGATTTCAAGATATCTACTTTTATTTCTCTCGGAACTCTTCTGCAGAATGTGTATTCACGTGAAAGGGCTCATAAATGGATTGTCCGTTTTCATCTATTTTCTCGGAGAAGGTCCCAATTCTAATTTTAAGATAGCTACAGAAAAGAGAATTTCCGAGCGGGGCGAGAAAATGCATCGATAAGATGTAGCCGCGAAACGGTATAACTGCAAGACCGTTCGGCGACGCGATGAACGTACAGAAAGCGTAAAGTCGGTGAATGCTAACCACAAGCGCGATTCGCGTTACGGTTCAGCTAGCTTTGCGAGAGATCGACTTATGTAAGAGAATGGCGACGAGGTCGCGGTTGTGCGATCGTGAAACTCTTTCGCCAATCACCGGCGAGTGTTCGGAGACTCGAAATTTGAGAAAAAAAGTGAAATTTTGCCGATTAGGAAATCAGTGAGAGTATCGTCCCGCAATCTTGCTCAATCGCACTGTGGAGTCCCTATGCATTGTATTTATGACGCGTACAGAAGAAATATTATTTGAAACCTTTTTTTTTTCCTTATTTCGATAGAGATATTAACTTTTCACGGTACACTGATTCATAAGCCGTTAAAGTACATAAAAATGTTTGAATATAAGTTTAATTGATTCAACTGCTAATATAATATAGATAAATTTGAAAAAGAAACTTTTACGTCACATGAAAATGAATACTATAAATTTTGAATACTTCATGTCATACGCTTCATAATATCCAATCAATCGAAGAAACCATATAACAATATAAACTCTAGAAAATATATTAATTACTATATTTTTTGTATTATTTTTCTATTTTATTAACAATGTGTCGCAAGAAACATACGCATTAATCTCCGGCTTAAACATAATAAATGGATAGAATGCTTAAAACACCGAAAGTAATGTGGCAAAAATTGCACCAGCTTAGCTACAAAAAATATTTATTTAAATTGACGCGCGTTTGAAATGTATTCTATTTTCAAGAAACTTCCAAAGCGCGTCCGGTTTTGCCTTTAATGCAGACCGGTTATACCACGGAGATAGGAGCGAAACCGGATTATGTAAAATTTCACAGGCTATAATTTATTATTCAACTGTTTTATTAAACACCACCTGTTATATTATTTCTATTTATCTGTATATGCGGATCTAGGAGAACGTATCCTAGATATATTTATTTCTAAAATTAATACTTTATCTTCTTACGTCTAATAATCAATTGTGCCCTCTTCTACATTTCTCCTACGCGTCAGTTCCTCCTAGGCCGGCTTTATCACCGTCAATTACATCATCAAAAAACACATTAAATAATTTTCCCTTGTAATAATACTCGTTTAACTACAGGGCATTGCCGGCGGCAACCTTAATTTTGCCGTACTTCCTCCTCGCCATTCATTCCACAAAATTCACGTGAAATATGTACCCGAGTCACGCTTCTCGTGGTCACGATCGGCGCCTACCTATAAGTATACGCAAATGAAGGTACAGCAACCCTTTGGAGACCCGCTTCTGTGTGCATCCGATTTTAGTTCCCCCGCGCATCACGCGGGGCAGGGAACTAATGATCGTTAACGATCGTTGTGCTGTCGTTAAGGAAACCTCTCGGGGGAGCGCGTAATACCCGGCGTCGCTTCATTTCATAGGTAACCATCTTAATTTTCCGCTTCCCGTTCCCGGAAACGAGGGGCTCTCCGAACAATAATCCGCTTCCCGGTCCAGCCTGGCGAAACGACCGGGCGAGTTATTCCCTTTTCATTTTGAACGTTTAATTGTCCCAATTCTCGTCCCAACTATTCCATCTCTCGATGTTGGTAAACTATACCTAAGTGTAAGCCTGATCCGCGCGATGATTCGGTATACTGAGAAAAATGAATATAGATAACATTTTATTTTTTAAATTTGGATCACTAGCACAAAGATCTATATATGCTTCCTCTAAGAAACACAAGTTCTTATTTCAAAAATCCTCGTTTCTAAAGGTTGCGATACATTTATTCTTAGTGCCTTGCATTCTTCCAACAAGCATCATTTTCAGGATCATCTTTTCTGTACAAACAAATGTGGAGGAAGTAAACGAAATTATTTACAAGATAAAGTTACAGCAGAAAAACAGTTAGGATATCTCGTAACCTCCTACACGGAGAGAAATAATTGTTGGCACCAACAAGTATTTTCTTCAATCAAAAATGTGATATAGTTTCAGGATCAAGCCATGGTTTTCTTCGTGCAAGAAACGATTTAATAGGCTGAAGTAATTGTTTTTCTTTTGCGCAAAAAGAGTTTCTCTTTCCCACTACGGTATTTTTGAATCAAGAGAGAATTGATGTAGATATATTCTTCGATCAAGAATCTGTAGGTATTCTTAAAAATTTGTAAGAACATATATTCTTGATTCCAGAAACATTTTGTTGGCACTAGCAATTATTTCTCTCAGTATATTTATGTAGCGAGAATTCGGGATGTAGATATGTATCGGAAGGGTGAAAGTATAGTCGTCGATACTCGTATTCATGAAGTTTTACGTGAAAGATATTATAAATAGCCTGACACTTTTTGGGATTAGAATACAAATTTCCTACAGCAATCTACAAAATTTATATAATAAGTGGAATGATCGACCTTCAAATTTAATTTTACGTTATTCGTCAATGAATCAATTATAATCAATCACGAAGGAGGCTATATGATTATTCATTAATCATGTCAGCGTGCAAGATGGAATGAATTGTTTTTGGAATAGGATCAAATACTTTAAGAAAAACATCCTTTTTCTCAACGGAGATTCGAAGCTTCATACTTTTTAATAGGTTAAAAAAGTAATTTAAATGATCTCGATCGACGTATAAGAAGTTACGATAGATCTAATCTCGGCTCAATACGTATAGGCTAATTTTGTCTCAATTTTAATTTTCAAGCTAGAGCCTATTTTGCAACGATATCGAATATTGGCAAATACTTATAACTATACCGTGTGGTAACGCCATTCCCGAAAAGCTCCCACGATGTACTCGCAATGTTGACCTCCACAATTAATGAATATCTATCAAGTGCAAGAATATCAACGCGGAACCACATAGCGCCCCTCTATTGCACGACAGACTGAGTCTAGGCAATTTCTAGACGGATATAAATAGCCATACAAAAGCCTGCAGAAGAACGATCCTGGATTGCAAGACTCGCGCTTTTTTTCCCTCCGCATTGGAACTTTCTCAATGCCCGCCTCTAGCGCACGCGCTCGGTGCAGAGACAATGCAAACGCACGGAGCGATGACACGGCGTTGCAACACGGACGGAAAAGTCGCCGGAGCCATCGTAGTCGCTGCCTACGACGGCAGAACGGCGACTGTACGCGCCTACGCGGATGTGCGACAGCCTGATGTCACCGTAACGGGGACTCTCGGCCTGTGTGCGTTTCAAAGACCACCGGGAGAAGAAGAACTGTTATTAAGCAGACCGAGCCGGCCAATGACAGTCATCGGGAAGACTCTGGCGTCGCACATCTCGTCATTTCTCAACCCGTCATCTCCTCGCGATCTTCCCGCCTCCTCGACCTTCGTCTCGCGGAGGAAGAGACGACGATATAAGCCAGCGAAACTTTTCGAATTCTGACCGGCTTGGCCGAGAGCTTCGAGAATGACGAACATCACTTTGGATAAAAATATCGAGCCAAAATCGATACGCCCCCCGAGAAGCAGAGCACGCTACGGCTTTTCTTTCTACTGCACCCTTCGTTTCTCCTCAACGCCGGATGACGGACTACTTGTCACTTAACGGAAAGAGATCGGGGCGGCTGGTGGAACGAAATTACGTCGGCGCTGCCGGCAGTTTCGAGTTCGCGGGTCATTAAAAACCTTTTCGACCCGCCGTCGCCTGAGAGGGTGGCGAATTCGGGGATGGCAAATTGACGGGTCGTTGGAAAAGTTTTAACGCGAGTAGTCGTGTCGAGGCCCCTCTACTCGGTAAGCTTCTCCCGCTGATTCCGGGGGCTGTGGAGGTTAACGTCAAGGAGGAAAGGGGTACATAGGCGCGCGGTAGCACGGGACCTCCTGGATCTTTTCCACCCCCTCGATAAACCTGTCCTCTCTCCCTCAAATTCTGACGTAATCACCCGACAGCGCCGTAACGGTCAGTCGTCGAAATTTTACGATCGTCTTGACACTCTGTACCCAGTGGAAAGTGGGGTGGTCAGCGTGTGAGCCGTTCGGAGTTGAAGTCTATATTTTGTCCCTCGCCTCGTGCATGCACTCTCCTCTACGTGAACCCTGGCGACGATATATTGAGAGGAAGAGGAGGGTAGGATCGAAATATAATGATCGTTTCGATGTTGCGACGCAGCAATTGCGATAAAGGACCCTGGCGAGATGTGGAAGGTTGATTAAGGCGATGCCGTTCCAGTCACTATACACTGAGCAAGAAGCGAGAGTGGACAATGTATGGCCTGGTCGAAATGGTACACGGAGTGAATTTTGTGATAATGTTTACTAAAAAAATATAGTAACTAGTCATACTCGTATATGACTAAGTAAGTGAGACTTTTGCGAAATGAAAAGAGAGATTTGATAGAAGACTTATCATAAAAGTAAGTACAATATACGTAAAACTCTCTACAAGAAATATTGTAAAATCACACATAAGGATTATTATAAATTTACAATTTCATTTGAATTTTACAATTGGCCTTGTAAATTTAAGATATTTTTGTACCATAATGGAATTGTGAATTGATAAATGCTTCTGACGATATAGACACAAAGGCCAAATTAGCGCACAATCGCCCTTACAGTATGATAAAGTGAGAAAAGAGAGTATCAAGCGCAATGTATCAATCTCTGCTGTATTTCTTTCTTTGATTAAAATCTATAACTCTTCGGGATATGTCACAGTGAAGTAAAATGTTCCAGTATATTTAGAAAGTTAAATAATACGCAGGAGTTGCATAAATCACACCATTTAAATTGGTCCCTAACCACCAAGATTTGCTCCTGTGGCCAGAGGAATTTTTAGTAACCTTCTCCCACTTGAGCGCGACTAAATGTGCCAAAAGAGGGTGCATAAAACCTGAGAAAAGACCGTTACATAATTTATGAATACCCTCTAAACGGAAATATATTGAGATGTAAAAAGAGGGGGAGGCTCGTGAATAATCGAGAAAAATGCATCCCTCAATCGTCTAAAAAGGAAAAAGCTTTTCGTCTTGATCAACGGCTGTCGAGCTGAAGCTGATGAATCGGAAAGAGTAGAGGTGCGCTGCTACGTAGAGCCACTTGAATATCTCCCTCCTCTTTCTTCAAAACTCTTTTCCCTACGTTCAAGATTTCACGCAATCACCCAGAATATAACGATCTTCTTAAAGTAACGGGATAAATCTGACGTTAAAGGACCCTACCAAGGTGAGGTGAAAAGTTCGTTGAAGCCTGTCTACATCGAACGAGGGAGAGAGTCGACGGTACATACTACGCAATTTTGACACTTTCCCTTTTCATCTATATTTAGGGTCCTTATGAAAATGGGGTTCATAAATGCGCTATAGTAGAAAGGGATGTTTTTTTATTGAACGAGCACCATTGGCTTGCTCTATATCATATATTAGCCTATAGGCTACTATAAAACATGTTCTCGTATACATCAATTATGAAGAGAGTTTTCCCGAATTTAAAGCACGTGATACAATTCTTTTTAGAAAAAACTGGACTTGGAATGTGCAAACCAAATTTTTCTGAGACCTGCTAATTTTAAATGGAAGTAAGAATGTTTGTATAATTGCGCAATCTCTACTGCGTAATTATCAAGAGAAGCTGGAATATCCGCTTATAGATAAATACTAGTTACTTTTCCACCTGGGCATGCATGAACGTAATAGGTACCATCGGCTCTGCCTTGGATTAGTCCAGAATAGGGCTAAATTATATAGATGCACGTAATGCAATACAGTAAATACTCGTATAATATATGTATATAATATATATAGGTATACACATTTATAATTCTATATAATTATATACATTTTAATATTTCGTATCTATTTCTAATAATTATTTCATTAAACGTCGCAAACTTCGAAAAAGAAAAAGCAATGAGAGAATCTGTAAAATTAGATATTACGGAAGACGAAGTTAAACGAGGAACTCATCTCGATGTCATCTCGAAAGAACAAATTTGAAGGGACTTCCCCCGCATAAACGTCATCGTAGATTTTTCCCACGTCCCTGGCAATTCATGCGAACTGGTTCTTTTCTCGATGATAATATGAAATGGCGGGCGAGTCCGAAGGTGGGGAGGAGGGAGAGAATAGGGATGATTTACCAACCCTCCCACCTACAGGGTGAACGACCCCTCGACAATAGGCACCTACAACGTTGAGATCTACATGAGAATAAACACGCACGCCGGGAATAGCACGAGCATTTCTGACAGGCAGACAGAGATAAATGACGCGGTTTTACGAGCCGCCGGTACGAATACGCTTCGTCTGGGACACGAATATTGAACGCCGTCAATAAACGAAGCTAGTAGGTTTTATGACCCGGGTTAGAGACACCACTCGTGGCCAACTTAGGGCCAGTTTTGGCCACTTGAATCACTTTCCATGTCGAATTCTTCTCGCACTTTATTACACAAATTAGTATTTCAATTTTCAATTATAGGTAAAGCTTAAACGATTATCCTTATTTGTCTGAAGTATTACAAAAACAGTAGGGGCAGTTCGATGCAAGAGAGCACAACTTGTACAGTAGCCACAATCCCACTTCTCATGAGATGCGGTGATTCATCGGTATCCTTAGGTTATAGCTCTTCTTGCTGACACTTTCATCACTTTTCTAAAAAGTGTAGCGAGTGTAGGCAAGAAAAAAAAACCTCTTGTTACTCCGGTAGGTATCGAAGATAGAACCATGTAGGGAGACGGCTGGCAATTATCAGTGGATGACTAACTAGTGAATAATAGGAGTACACTTCAATGTTGGATGCTGTTGGTACGCCTAAGGCTAGAAGGCTAAGCCAAGAAGTGTGCTTATGCGGTGAGTCGCCTTAAATTAGAATCTCCTCACTGAGTAACCGGAGGAGATGCCCGGAGAATACAGTGCCTAGAGGAGACGGGTTCTGCTGTATTAAATCTAACAGTAAACAGGAAATCAGTTTAACGTTACCACTTAAATACGGCATCCATTGAATTCTATCAGGATATATATTAGACCTTTGGAGAAAGCATATACGATCGTTTTTCTCAAATCGACCCCTAACATTTGCAAACGAGTCGGAAGCGGAACGCGCGAAAAAGGCGCGCCCGCTGGACGATTAAAATAGCTGCCCTCTCTCTCTCTTATCGCGTGATGGAAGGGTTTGTCGTGGTATAGTGAACGAGATCTCGATATACCGATCCCTCCCAAGAATAATGACGTAACACTACGTTAACACTTCGTCACTATCTAACGACGTCAGCATTTCTTGTTGTCAGTACATGATTTACCATGTTTTAGTATTACAAAATTTTCAAGATGTTAACAAAAAGTTATGTCTCCATTCTTAAGATTAATTGATATAATCAGATGTTGAACTAATGAAATAATGAACTATTTATTACAACAGCAAATCTAATTGTCGTTAGGACATCTGCATTTGATCATGCAACAGAAGTTATGAGCGTTACAATTCGAACGAAGTTATTAAATGAGACAATATTTCTCTAATAAGTAAAAATATTTCCATGCCTCTTGTAATTTGCTGAAAATTATACGTTATTCTTAGCAATTCTTCACTCAGAGTGAAGAAAGCACAACAATACTCTTAACTATTTGAGAAATAGGTATCTTCTGATTATATATAATAATTTCATTCATGTCGGAATATTCGTAACTTCAGTTAAATACATATTTGATCGTACAGCAGATTACTCATTACTCGTCCCACCTTCCTTTCAAGAATTTATAAACCCAATTCTTGTTCTCCCTCCCTCCATCCTCCCTTTCTCCTAACAGAGGCCACGCAAATCCCCCTCAAACTCAAAGGTGATCCGCATTGGCTCTAAATCAACAGCGATATTTACGCTGCGCAACAGATTTTCCAACGGTTCGTGAAATCGCATCATCCGCGAGAGATCGATCGATCGATCGATGTTCCGTTCGTCTGGAAAAAGGACCGCCTGCAAATCCTCGCCCCCAGTCCGCAATCAAAGGCGACCCACTTTACCCCAAAGGCTAACGATGTTTACGCGAGCGATAATAAAATTTCCCTCCATCTCGCGCTCAGATTCAGCCGCGCTCGGTTAACCCAGTGCTCGCCTCCGCTCGATCGGCCGTTCTCACGCCCCACGATTCTCCTTTCAGGGCACGAAGTTATGGATCATCATGGAGTACCTCGGCGGCGGCTCGGCCCTGGACCTGATGAAGGCTGGCAGCTTCGAGGAGATGCACATCGCGGTCATACTGCGAGAAGTTCTCAAAGGGTTGGACTACCTTCACAGCGAACGCAAGTTGCACCGTGACATCAAAGGTACATACGAGACTAAACTTACTCGCCAGGAAAGAAACTTCAACCACTATTATCTCATTATCTATGAGCTTTTGGCTTATGTTTGTGTAACACTTTTTTGAAGATTATATTTTTATCCATAATAAAGTCTTATGTCGATTTAGGTGAGAAGTTCATAAATAATGAGATAATGGTGATTGAAGTTTCATTCTCATTTATTTATTTTAGAAACTTGTGCTCATATGATATAAGCCTTATCGGGTCTTGTCTTGCTGTCCCGCGTAACGATGAATCGATGAACGAGAGATTTATTTCTTGGTCGCGATGTACAATAATTGCTAAAGCCACATGGGGTAAAAAAAGAGCCAAAGGTACACGGTTTCGTAGTCACACGGACCGACAGTTTCAAAGGTGCTCTTACACGGCATGACCCTTAATTAATTTGTTTCCCCACAAGCCGGTAACTAAATTTACACCAAGGTCTTACCCGTTAAAGCGTAGCCTCTATCTGCCAGAACGCTATCGAGAGACTGGATAGAGTCTCGTGCCAAGGACTAGAAAAAGCCTAGCTTCAATCAGCTAGTGAGTCTCACCGAGACTATTATTACGCTGAATACAAAACGTGTTAAATTTCTGCAGATAATTTGCTCTTTATTTGCCAATTAGGGGGCATCGTAACGTCTTAGTAGATTTTTTCTAGTAATCTCCAATCATGACAGAAAAAAGAATCAAGATTTACAAAAATATCACATTGTATTTATATCACTTATTCCAATTATTTGTAAATTGTTCAAAGCTATACGATCTTAAAGTATTGCTTTTCCTCTCTTCTTTCAAATTGGAGATAATCGATGTTTTTAATACCTGAACTATTAACAAAAAAACACCAGGATTAATTGGTTATTGAAACCCATTTAATAAACATGTTGAAATGGTTATACGAAGAAAGGTAGCTACAGACGTAAGAAACCTAGAGAACCGCTGTTCGATATATACGAGTATATGATATCTACGTACCTCGTATGACGTATGGCACGTCTGTCGCCAATTTTTATTATCCAATGTTAGTCATACATTGTTAGTTATAAATTCTGTTGATGAAGCTAAAAGTCCGGATTATACATAAGAGTTTGCACACGATTGCGAAGCTTTGATAAGTTCACAGTGATAGTCGCGAGGTTAAAGGTGCCTGTATAGCCTTTACGGGAAGGTCGCATGACACAGAGATTGCTCATTCGTATATACGATATCATCATTTCTTTTCTAAAATAGCGTGTTCTGTAGATACAGCGTCGGAAGAGCAGCCGCTATAAAATATGAAGAGAGATGCATAAAAAGCCTAACACGCAAAGCTGATAACCCCCAACGACATTACCGTTCGTCACACGTTACATACTACATTTGTCATACATATAAGCATAACATCTTACAGCTTCTAATTGGCTCAAACTTATATCACGCCATGCAATTATGCAAATATGCTCATTTGCAGTGATCTGTAAATAGTCCAGTCCACATCTTAAAGTAATTAAGCTTTCTGTTGGCATTTATTTCGAGTTTTTGATCATTTAGAAATCTCCGCAATTAAGTAAATCCTAGAATTTCAAAATATCATGAGTTTCACTAGAATTTCTCACAAAATCCGGTCATTTTTAGTTATAGAAAGTCAAGAATTTGAAGTATCATGTTTCTTATTATATGTCTCATACCAGGTGTCAATAATTGATCTGCTCCGAGAGTGGGCGTGGACTATCGATCGCATGAACCAATTGCAAGTCGATTGAGTCTTCCTGTTTACCACCACAGCGAACTATCGAATACAGCGAGGGATGAACAGGGAGACTCAGCCAAATCGCTATTGGTTCGCGCATTCGGCAGAATCCACGCCCATTCTCGAGGTAAATTAGTGAACACCTGAAACACTTACGACTAGCTATCGCTCGCCTGTATTGTGTAACCTTGAAAAATAATGTCCAATGGGTACTAGATCGTTCACCTGATCTTTACATTGGTATTAATTTGAAACAGTTTGTTGTTCAACACCTCGGCAATTAAATTATCATATCATAAATTTCTATCGCCTATAGGAGCAGGAAGTCAAAATATCGCTGTACTAAATATCTTTATCGTAAGTACTGGGGAACGGCCTGCCGTTCTTTTAATCGCCTGACTCTTATGTTATGAGGCTATGCAAATTCATACGCGCGCGATAGCCTTAAATCGGACAACGAACTCACCCGTTTAATCTTCATGTAAGATCCTGAGAGTGTCCTAAAAATTACGACGCAAATTTACGAGCTGTTAAACTCTTTTACAAGCAGAGCGATAACTGCTGCCATTCTTTTTTTGTTCTTATCCCAGTAATGGTTCTATTTACTCTAAAGGATTATATTCTCGTTATTCAAATGCATCAACTGTGATGAATATCTACTTCTCTTTTAGCTGCGAACGTTTTGCTCAGCGAGATGGGAGACGTTAAGCTGGCCGATTTCGGGGTGGCGGGTCAACTGACGAACACCACAAGCAAGAGAAACACCTTCGTGGGTACTCCCTTCTGGATGGCGCCTGAAGTCATCAAACAATCCGCATACGACTCCAAGGTACGCTTTCTGATGAATAAAAAAATTAATTAAAAAAGTAGAAAAGATCGAAGAATGATAAATTTACATGTTTCGAGGCATTCGAATTTCGATTAGCTTTTGCTGTTTTAATTATTTAATCCATTAATCCATTTATTTGATGATATGACTCACACATATACTGGATTTATGTCCGTAATATGGTCAGAGAAAATTTATTATTTTAGACTCTAAATCCTAGTAGAATCAGGGAATGTTTGTTTCATACTTCGCGTTAGATACCATATTGTGTAATGTACAGGTATACAGAATTGAGATATTGAGTTACGAATTTCATTAATCTTCGATCACATATGCTGAAGGGAAAGAGAGAGAGAGAGTTATAAATGCATCAAAGTTTTGATTACATAACTCTATGCTAAAATCTATGAATAGGATTGAATATGAAAAAAATTGAAAGGGCTGCCCAGAAGCATTAAAGTTTTAATTAACAATTATTGCTCGCATCTGTAAGCTGTATTGAATTAAAAGAAAGTTAATTTTATGGATTAGAAATTGAATGAAATTGGATAGTTCATTACGAATGCATAAAGCATGCGAAACGAATGCGAAGCGTGCGAATGTTCATTGGCATAAATTAAAACGAGTTAACTTAATCAAAGTGTTAATGTATTGATCAGGTAGATGTTTTCGTTGCTCGATCAGAGGCAGGAGATGACGAATCGAATAAATATTTATCTCTGACCCCTCTCTGAATTAATCAACAACGCTAGCGTGTAAACCACATACACCCTTGCCCATGGCGTGGAGAACACTGTACAAACTGCGTAACACACATAGGGCCACATATTCGGTATCTCAATTTTACCGTTAAAAGCATCATTCTGTTTTTTCAGTCATACGGTATTAATAGACTCGCGTATCTTCTAACGACGGTATAATAGAAAATGATAAATGTACTTTTAACTTTAGTATCACAGTGTCTAAAAGATATTTTATCTTAAGCACACAAACTATACACAATGTGTATTACGTAATGTGCAAATGTGTCCAAGGCCATAAAAAATATCTGATCGAATCTGCGGAAGGACAATACTCGCATCCTTGATGTCAATAAACTTGATTACATTCTCGAAGATTCAGACCGGTTTTTTGACGTACCTAATATAAATGCAGTACTTGAAAAGAGAGATAACTATCAGCACACACTAAAGACTCAGTCGAGTTAATGATTTCCGCCTTCTTTCTGAATGGAGGTACTTTTACATCTAATTTATTATTCATTTCCTTATATTTGTCTCTCTCCTGTAGAAGGAGACACTATGCAGAACAAATTTTAGGTGCCTTATTTAACTGCAAAATATCAGTGCTAATAAGATTTTTAATTACTCATCTGCTATCTGAAGTCAATTTTATGATTATTTGAAGGAAATTCAAACTTTAGCATTAAAAAATATCGTAAATATAATTAAGGATTGCATGAACTTTTTCAGTGTGGGATAGGTGGCAAAGTTAAAATAATGATTCTTATCTCATCTTAAAAGTAGTCTATTGTAGAATTATTGTTATTGTAAAAGGTATAAATATGTACGTAGAATTAGGAATTGATTTCTATGCCATTAAACAATTCTGTCAATTTATTGTCAAAAAAGTATTTCTATTATAGTTAGACTCTTGGACATTTTTTATTTAAAAAGAGAATTAAAGCTTCTACTTAATTTCCACGTTCTCTGTCAATTGTAGTTTACAATTTTTCTGTTAAAAAATTAACTCGGTATACATTTATAATATTAATATATATTTTTATAATCTCTCTCCTAGTCTATATATTTGCCATTAAAAATGCTCCTATCGGTAATCAGAAGAAAATGATTCCACTATATTTACATTTTTAGTTTCCTATTCAAAAAGAAGGAGTTTATTACTACAGAATCTTTATGAATAGACGTCAGTGAATCTTGAAACTTATAAACAGTTTGATACTCGAGCCGTTTCTCGGCTCTCCGGTAGTCATTCAACTCAAAGAGAGACGTCCCATCGTCACGTGGTTTCCATTAGCATCTCGTTAACACCGTCCGATCCTCCGATGTGATATGTGCGCTATATTATAAATTCTCAGGCCGACATTTGGTCGCTTGGCATAACGGCGATCGAACTGGCCAAAGGTGAACCACCGAACAGTGAGCTCCATCCGATGAGGGTCCTCTTCCTCATCCCTAAGAACAATCCGCCCCAGCTGACCGGAAACTACACGAAGCAGTTCAAGGAGTTCGTCGAGGCGTGCCTGAACAAAGACCCGGAAAACGTAAGCATCGTTGTTCGCTATATCGAGGCCGTATGTTAGACGGAGATCGAGTCTTTAACCGCCGTTCCCTGTTACATTCAAGTTGCGCCACTAAGCTTCCCTTGCAAATATTTAATGGGCAGACAATTGGCGATCCATCATTTTTATAGACGTTTTTCAGTGAGAATTAATTCAACGATGTTTATTGCACTGTAAGAAATTCTGTGGTGTGAATCTATATAGACCACTTTTGGTATTAGATAACAATGGTATAAGACTGAGTGATACCAGATGTGATACATATAGGTAAATACCGGTAATTATAATTAGAATAAATTAATGCTTGTTCTCTTCCATATAATTGAGTAATAATTCAATTGCCATGGATCTCATCTACATCTCACATGCAGTGTTTTATGTACTTATTTTAAGTGTAGACTTAGACTTTTATAATCAATCCATGATTGTGATGAGGCCTGAACTACAAATCGTTAAACGATTTTTTATGTGCATACATGAACACGCTATGTACTTAAATCAGAGTGCATATATTTATATAATGTAATGACGAACTGTAGAAAATAGTTAAAGTGGACATTTTTCAATTGATGAAGATTAGTGTAAATAATATTATCAGTGCGACGTAGCGTATATTTCCGTCTTTAGACAAACGACTCCTTTATGAATGTCGTATTTTTTATTTAAGACCGGCACTATGATTAATAACAAGTGCGCTGTTATAGCTGTGCCAATTTTTTTAGCTGTACGTGGATATCAAGTATCTCGAAACGTGTAAGAAAGACGAAGTTTTGGGACGTTAATAATCAATAACATTATTTATTGGTAGTCCAAAGTAATTTTTATCTTTTGTAGAAGTTTTAATGATAATTAAATTTTATATACGAATTAGATTAATTATTAATTATTCTATTCACCAAATAACTATGTTTCTCTTATGCAATACATGATGAAATAAGAATATCATGCTTCTCGCAATAGCTTGCAGGGAAGTATAAGCGATTTTCATCGCACCTGCCAAATTGCATAACCAAATTCTAATGATTTCACAAAATCTCAATTACAACCAAACGAACAAAAAAGAAAATCTTCCATCGAATGCGCTATTTTCCGAGTCCGTGTCCTCGCGTAGGAGGTCTAACTATATAATTATTATTAGGTAGAATGCTCCATTCTTTTTTTGCGCGACAGATTAAGGCGCCTGAGATAATTTTCGATAACGATAAACCAACATCGGTCCTATCGGTCGCCTGGTCAAATACGTTCTTATTTCAATTGAGTCTATTAACGGCGTATCACGCTAACTAAAGACGCTCGTGCATCGTGTACCACGTGTCATTCTTCGTCAGTAACTTCGCCTGCGATCCACGATTCCATACGATGAATCGATAATAAATGCAGATATCTCTGTTCCCAATTGACAAGCGATCAACTGTGCACAGTGTTATAGAAATCGATCTTAGAAATGTCGTAGATAAAATCACATAACCGAAAGTCAAAGCAGCAAAGAGCATACGAGAAAACTCGTTGTTGAACGTGCGTAATGGCATTCAATCGTCATTTTCTTTCCACCGGGCAGAGACCAACGGCGAAGGAGCTGCTGAAGTTCCAGTTTATCAAAAAGGCGAAGAAGAATTCCTATCTGATCGATCTGATCGACAGGTACAAAAAGTGGAAGTCCCAACGCAGCGAGGAATCTGAGACGGAAAGTGAAAATTCAGACTCGTGAGTATCTCGTCGACTCTTCTCCGCAACCCTCGGAACTTCACGCGCGGGGCGCCAATTATTACACATCCATTAATTACGCGTTACGTCCCGCTGGACGCCTATTATAAACCACCACTCCTCTTTTTTTTCCCAGGGAAGAGTCGAAGCAAGACAGCGACCTGGACGAACCGTGGATAATGACGGTGAAGGGTCCTCGCGGAGTCAAGGGATCCGTGGTACCCATGTTACCGCTCGACGATCCGCCCACGTCCTTGACCTTAACCCACACGCCAAATCACAGGTCCTCCAATCACACTCAGCAAGGCAAACCACACGCGAATGGAGCTTCGCGGTCACCACCCAAGGAATCGACCCCCAACCATTACAGGAGCGATTCGAGGGATTCGTCGCGCGAAGGTCAATCGAAGCACACGCCGGTAAGTCAATCGATCGATGGATCGTGGCGGGAATTATGCCTACTGTTTACTTCCAAAGTAGCGATAAGCGTTCGCCGAACGATGCGTATCAAGGGGCCGTGTGTGAGATAAGGAGTATAGTAGATTGTATTCGGTAATCCATTGACCACCGAATGGATGTCACTCGCGTAGCCCGGATTTTGATGCTCGAGATTCGATGAATTGATTCTTATATATTCTCTGAATAACTTCTTTTTCCTATCGATGAGGATCTTTTTTTTGTCTATTCTGCTACACGCGCGGAGGAGAAAGTGTGTGGAAACTATTCTCACAATCCATGTGTAAAATTGAATTATCGCGGCATATGACGTTCAGTGCCATAAATATGTCGATATTAACTATAAGTATTGCTACACTTGCTATACTTGTAGTAAATATCAACATATTTATGGTGACCACATGGATCGTGAGAATGGTTACCACAAACTTTTCTTCGTGTATTTGCATAGTAATAAAAAAAAAACGAAATCGTATACTGGATGAGGTGTAAAAGTTGGTCATTTTTATTTATTATCCAGTCCCGTCCTCATGAAGCAGCACCACCGCCTCCTGTGGAAATTCGAGAGAATCGCGAGAATCGAGAGTTCCGAGACTCCAGCAGGGAATCCACGTTGCGGGAGCCGAAGGAGATTCGCGAAATTCGGGAGAACAGAGAGAGAGATAGAGACAGCAGGGAGAGGGAGCGGGAGAAGGAAAGGGACAGTACGCGTGAGAAGAGAAATAGTAAACCGGATGTGCCGGTGGTACCTATGGTCGATCACAGAGGTGGTGACGAGAAGCAGAGGTCGAGAAACTCTACCCAGGAGCTGAAACATCCTCGAAGCGCAGCACTGTCCGGAGTCATTCTACCGCTTATTAATGAGGTAAATTTAAACTGGATTGTTGCATCTACTACTGTATTTATAATTTATTCAGTGACGAATATTTTTATGGTTCAACTTTTTATTGCATGAATTTTTCTTTTGGACGTATTTTGTTAAAACTTGATATATGGAGGTTTCTGATATCGTTAAATACAATCAACGTTTCAAATGGCGGATCCAATGCGGCAACTAAAATTGTGAAAATTTGAATTGGATCATCGTAATATTTCGATATCGCGGATTTTTATCTGTCTCCAATCACATTATTGAAACGTGAACTATAATTAATTTAAAGAAGAATCTATTGGTATGATCGCGAAAGAGCTGAAGATTTTAACAATCTACACACTATTAATAATAAGTGATAACTAATACAAAAAGTCTTATCCATCTAATTTCTCATATTCTAATGTTATATTCTCTATGTCTATCACTGTCGAGCGAACGTCACTGTCGTTCGGTACCTTAGTATATAATTTCATCAGCCATTCTTTTCTAGAAGCACATAATTATATATAACTCGATCACTGTTCACGCTGATTCTCACATGCCTTGTTCCTCTCACGCGCCCACTCTTATACCAAACTCGTCGCTCGTTTTCAGTTGCAACGGAAGCATCAGTACACTACGCGCGACAATAACGGGGAAGGCGGCAGCGGCGTTGGCAGAAACGGCGGTGCGATAGAAGAGCTCAGGAGTGCTTTCGAATTGGCGGAGCGTACATCACCGGGGGTGAGCGAAGCCCTCGTCAGGGAGATCCTGAAGGCTCTCCTCCCAGCGAACCATTCGGACGGGCGGTTATCCATGCTTATGGACAAAGTTACTTTAAGGTAGAACACGGTCATTCTCTCGTTACACCGCGAAGAGCAAGCATTGCTTCAAGGCTCCTTTTCGAGACAGTCGTTAAAAGTCTTTCACGTACCGGACCCACTGCCGTTTAGCCATTGCGTTGCGGTCGAACGATCGACGACACATGAACGTTACCTTCTGTCTTTCAGGGATGCGTAGGAACGCGAGTTATTGCGGTCCGAGAACCGTGTTTTAACGTTGTAGTTTATCATTACTCTTTCGAAGCGTCCCCCTTGAAAGCGGATGCCAACGCTTTGCGTAAATCTTTACCGCGCTTGTTCGTGAAGAATCTAATTTTGGAAAATAATCGGTAACAATACGCTGTGTACCGAATGAAGTTCGACGAGAAACGTCCGCGAAATGTTCTGTAGGGATTGTTGGGCGTACAGAGTTTTCGCCGGGCGCAAGTACCGCTGTACTTGATCGCAGTGACGCGATATCGCGCAACTCAGTCGTTATCATAGCGTTCGAGGAAGAATACTCGTTGGCGCGTCTTCGCACCTCGATGTAGAACTCTCTGAAACTTGCGCTAACGTAATTGTTTATTATTCAAATCGTTACGGATGACGAAGGTTGCCTCTTTCGTGCAAATAGAACATTACGAACCTCTAATGATTCCATAAAAAAACAATCGCATCACGAGAGACGTTTCACCAACGTCAGTGTGCCACGGATGATCAGCGTAATTCGACGCGGACACGCGTTAAAAGATTTTCTTTCTTCCCTGTAATGGCTAGCCGGATAACCAGTAGACTCGATGCAACCGAAGCTTTGAACGTCCCGTAATCGCCTTCAGCCTGCCACGCGAATACGTTAGCGTTTGGGTCGGATTAGAAAGAAAGAGATTTCATTTTAAAAAAACTCTAGCTTCGATCAGCTAGAAATTCTGTAAATATGTATGTAGTACGATGAAGTAGACTTATTGTTCTAACGGTCGGTGCCCCTGCATACTAGCCGCGACAGTCCGGTCTGACAATCCTTCCTCGCTGATAACTCCTTCTTCCCTGCATTCTCCTTGCTTCTCCTCTCTCAATAATGATTTACGGACCATATCTCACCGAAACCGTCCTTTCTCCCGAATGCGAAGCGTGATCGTCTTAGCAATTTTCTGTTATTTCCGTGAGAATACGAAAGCGCGCGTTTTGTACATACCGCCCGTAATTTCGCGCGCGCCTCCGCGATACAATAAGCCTGCCATCGCGGCAGAAGGAATGTCAATTAAAAGATAAGGGACGGAGGGGTCGAGCCGAGACGAGATTTTTTTTCTCCACTTTCGCCTTTATCGATTTTTTAACCGCTCCTTCCGTGCGACCTTTCACTTTCTTCCCAACTGAAAGAAGTCCTCTCTCACCGAGGAAAGGAACCCTGCAGTCCCACTGTCTTGACTGGACGACGAAAGTACTCGGGGACATCGACGCTTAATTCACGTTATTTGTAAACTAATGTATTTTATAATATATAGACAAATTCCTCGTAAAACAGAGAGTATACACCTACACCACAGGGTGGTCCGAACTCTCGTAAGTCGCGTTGAGAGAGGAGGACCCACTTGTTTTCGATCCCCCTGCCAGGGGGAAACACCTGGTGGGCCGTCCTGGTGAGAAAGGTAGCGGAAGAGCAGGCGGTGAGAAAAAGATAACTAAAAAAGGACATCGTCGCGTTCACCGTGACGCTTGTCAACGAGTGATGAGACAGTGAAAGAAGGAAATGAACTACAGTGAACCCTCGGAATAGTTCACCTCTCGATAGTCCACCCTCCACTTCTAATAAAACCTTCCAATAGTTAACTGTCCGATTAAGAGATCGGCGCATTTGCAGCATACAAAATTCGTCTCAGGGGAAATAAGGGGAGCCAAAGGAAGTCAGGGGAGATATGCAGGAAGTTAGTGGACTATTGGTACGATGCCAAGATCCGGATGCGTAAACTAATCAGGGGATTGACTGTTCGTAAGAAAATGTGTGTTAAACTTCAATAAAGAGGTATTGATAAGCAACGATAGACACATACACACGTACACTTATCCACTACTATCGTAAAAAAAAAGACAAAGTACCACGTTGCGCGTAGTTGCGTTTATTCCAGTCGTTGAGAGGGATGAAATAATGAAACAAATAACCTCTACTAAATACCCATTACGAAGAAGAATGTACTTTAGATATCGTAACACCTTATTCCCAGACTCGCCCGATCCTTCCTCCCGCGTCTCTCTCTCTCTCTCTTACTTGTCCCCATCCTTCCACACGTCGTAAGAAAAGAAAAGATGAATATAATGAAGTGTTACTTTTTTTAGTTGAGCTACGCCTATACTGAAACTACGTTAATTATTCATTACGCCCTATTGTTAATTATTAATTCTTATTATATTGTTTCTTAATTGGGTTAGGTTTTTGATTTCTATCGCGCGCCGTCACGGTCGCGCCTCGGCAATCCTCGCGATGCGCTGCCATAGGAAGTACACCGGGTGCTGTAGCCTTCCAAGCGAAGCGTTTTCTCGTAGCCTCGATCGGCGACGAACTCGTCGTGACCGCGTTGCGAGCATCCCGCGTACTCGGACGAGGCACGATACGCCCGTGTAAGCAATTCTTAAATTAATCGTCCGAAGATTTGCGGAATAGCGGCCGATGTCGCGTTTGGTTATTATTAACGATCAGAGGGGATCATCGCGAACAGTCATCGGCGGGAGCGTTAATCCGTTCGCCGTGACCACGCTGTATATTTCAAAGGCTCTTGTTGCGCGTGGCACCGATATGTGTATAATGTACCTATAGTTGGAACTATCGTACAGAGAGTACTGAAATCGAATTTCGGATACGGACGAGCGATATGGAACGATCGATTGTGATATATTATAAACTGTGGCGACGATTGCGTTTAGTGCGCCGCGAGGTACGTTGTGCGCGTTAAAGCCGATCTCGATGCGTTGGCGTGGCTGCACCAGTTATTGTTTTCGTGGGAGTTCCTCCGCGGGTGAGTACGAAACGGACGAACAGAGTGACGCAAATTTCACGAGCGCGATGATAAAGGAGAGACTCTCCGCGCGGCTGCCTTCTTTGCTGTATCTCTCCTTGTGGCCATCATTATAATTTTCGTCTAGATTACGTTTTTAATTTTGCCTCCTTTTTAGAGATATCCGATTTTGTTGTATATTCTTTCACGAAATGTGTCGAACTGTGAATGAAGATTTTACTGTATTGTCATCTTTTTTTTATCGGATTTGACACGTAATGATCGTTAAAACGCGACGATTTCGGGTCGAGTTATCATGTTATCGGTTGTCTATGCGATCGAAAGATTCAGAAAAAAGGAGA
The DNA here is from genome assembly GCA_963678675.1 of Xiphydria camelus. Classification (NCBI taxonomy): domain Eukaryota; kingdom Metazoa; phylum Arthropoda; class Insecta; order Hymenoptera; family Xiphydriidae; genus Xiphydria; species Xiphydria camelus. The sequence goes on along the minus strand of OY783201.1, from coordinate 23,918,159 downwards.
TAGGTCAACCACGCCACATAATTCAATCCGAATTACACGTCCTACAGGATCTAGCGCTCTCGATAGTATCGTACGTTTAGCTACTACTTATAATATTCAGCGTTATAACGTGGTAACAATAATATCTACGTAGAATATATATTTTTTGTATTTTACTTCTACCTTGGCTGCGTTGGACTGTATTATATTGATTATATGTGGCATGCTAAGGGCGTGTACAAATATGAAATAAACATTAAATAAATCAACATTGACATTACGCTGTTTTGTTGTGGCCATAATAATCGAACTAGCGCGACAAAACGTTTGCAAGCAAATAAGCAGTAACTGTGACTGAAATTTGCAAATAAAAGTTCTCTTCATTCTCGGATTACATTTTATGTGTTAGTATAATTGTTGATGTCTGGAGAGAAGAAAAAACGATCACATTTATTGTTTGTATGCCTTCATTGATTCAATTTATTACGAGCTAATTGACGATCTTATAAATTAGTGTTAATCTTGAAAAAAATAACTCTTCACATTATACGAGTATTTATTTAAATTCATCAAAATTCGATACCAGAGTTGGAATTAAAAAAATATATTATAATCACTATCTCTCAACAAGGATCATCAGTTTTTCTCGGACGATTTAGTACGAATTGTATCTAAGGATATGGGGGAGAAATGGCCGTCTCTGCTCTCAGAATTTTCTACTACGACTTCAGTTACTTCGAGATCATAAAGTTCCATCTGATTTTTAACTGGGGATTTAGCTCGAAATTATCCCATACTCATATTTCTTTACACAGAATAGTAGTTATAATTTTCCTATCTTATTATTATTTATCTTACAATTAGTTATATCTTATCTTCTTCTTTTTTTCTCTCTTTCTGCTACTTTTGAAAATACCTCTCAATAGTTGATCATCAAAGCAAGATTAGTATAAATGCAAAAAACATTCCATATGAACAGAAGACTCTACATCGACTCTATATACTGTGTATACACAAGATAGCTTGAAGCGGTTACAGCCGCCAATACTATAAATAAAATAAAAATCATCATTCCTTTTGCCAGGCCCCTCCGAGTCGCGTTCCCTCTCCATCTGTTCCACTGTGCGTTTTATTAATGTCCTGAGTCCGACCAAATCATAATAGATGTTTAACAGTTTTCGTATTTTTTCGGATGGGCCTTGGCCGACCCATAATAATTGTTGCCATTTTGGCTATACAATCTCCGATAGCAGAAGTAATTCGCTCAAGTTTTTCCATCTGAAAAGAGGGAAAAAAAAAGAAATTATGTAGCCTCATCTAAAAACGCTGTGAGAGCTGATAGATGCGCCAGTTTCTAGATCACTCGACGTATTTAATAATCGCGGTGTAGCGGCTCGACACCAGGTGGCGCCGACCCCCTCTCGACTCTCGGTAGTGGTCCGATAACGGTGGAGTATAAGAGCGCAACTGCCCGTCCCTCACGGAGGACCACAGAGCGTTTAAAGCAGGAGTCGGCCTTACTCACGAGTCCACAGGCCGATTCCGGAATGAAACGCTTCGCCGATAACATGGCGATCGCTCTTTCGTCGCTAAACCAGCTTCTTTTTAGGGATAGGTATGCGATATCTGATTTTGTTGTATATTGTATCACGAAATTCAATCCGAATTACACGTCCTACAGGGTCTACCATTTGGAATTAAAAAAATATAGCCATTATAATCACTATCAACGAGGATCATCAGTTTTTCTCAGACGATTTGACATGAATTGTATTTAGATTATCCTTAGAGATATGGGAAGAGTTGACCATCTCCCTTTAAATGTCCCAATACGTTTCTATAAAAATGTTACCTCTCGCTTCTGTTTACAAGAGCAACAATTCGACCAGTGGCTTTATAATTGAATGATCATTAATTAAATAATTGACATAAAACTTGTGACTAGCGAAGCAGCTAAGGCATTAATTGAAGACTTTTGTTTTGAAGGCGCCAGTATTACTGAGGAATATTCGTCAATTTTGTCTGATGTGCAGGTTAGGTACTTAAAGTTAACATGTTTATTGTTCAGAATCATAAGTAGTTTATAACAGCACAGTTCAAATAATAATCCTAATATACCTATAGATATCATTCTATTTGCTATATTCCTTAAATCTAGTACATATTTATTGGTATGTTTGGACTTTGTTGAGAATATCGTAGGTTTGTAAAGGTTACAACCCCATGACGAATTTATTTCTTATAACTATAATGAAATTTCGCATTTTCACTTCATTGTTAGACAATCGCACATAGTAGAGATGGACAATCTTCTTCAAACATGTAACACAAATAAATGGTAGATTCGTTCCCGAGTTGGAAAAGTATTATGGGTATAGGTACAATGTTGCATGAGATGAAAGTGCGAGAAGTGAACCAGTCACTCGACGCGGATTTGAGAACCGTTCATTTTCCAGGTTTAATTTTGAAAAATTTTAATTCGAACAACGTTTTTACTTTCTCATATAAATGACTTAATTGTTCAGCAAGAACTGACACTTCAGTCATCTCAAATAAATACGTAGTTACTCGAGCTAAGCGATCAATAAGACGCCATTCACTTCTCTCAACCCGCGTAGACGCATCCTACTTTCGAGTCTATCAGCGCCGCTAGACGGCGATGATCCAAAACCGAAGCAGACAGTAGCGCATCGTTTGTGAAAACTCGAAACTATGGATCTTAATTTTCCACCTCTCTTCCATCTCCATACATACCGGCATGCAATTACCTCAGTTCACCTCAGTTCTCGTCTACCATTGTGCTATGATGTTGTCGTCCGCTTGTCATTTACGACTGCTCGTCGATCAGTGATCGCGTAAATAGAAGTTCCTTGTCACGAGAACGAAATAAAATGTTATTTTATGCGTTAATCGGTGGCTACGTGTTAACGTCGGTCCTACTCTTCAAATATCCGGCTTTAATACACAAAAGAAAGAAAATTAAATTTATGTGTCATCATATTAGTCACAGAGGTGGTGAGTGTTGTCAAACCTTCCTCCGGTTACTTTGTCATTGTTTACTTAGACTCTTACGTCCTGTTTGCGTTAAACATTTAGGTGCTGGGGAAAATTATGAGAATACGATGTGCGCGTTTAGGCGGTAAGTTGCGTTATATTTACAATATCCTTAAAAATATTGATTATTTATTTTTTTTCGAAATATAGAAAGCATTATTATTCTTCAAATATCCTTGTTTTTGACACCTTTGGCAGGGGTTTGATCTAATAATTGATAGATTATGAAAAACAAATTTTTTTATTAACATGCTCCTGTTTTATTTATATGGCCTATTAATTCTAACATGTCTCAAATACCATACGGTGAGGCATTACTTTCAAAATTTGATGTAAATATGAATTTTCCATGTATAGAGAGTAATCTTATACCGAATAATTTTTGATGCATAATATACCTCGCCAAACATCGGTTTTCGTGGTTGCATTCTATAGGCGCAGCATTGCCGACTCCAGCTGCGCCCAATGGAAGGCAACCAGGGGGGGAAAAACCTATTTATTCGCGAATAGCACGACCACAGGGTGGCGCTAACAGCTGGCCATGATGGCGGTGTAGAGGATTGGCGTTCAAACAGTAGTAAATGTGTGCTTATTTATTTCTTGAAAAAATAAACTATTGTGCGAGAAAATATGTTCGAAGCATTTGAAATCAATGAAAAGGGCATCGAGACTGTACTGGGCGACAGAAAACGCCCTTTAGTGGAAGGCGAATCAGTTTTAACCGTACATTTTCTATTCCATTGCGGAATACTAAAACAAGAAAGAAACAAAATAATCATACGGGGATCGTGCTTGCAAAAATCCCATGTTCAAGAAAAGGACCATAAAGTCATAGTGGAGATCTTTTTTGATGGTTGGAATAAAATTATTAAGTCCAAGTGCACTTGTCCTGCCGGGGCGGGAAAATGTTGTAAACACGCGGTTACAACGATTTGCACTTAAGTAGGTAAGTTTTTTCCCGGTGTAAAACTTAAAAAACGAAGTTGTTATACTTTATTTTCTACATTATAATTGGACTTATTCGAATATCCTGTTATTATACGTAAATTTGATTTCACTGATTTATTTAAAACAGAATAAGACTGGACACCCTAGATCAATTAAGTTGCACTGATGTGACGCAAAAATGGGGGATATTAAAAAAATAAGTTGTCGACGCCATTACAGTGCCAAAACTGCTGGAGGAATCCTGTCATAGCATACATTTAGAGGAAATTTGTACTATGCGTACTGACTTAACAGAAGCCGACAAAAAAGAATTTCTACGCATTTTATATTGGCAGGGGCATCTAATAGCGAGGCGGCAATTCATAAATCTTACTCGAGAAATACATCATTGGAAGTATTGCAAAAAGTTGAAAATGTGGGAACTGAAGCTGCAGCAGTTTTCCAGTGATAACAGATATTTTCATTTTTTTTCTCATTGTATGCTGTCCTAACCATTAATGTTTTAAGGTTAATACTTAATACTTTACTTTTTCTACAGCAAGGGAAGTAATTTCTTACCACCATAATGAAAATTATCAAATTTAAAGTAGTCACTGCACACTTTCATGCACGTCGTGTATATCTTCATTTTTAAATTATTCAACTATTACCTTTCTCAATTGTGCATTAGATGGAAACATATGAAAGCTTAAACTGTCCGTTTTTATATTTCCACACTGAGGGACAACGCAATACTTTTTATTGCGTTTTTTTTCCATTTTTTACAAACGCCAACAAGATTACCTCATAGAAACTAAATCTCTTAGAGTGTTTCCGAGGCTGACCGCGACGCGGCGCCACAATATTTGCTATTCGCGAATTGCATACTAATAGGTATACGGTGTACACTAATTTTCGATACGTAGCACAAATTTTTTATCTATTCTAAATTTCAATATTTATTCTAATTTTCGATATGTAGCACAAATTTTCGATATATTCTAAATTTCGATATATTCTGATTTTCAATGTGGCACAAATTTTTGATATATTCTAAATTTCGGTATATTCTAATTTTCGATATCGCTACCTTAGAATTACAAGGTCCTATGTTGTTACGGAAGTTGTAACAACATAGGACCTTGTAATTCTAAAGTACTGATATGTGGCACAAATTTTTGATATACCAATTCTAAATTTTGATATATTTTAATTTTCGATACATTCCAATTTTCGATATATTCTAATTTGTTATTCTAATTTTGTATATATTTCAATTTTTGATAAATTTTAATTTTCAATATATGCTAATTTTCGATTTTTATTAATTTTTTATCTAGAATATAAAAAATTTCGAACAACAAGACAGTGGCAATGACCCAAATAGCACAAATAGTTATAAAGAATTATTTCTGAACTGAAATAGCCCTAATAGAATTATTTGCGATTATATACTTGTGCTATGTGGAACTGCCCAGATAACACAAATAATCACAAAGAACTTTTACTCGAGCTGTGTTCCAGTACCAGAAGAATTCTCTACGATTGCTCGCGCTATCTGGGTGGGCGTTTATTTTAGTTCAAATTGACCCTTTCAGCGCTATAGATATCGGAACGGAAATGCTGGAACTGGATTGTCATCTCACGAAGGATGGCGAGGTGGTCGTCTCTCATGATCAAAATCTCTTTCGCAGTACCGGAACCGACAAAAATATTTCCGAGCTGGATTACAAAGATCTACCTTTACTAAAGCAGCGGCTCCCCATCGACTTTGATCCAGGTATTGTCGTGTTCTCGAAGGATCGTTTAATTTGGCGTAATAAAATTTATTCAAAAAGTCAAGTTTAACAGATGCCGAGTTTGTGGGATCCGACAATGAGGAGGAACGACGATTCGCTCTATTGAGGGAAGTATTCGAAGCCTTTCCGAATATTCCTATCAACATTGACATTAAAATCAACGATGATCAGCTCATCGCCAAAGTCTCTGATCTCATAAAGCAGTACGAGCGAGAAGAATACACTGTTTGGGGAAATTTCAGTGACGAAATTACGAAAAAGTGTTACAAAACGGCAAGTATCTCTCGTGTACATACATTGAAAGATTTCCTCTCTCCCCGAAATTAAATGAACGCTAATTAGTAAAACCATATGTCACTAATCTACGCTAATTTGCAATATTTGCCTACAGAATCCGAATGTGAATCTTTTGTTCTCCATGCAGCGCGTCGCGCTTTTGCTACTTCTTATGTACTCCGGATTGTTACCGTTTGTGCCTTTGAGAGAAACCCATCTGGAGATTTTTTTACCTTCCATTTATTTAAGGTACGCGCACGGATTTTTTCGAGATACCTAACTTAATCTCTCGCTCGGCTTACAAATACTTAATAGCTTATTCCTTTTCATTTCAGACGTAAAGGTGGACCGAGTCCGACTTTCCTACCATTGGAAAAGGTTGTGGTTCGTTCAATTAATTTGCTGTTAATGAGGCCATGTTTGTTCAACCATTTACGCTCTCGCGGCATTCACGTAAGAATATTTGAATATTTTATACACGCGAAATTATTTTTACATAAATTTAAAAAAAAGAGATTTCGAAATTTCTCGTGATCGCATTCAATAAAGTTTCATCACAAAGTTATAATTACCAAAATATTCGAAATTATTTTTCTTGTTTAAACCATTAAAAATATATATATTTGCCTGTTTTCAAAAAAATTCAAGTTAACCGGAATTCGCCGGTTTTAAAAACGGGTTTTGAGCGAAAATTTAAAGCAGAACTTGCCTATTCTGGGCGCCTATGTATGGACTGTTTGGCATTCACAAGTTGCATTTTTCCAGAGGTGCGTCCCACTCTAATTTAATCAAACCTAATTTAATCTTTCGTGAAAATAGCCTGTGAGTAATCAGAGTGGGAGTAGGGAAATAGAGAATATTCAAAGAATCCAGTGCCCAGAATAGACACTTTCTACCGTAGGTCAAGGAAATCATTGTAATTTTTTGGTATCACACTTTTAATTCGTGTGATACCATTTATTTTTTTTTTGACGACTATCTACAGAACATTATACAGTATGTCCCTTGGATAAAACGCAAGTATTTGAATTTCCCTGACATTTGACTTTGGTAGTGCTTGGAACGGTGCTGTAGTTAGAGTTGGCTTCAGAAGAGTGCGCTGCGTTCTTACGAGCCGTGTTTCGAGAGAGCGAAAAGTGTAAAACGTCTGATTTCCCGGGAACTGTCAATTCGGGAGATCGAAGCGTCTAACCTCGAAATTAACTGAATTTGTAAAAATAATGGTAAATAATGTGTAGAAGTGATGAGAAATAATCATACAGGTTTCGGAAACACGGCTCGTAAGAACGCAGCGCACTCTTCTGAAGCCAACTCTAACTACAGCACCGTTCCAAGCACTACCAAAGTCAAATGTCGGCGAAATTCAAATACTTGCGTTTTATCCACGGGACATACTGTATAACGGCCCTCGGTAATTCACTTTTCCCAGGTATACTTTTGGGTATTAAACAAAGAAGATGAATTCAAGCAAGCATTTGATCTTGGAGCTACAGGTGTGATGACAGATTATCCTACAAAATTGAAATCATTTTTGGAGCAGAGTTTAATAAAGTAGTATTATAAATATATTTAATTGTGTGAACGAGTGGAGCAAATTTTCTGTTATTTTATATCTACTTCAAATGGACTTAACGCCGCTATTGTCGCCTGTAGAACAATACACCTACCCCCTTTTCTAATATCAGAAGTTTTTGGAACTTCCGTAATGAATTGATAGAGATACTGTACAGCTGTAACAACAGCTAGGATTGTTATCTGAAGTTTGGTAATTATGCTCCTGCACCGAAATCGTGCTAGCAACTGCATTTTTGGGACACAAAATACCAAATTTCGGTTTCAGAATTATGAAACCTTATTGCACGCGTAACGTTACACTAAAACTGTTGGGAAAATTGTATTTTTCATTGCACGAAATACCTGATTTTTAATTCTAGACTCGGTTTAGGTATCGAGAGTCAGGTTTCTCGCGTTCTAAAAAAGTCGGTTCCCAATAGTCTTAATACGTGTGTATTGATTAAATCCTTTATATAATGTACAACAAATTATTGTAAGATTATTATATAATTTAGTAATATGAATAATGTACCTGTAATGAATGTTTAATTATAATTTGGCAGTTTACAAAGAACTAAGCCCATTTCCTATAAAAATATGGCTGTCAAAATTGCAGAATTTTGTATATTTTTTTAGTTAACGCAATGCTGAGCAAAGGTTAATATTTCCATAATACCGAAAAATCAACTGTTTGACTTTTACGTTGTATCGAAATTCAATATTCAAAATTCTCTGGAATTCCAATGAAATGTCCAACTAAGATTTGTGTATAAAAATAATATTCCAAGGATTCCTGGGATCGCCGATTCCGAATCTAACGTTCAAACAATAAAAATCCTCCAGAAAATACCAGAAATCTTTAGCAAAATACTTTTCTGAAAATCGTTGATCTATGTGTATAACGTATAGCTATTTTTAATGGCTGGAATTCCAAAGATTGAAAATATTGAACTTCAACTTGGAAGTCAAGCTGTTGAACATTTGGGATTGTAATAACTCTTGCTTAATATATAATACGTGTATATAAACTACTAAATTATTAAAATTCAACCAATTTCATAAAAAGCCATTTTCTACAAGAAATGTGGCAGGCCTTTCAATACAGAATAAAACAGTGTAAAATACGTAAAATGAACGTGAGAACTTAAAGTTCCTCAATATAAAGCAAAACTGGATCCTTCATTTTGGATCCTATACGCACAATTGGAATCACTGTTCTGGAAACAAAATTGAAAAACAATTATTCTCAGTCTTTATTATTTAAGAAACGAGTGTACCAAAAAAGAAAAAAATTCAGTTCCCAGTCTAGTAACACAAAGGTACATCATAGTGATTGTGCTAATGGTTATTTATATTTAAACGTAATTTTTATTTATGTAAAAGTAATTAATTAATCGCCACTATTAGTATTTATTTATTTATTTATAAAAGTTATCAATACGCCCATCTGGCATTTTAAAAAAGTGCATCGTTTTTCAAAAGGAGACACATAAGGAGACTAAATAATTGTAAGTTTAAGCTAGTTTAAAATAATCGTTTATCATTTTCCACTGTGTATTTATTGGTATTGTCTAAAAAAAAATAGAAAGAAGAAGGAAAAGACGTATTTTTTATTTATTTTTGAGCGTAATAGAATATGTATTAGTTTCGTATTCTACACATAACTACCAATGTACAAAGGTATTTTGAGAAGTTACCACGAAACTACATTGTACTGCCATATTAATTTATTTTTACTAGTCTAGACTATTTTACTAGTTTAGACTAGGTATACGATAAACTTTACGATCAATGAATTAAAATAATAAAGATTAGAATCTACATTCGTAATTAATTTCCAAATGCACGATAAAAATTGTCACGTGTATAAAGTCAGTGCAATGTCTCAACACTGTTTTAATAATTTGACAAAAAAAAACAATTTTCCGGGCTACTAATTCCGATGTAAATACATTGACACTATAAATGACGTATTAAAAACGCCTGTGGGCAGTAGTATTTTTGAACAGTCGAGCAACAGAACACATTTTTTCGATGCAATGGGATAATAATTTGGTAAAATTAGTATTTTTTCGACCTTTTGTCATTACCATATCGCACATGAAAATAGACTATTTGACGGACATTTAACATTTTTACGAATTCTAATTGGGTGATATATGTAAAAGATAATTATCTAAATTTGTATTATATTCATGGCAGTATCAGTGAATTGAGTATTTTGTATTACTGCTACAAGTATAGCGAATGGTGTCTGCTAATCAAAATTATTTAAGTACCTTTACTTAAAATTTATGAGTATTATATTAATAATATAATTGTTATGCCGCATTTCTTCATTACGATAATAGCGACATAGTTAAACATTTTATTTGAACTGGCAAGAAGCATTTACTTACAATAAAAGTACGTAATATTTATAGGGTGAATGGTAATGTAAATATTATGGAAAATAAATGAAAAGGAATGCATTTAATGTCAAAGAATAGTTATTGATAGAAATGTAATATAACGAAACTGCAAGTATGACGATCCTACGGTTGAAATAGTTCAAACGTAACTAAATATAAAGAAATGATCGAAAATGTAACTGTTATTTTGTAGTTAATATTTTGTCTGGTATAACATTTGAATGAACTAAAACTGATGAAACTGAAGTTAACGCATTTACACATTGTTCGCACACTATGTACACGATCTATGTATAGGTACGATCTACTTGGCAAGGTGGCCACTTATAGACGGGAATTCTGGAAAATCTTAAAATGTTAGAAAATATTTACAGTTGTGGGTAAGTCGTAGAGCTTTTTCATTAGCCAGAGATTTCTACATTTTCGAAATAAGATGTATAAAATAGGGCACTCTTTGTTTCAATCTTTAAACCATTTTAAAAGAAAACTCACTAAATATACAGTAATCTATTGAAAAAATATAAGCGTTGATTCATTGTGTAAGCTGTAAGATTTTAAAGAAAAATTGCAGCGTATCGAGCTCTTAAGAGAGTAAGAAGATCTATTCAGTTTGTAATAAACTTTATTGCTAACATGTTTACACTCTAATGTGATTCCATTCAAAGTAATTTCCTGTAGAAGTAATGAACCCCTAAAAGAAAACATTCTTTGAAATGTTCTTCTCCATATACCGCTAGCTTCCCTTAAATTGTTTCAATTGCCTTGGAATTATGTCTTTGCATAGTTCATTTTCGACCTTCGAGAAAGAAGCCTATTGGTGTCAGATCTGGGGCATACGAAGCTTGTAGAGAGAACCATTGTAATATTCTTGAACGTTAAAAACTCTCTTACAGATAACGCATTATGACAGGGTGTATCGTTATAATGCAGAAGCCCACTATTAGCACTGTCTGATCGAATGAGTAGATCCCTTTTTATAGCCATTCTAAGACTTCTCAATAGAATATCTGATTAACAGTTTGACTCTCTTTATTCACTATTCCATGATGGTCAAAGAATCGGTTAATCGATTATCTCGTTTTTTTATTCACTGTTTTGCTTTCGTTAAACTTAGCGAATTTTTGGTTTTCCATTGTTTGCTCTAATATTTCGTTTCTGAGATTATGTACGTAAAAACTCAACTTTCGTCACCTATCATTATTCGCTTAAAAAATTGAATTTATTTTCAAAAGACGATTGAGTTCTAAACTCAGACTCTCTGGTGGATTTTTTTTCAGAGGTTTCTCAGCACAATTAGGCACGATAGGTAGGAATCTCTCCACCGACAACCTAAAAACCATAGAAATAAAAATGCCTAAACACAGATTGTGCATGTGAAAGTTATTTCCTGCTACTTTGCATAGATTTTGAAGCAATTATATATATATATATATAAAAGAGCTATCATCTCTTTATACAGTTTGCTTTGATAGAAACAAGTTATGAACCTAGGACGTTTTCTTAAATTTTTAAAATCGTAGAAGTTACGATTCTTTGAAAAATTGTTAATATTCCATAACACAGGATCTTTGAAAATGCATATCTTGGAAACTAATAAATATTTTTCACGCACACAAACACGAAAATATACTAAATATTTTGAAGTTTTACTTAGAAAATATATCGAGTCATTTTAGTTTATATTAAAATTTTTAACTCGATTGTGTTAAAGATAAATTTAGATAACATTAGAGCTAAACCAAATTATTCAAAAAAATGTTGGAATATTGTTTTAAATCGATACTCGTCTAGATTGATATCCAAAAGAAAATTCGTACACAGTTTATTAACTATAGAGTGTGGAAAATGATATTTGTTGCACTACTATATAAGTAAACGATCGAGCCGCAGCTGGTATTTTGACAATTTTTAATGAAAATAGTCGCCAGAAATGAATTTTTCACTAGAAATCAGAAGATTCAGATCAACGTTATAGCGGCCACCCAGCTACGTACTTCAAACGTTGTGATCTATACTGTAAATCTTTTATAGCCACTATAACTGTAAGACGATTTTTTAAGGAAATTTTTTTCTTGAAAATTTTGAAGTTCTAGTATCAATGTGATGATAGTATTTCTTCAGTACAGTAAATATGTAAATGTGTCTGGGAATAAACATTACAGAGCGAATTACTGAAAGCGAAAGTTAAAACTGTTGTGATCGTATATGACTTGTAAATGGCAAAATCTATATTATTTGATGATGCGTGTATATTATTGATAACAATGCAGTAGAAAATTACAATGCAATTTGTAGAAATATGTGAACTATCTGAAAATTAGAACGATGTTTACATGGTGGCCGCTGATTTTAGAAATTGAAATTCCCTGACTTTTCCAGGTTTTCCAGGACCGTTTCTTGAAAAATTCCCTGACCATAAAAATGAAAGAAACGAAAATAAAAGTTAGAAGGATATATTTAGATACGTTCCCCCTGAAGACACTTTAGGGGAAGATGGACATGCTAAGAATCTTATCCAAGACATTTGTTTCCCTGATAAGGCAAATGTAAGCATATGTAAGTTTATTCATAGCAGTTCGTAAGTAGACGGTACATCGACGCCATAGTCTGTGCAGTTTGTGCTGCACATACGAAAGAAAGCACGAAAAAAAAAAATATCAAATGTGATGATTTTTCGATGGGACATAGAAAGCTCTTAATAGAAACTATTTATATTAATTTCGTATCATAAATGTGGCAAGGAAATACAGTTCGTAGTAATTCACTATTTTTGTAGGATCACACACACAATGGTCGAATGATATCTTGCTAAACTTAATTCATTTTACCACTTAAACTTCGTGACAGAAAAAGATATAATATATAGGTACACACCTATACATTTACCTATATCATATGCATTTTTAGTACAAATAAATAATATTTGTTGTCATGCTCAGGCCCATTAACTTGGGCCTGAAATAGACTTGGTTAATTGATAATTATAATTTGATAATTGACTTGGTTAATTAATAGGTTACTTGATAAATATTTTTAATTTTCCCTATTAAATACTAATTGGCGAGATCTATAAATAGATGCATGATCAATATTTCTTGCAATAAATTACAATCTTAGAAAATCAAGGTTTCCCTGTACACAAATTATTCCGATGTACACTATAAGATTCTGAAATATACATAGAGAGACCAATTTACAAGATTTATACAAAACAATACATGTACTTCTATTTAAAAGAACACATAAGATTCTCATAAACTGGATAAATACTGCATATATGAGATTCTCTGAGCAGTCTTTGTCCACTTCACAAGTATCCGATGCAGTACCAGCGTTTAGCCAGTATAAAATAATATTATCGTACATCAGACAATTTGTCTAACGAAGGTCATTTCCTACATCTGTGGTAAGTAACTTCTTTCGGCCCAGTACTATTATCACCTTCATCGGAAAGAATATGGTAAGTATATACTCTATCTTTACAATAATAGCATCTCTCCTCGGACGGATGCGATCTATTGAAATGTTTCGCTATCGCTGCGTCATTACCGGGTATGGTGACGCAACAAATTTTGCAGTAGACGTTGGTCCCGCGAAATCGTTCGTGCACGGAATCCGTTGTAGCGCGTTCGCTCGGATCTTCGTCTTTCTCGGTATCGTTTGGTACATTTCCATTAGAAGCCATTATAGTACGTATCTGTAAATTAACGAAGAACTATTACATTGCGGTCAATGTAGCGAGATTATACAAGATAAAAAGGTTTTAAGATTTTCAAGACTCTGACGCCACGTGATTATGGTATTTTTGGTTCTGGATTCCTAAAGAGCAAAACATGACGATTTTCAATATGTTATTTAAACGTAATATTAAATTATATGCTTATAATCGTCATCTTCTGCTCTACTCTGCCCAAAATATCTATCAAAAGCATATAAGAAGAAACTTATCCCTTTACTGTGTTTTGGTCCCTTTTCATCAAAAACTGATAGAAAGCGGAACAAAATTACATCCGAATATATTAGATTTGAGAATACTTTATCCGCATATTTTTTGTGCAGATACTACGTATTCAAATCTAATAAATTCGGACACGATTTTTATTCGCTTTTATCAGTTTTTAATAGAGATCTAGAGTAGGGTACTTGAGATATAAATAAATGAAAGTAAGGAAAACGCATCCATCGTAATACTTAAACCAAATGCTACAAGCCCTATTGCTATACAATTCTCAGCGCCATAAAATAATGGATTGCGGGACAAAGTAGAGTAATAGATAAATTGAACGTTAAAAATTCCACACGAATATAAGGAACAGCTATTCCTTTCTGAAATAATCTTATTCCAAACATGTGCATAGCTCGCGTATTCATTAGAAAATAATTAGCAGTTTTTCCAAGTGTTGTTTCATTTAATATATTTAGAATGAAATATTTGTGCATAAACTAATTAAATATGCTTGCTGTAACGTTTATAAATATGAGTTACTCTACAAAAAATATTGATTAGTTCACTATATCTGAAGGAGAACTACAAAATAAGTATTAAAATTGTACATTGCTGTACGAAATATTTGTATGTAAACTAGTGAAATATGCTTACTGTAACGTTTATAAATACGAGTTACTCTACAGAAAATATTGATGGGTCCACTAATCTGAAGGGGAACTATGAAATAAGTATAAGAGTTGTACATGGCTCTACGAGATATTTGTGCATAAACTAGTGAAACACGCTTACTGCAACATTCATAAATATGAATTACTCTACAGAAAACATTAATTGGTCAACCATGCCTGAAGAGAACTATGAAGCAAGTATAAAGCTTACATAGAATCCTTACACATTCTCATTTTTATACCGATGCACATCATTCTACAGAGCAGATTAATCCTCTGCTTCTAAAAAAGAAATGCAAAATTCTGGTAGATTCCTCATACCATATTCTCATCCAAAACTAGATTTTTGATAAAGAAAGTACATCGACGCGTTGCAATTAGAGTTATATCGTACATTTTTATTCCTTTACTTCGTAGAAAATTATAAACGTATAATACTTGATTACCGGTAGATTATAATTTCGTAACATCATTAACTGTACGCAGGGGATAATTACAGGAACAAAATGGTATTCGTTTTTTGTTTCTAGATAAATAAAATTACACGCGTAGAAATTAAGAAAAGGGGGGCGGGGCGAACTCCTTATATCGGCTTTATCTTGAAATGGAGTCCGATCAACGAGAACACAAGACACTTCAGGTCTTGGACGAGGTAATAGAAACACCGGAGGCCCTCGGGATCGCGCGATTGGTTCACATCCAAGAGCGAGCCCGTCTTCGACGTCGTGAAGGATATGTGCTCGTCGCCTATCACGATCTCTAGCTCCTGCCGGCCCACGCGATCCGGCTGGGGCCACAGCGAATCGTCCTCTTGCATGATTTCGGAGTCTTGGATAATGCGCTTGAGCTCCTCCATAACGCAATTGTGTACGTACGCCTCTTTCCGGATCATCGTGTCGTTCTTGTAGTTCGAATTGTTGGCGTACCTCAGCTTACCGTCCGGCCGAAATTCGAACTCGAGAAACTCGTGGCCGAATTTCCCCTTGTGCCCGACGTAGTACCGAATGTAAAAGTCCGTCGACATTCTCCCGATATTTACAGTGGACTTGCCTGCTGCCGCGCTAGCGTTGGCACGTGAGGGCTGTCTTCTTTCCAAGTACTCCTGACTTTCGTTCGCTCAACCAGCGGTACGCAATGTGCGAGACTCTTGAGAAGTACTCTCCATAAACAACCGTCGCGTGCTAGAGTAGCGCCATTTTTCGAGACGGTACTTCGTCATAAGGTCACTACGAATGGGTTTCCCGTAGACCGCAATGTAAGCGTAAAAAGATCGACCAATCGGAGCGATCGTATGAGGACGCTAATTTGCAATGATTGGATGCGCAAGGTGCAACGCGAGCAGCGACCAATCGCAGAGATTGAGTAAGGAGTTGTCTTGCGCCGTGAAAAGAACAACGGGAACGCCAGCATAAGATGGCGTCCTTGCGCGGACTTCCTGATTGGACAAATTTTACCTTACAGCAACGGGTTTTCCTTACGTTACGGTTTACGGAAATCCGTCTGCAACGGCCTTATCGAGTGACAGCTTGTCAGGTTAAAATTCGTCTGCCCGAGGATGATGGAATTTCGAACTGGCAATGAAAATCTCAATTTATTATTGCTGCGAGTTCTTCGCGTCGCACGTAATTAGTATACTGTAGAAATAATCGTCGCTGTGAAATGTCTTAAAATCCTCGATGAAAGGAAAGCAGAGAAGAGTTCTATCTACCGCTAATAATTAGACATCGGTACTCCAAATATCGTCGGAAAATGAACAAAACTCACGGTACCGTGGACAAGAAAATGTCCCAATTGCCGAGTTGGCTGTGGACGAGCTCCAGTACCCTGCCGCCGATGTACAAGCGCGTCTGGGAGGCCGTGCGAGAGGAAAGACTGGGATCGGGTGTCGCGCAGGCCGAGCTCCTCGTCGACACTAACAAGGTCTTTCCCTTACTGCTCACTAGTCAATTACCGACGGAGGTTCTCGGGTATATCTGGAGCTTGGCGAATCAAAAGTACGCGGGTCAGCTCACCGAGCAGGAACTTTACATCGTACTCGCGCTGGTCGCTGTTGCCCAAGCTAATTACACTTTCAACGGATTGGATGTACTGCATCTCTTTGCCGTCCCACCGATACCGAACGTAAACCTCGCTTTGCTGGAACCGCGAACCGTTCGAGCAACAAAATTCGAGCACAAGTCTCACGCTTTGTATACTCAAGAAGTCGGTGCTCGGAGCGCGATACCGGACTCGAGACACGCGCCTCGAAGCAAATCCCTGGCGAGTTTTTTGGCCCTCGACGCAACAGGCGCGAATAATTTATCGTCGGACGTTAGACGCGTCGGCGAAGGAAAGCCTGACGTGAAGTTTTCCTCGGACGGCGGGCAATTCGTCAACGTGAACATCGTTTCGCCGGACGCAAAACATATTCCTCGAACGCCAGTCGACAGTAGAACGCAGCTAGTCGCGTCATCCTCGGAGCTGAACGACGAATTTTCCGAGTTCCAAAGCGCGCCGATCTCCGGCGTTCCCGTTGTTCCCATGTTGGACGCGAGAATAGGCTCCGCGATAGGTAGCAGGCTCGCTAATCACAATCTCGGTGTAAAGAAGTGTAATGACAAGCTCAAAAAGACGACGGCGAGTAAAGGTGCTCACGGCGGTAATCCGCTTCGTAATTCCGTCGTCGGTGCGAGCTCGTCTGGTCACTGTAAAGATATACCAGCCGCTGAACGTTTGACGGAGTTGTTCCCAAAGTGCTCGGTAAAGAGTCAAGCAAAGACGGTCGTGCTGAAGGACACGATAATTAGAAATAGCAATCCTAGCAAAGATAATAACGTTGGTCCTAAAGATGCTACTATTTTTACGGAGAAAGTACTACCGGTACTACCGACCGAAACTGAATCTCCGATAATTCACGCGTCCGTTAATATGGTGGGTCATGCGACATAATCGCAGGCTTAACAGTGTGTCCCCTATTCCTCTTTATTCCATTGATTCTTTAAAATTTCCCCTTTTTCTCCTATAATACAATATTTTCCCACTAAAATCACTTCTTATTCAACTTCTCAGTTGAATTTATCTTTTCGTTTCAAATTACGTGAAATGTGTGTGGGTCAAAATGGTTCATTTTTTTTGGCTAAAATAATACAGTAAAACTCGTTTAAAATATGAATTAAGGGACCGAGGAAGTTTTGTATCTTAAGTGGGATCGTATCTTATTCGGATTTCGTAGATTCTTAATAATGCATATAACGTGTTTTAACTATTTCTAATAGTTTCACTATTTTACAAAATTTAATTTCAGTATTTCAAAATAAAGAGTAATTTTGTTATTTTTTACAAAATGCCTTTATACAGATTACCCTCTGACGAACTGAAAAAGACAAGATGGCGCTATAATCGACGAAATTCAATTTTTTCGGTTTTTGCAATTGGGAGTCGATTTATTCGATTCTGCAATACAATTGCGATACAAATTTACATTTTTTATTCTCATACTTGATATTTTTGTTAAAAATTTAATTTAGTTTTGCAAATTTGAAGTGCAGATGCGTTCTGTACCTGGAATTCCCCCGGCGGACGGTATATTCCGGGAATCATAGCTATTCTTTCACTAGTAATCCGTTTTAATGATATCCGTTAACCTGAGTACACGTAAACAGGTACCGCTAATTGCCGGGCCTTCCGGACCCTCGAACCTGGATGTATTCGGAAAGGGATTATCCTTGAGTAATTAGCTTATTTCCTCTAAGGGAACTTAGTGCGTCATGGGGAATTCCAGGTACAGAACGCATCTACACTTCAAATTTGCAAAACTAAATTAAATTTTTAACAAAAATATAAAGTATGAGAATAAGAAATGTAAATTTCTATCGCAATTGTATTGCAGAATCGAATAAATCGACTCTCAATTGCAAAAACCGAAAAAACTGAATTTCGCCGATTATAGCGCCATCTACCACGAATCGAAAAAAATGTTTCAAATAAAAGTTATGTAGTTTTTAATGTAGAATGCGAATATGCAATCAAAAGTGGGGGTTCCTATTTAAGATTTTGAAGCTTCCCCCTGCCCCACCCACAGGGGTTGGGGTGTGGGGTCAATCTTGGTATAATTTGAGTTTTTAAAAAAATATTGGATACGTATTTTTTCGTTTCCCGTTCTGAAGCGTACTTTTCGAGATATTCAACCGTTTCCATACTTTACGGACACCCTGTATCTTAAAAAAATCGTTTTTTCTTAAACCCACTAAACGTTTCTCTAATTCCTGTAAGATCTTTCATCAAAGTAGATCCCTCTTTTTTGCCAAAATTTCCCCTTTTCCCTCTAAAATAAAATAAATATGGACTGTGAAGCCTGCAATCGACAAATAAGACAGATGCGATTTGAATTGAACTAAATTAGCGATATTCTTATTGCTTAGACGATTCCAAAGAGAGATGTCGGGGGCGACCCTCAAGATCTGATGAGTATACAGCCCATGGAAGACAAATACAGCGCATTACGGATATTGGTGGAGGCTGTGCCGGAGCAATCGACTAAACCGAATTTGTTTTCCGATGCAACTTCGCCAGCGGCCGACGATTTCGGCGATTTTGTCTCCGCGGAACAACCCAATCCGGTTACCGTGAATTCCTCGAATTCCGGAAGTTCCGTGGATTTCTTTGCGGAGTTCGAATTCAAACAGAGCGATCCCGATCCAAAATCGGAGATCAGCTTGATCGACGAGATTTCCGAGACATTTAATACACTCAAGATCGAACAAAACGACGATCAGCCGTCGTTTGAGGAAAAGTCTGACATATCCGCGGAAGCAGGTAGAATCGTGCAGAAGAGAGAGAGAGTTATGTATAAAGTATCTTTATGACTGGACTCGATTCAACATTCACCACTCGTATCACATATTTTTGCAGAAAAAACGGTTCCAAAGGAAGATACGATATCTGTAAATAGTATAGAATTAAATAACGGGATACCGGAGAATTTGACTCGATCCGGATCCGTTCCGAGCTTAGATCTGAAATCGTTCCTTCCTACGCAACAGGAAGAAGAGCAGCAGGTGGAAAATATGCATCAGGTTTGGATCTTATTGGATTTTTTAGACATATATGCTAAGTTATTGAATGCAACTGAAAAAAAAAATTAGTAACCTCAAAAACTTATACAGAGATTTTTTTCTGCATATGCGGATAAGCGTAAACGCATATTTTAGAATTCAAAAGTTTAAAGCGTTACTAAAATTGTTATAAGATTTACCACCAAACACTTCATTTAGTACATCAAGTAAACTACATATTTTCAAATGAAGCTTTTCTAATATAGCTAATCTATTGGGAATGGAAGCAATATATGGAGAGCTCAGTACTGTTATTACAAATAGCGGCAAATATATTTACGAGTATTACTTCCGAAGTCGTCTTGAAAGAAGTTTTGTCCACGGCTCGGGGATATAACTTTCTTTGTAGTAAGTTAATTATTACAATATCTCTCGCAGCGTGATTAAAAGCATGCATATAATTTGACACGAGTGTAGGTATATATTGATATAAAAATACTACAGCGGAATAATGTTGAAATGGTTTTCTCTTCATTCAGTAAACTGGATTTTCAGATCTGGCCGAAGTGGCGGCGGTTTGTAGGAGAGTGAACTTTTCTCATAAAGAAATGGATATTAACATTATGGGGTTCGATGATTTGCTCATGGAAATCGATAAAATA
This sequence comes from Xiphydria camelus, assembly GCA_963678675.1. Classification (NCBI taxonomy): domain Eukaryota; kingdom Metazoa; phylum Arthropoda; class Insecta; order Hymenoptera; family Xiphydriidae; genus Xiphydria; species Xiphydria camelus. The sequence goes on along the minus strand of OY783201.1, from coordinate 23,897,847 downwards.
TGGGCTGAAATGGAACCATTTTACGCTAACGTTCCCGTAAGTTATATTACAATACAAAGAAAGAAGAATGAGACAGGTCAGAGATATGATTTGTTTGTACACCATTTTTTAGATTGTGACAGAACTGCCAGTCTGGCCGTTACATCAAGGAGAAAACACGACATGCGCTTTGTGTTTGACGGTCATCACCAGTGGTAGAGTCATTTATAATGAACACAGTTATCATGCGACTTGCGCCAATCTATGGCTAAATTGTGTGAATAGCAATCTACCTGCTTTGTATTACCCCAATTTTCATCAATCGCATTCCACAATTTCTCTAAGTAGCAGTCATATATAATGTAAAAATAACATGAGTCTCTTATTACTCGTCGCATGAAGCGCTATAGTGAGAAAACCTTATATAGGGAGGTAGGCTGTAGTAGATTCTAAATCGTTCTTTAATATTTTGAAAGTAGAGTTTAGGATAAATGCAGCTGTACAGTCCATTAATCAATCTTACAATCTAGAGTCTACCGCATTATATTCCTATGCGAGGTATCCTCGTGCTATGATTCTGTATACACATACAGGGTGGGCTGCTCCAGAGGTTAATACTAGGTGGAACTGAATTTTAACGAGTGTGAAGTTTGCCGCACAAGCGAAGCGAGTGCGGCAATCACACGAGTTAAAAATGGCGCGAAACGCACGAATATCGAATTTGACTTTTTGTCACCAAAGTGTCAAAACCGAGGTTGGAGCGTGGGCGCGGACGGGGTTCGTGGTGGTGGTACGGAGGGGAGGTTGGGGGGCGGAGCCCCCCCCCCCCAAAAAAAAGATCATAAAACATATTTTTTAAAGAAAATAAAGAAAAAGATCAACACATTGAAAGTTAGAGTAAAATTATAAACTTTTATCAATATAAAAAAAAAATTAAATATGCATTTTTTGGACAACAAAAAAATCAACAAATTCATAGTTGGACACTGATAAGCAATAACGTGTCAACCAACACTGGTTCCATTGTTGAATAAAATCGGGATCCATTGTGTCATGAGTTTTTATTTATTTCACACTATAAAACTACAATTCACCGTTTTGTGGTTATGTGTACCGGCTTTCTGTCTCACCGTTTTGGGGTTATGTGTACCGGTTTTCTGTCAACTGTGCAGTCACTCGGCGCATGCGCAGTGTTGGATATTCGGTTGGATTCACTGACTGCTAACTTCACAACTATTTCTCCAGTGCAGAAAAAAGTGTTCACGCACTGCGCAGGTTGTTCACACACTGAGCAGCTTCAGTGCGTGAAACACGATTTCACAAGCGTCGAGGACGATCGAAAAACCGAGGTTTTTGACACTGGGTGACAAAAAACCTTTTTTGTCACTCAGTGTCAAATACTCGGTTTCATGGGCGTCCTCGACGCATGTGAAATCATCTTTCACACACCAATTCGTGAAAAGTTGCGCAGTGCGTGAAATAACCTGCGCAGTGCGTGAAATCGTCAACCTCGTATTTGACACTTAGTGACGAAAAATAGAATTCGTTATTCGGTTGTTTCGCGCCGTTCTAACGAGTGTGATTGCCGTACTCGCTTCGCTCGTGCGGCAAACTTCACACTCGTTAGAAACAGCGCTTCACGCCCTAATAACGAAAATAACTATTTGCAACCTCGTGTTTTTGTGTTATTATCCACAGTTTCGTTGATTTGAATATATACAGGGTGTCCTGGAAAATATGGGAAATCTCTCGGATTCAAATAGGGCATGAACAAATAAGATGACAAGTTCCTATAAATTTTTATCCTACAGGCCCTCCCTACGAAGATATTTGTCCCTGAAGGACGCCGCTGGAAATCTATTCTTCTTGAATAATTTTCAAAGTACTTAATAGAGTTTTATAAAATTTAAACATGTGTTAGACACTACTAAGGACCGCTTGAAATAATGTCCTTGACACATTATTAGCTTGTTTAGTTTACCAGTGGCGGACTAAGTTTTACAACTTAATCCCTACATTTTTAACTCCCTGTGTGATAAAAACTTAAAACAATAAAAATCAGGTAGCTTGAACCTTACACTAAAAAAAAAGCTACTCTTTTTTATTGTCGATAAAGTGGACCGTTTTCGAGAAAAATAATAATAATAAACGATAAGACCATATCACTTCTCGTCTCGTACATTTATCGTATCTTTGTATTTTCGTAGGGAGGGCCTGTACGAACAAAATTTATAGGAACTTGTCATCTTATTTTTTCATGCTCTATCTAAATCCAAGAGATTTCCCACATTTTCCGAGACACCCTGTATAAACAAAATCCTAATATGTGTGAATAAAACATACCAGGAATACTTACAACTGAAATAGTCAGGGAATTCTAGGATCAAGATTCTGTAGGCACCCTATTGCCCTAAATTTGAATTAGGCATTATCGGTAAATTCGCAGGACAAGTATTGACAAATTCAGCCACATTCATTGTCAGTTAAAACCTCTAGGGCAGCCCACCTTATATGTTCAACTACTTGATATCAACATTTTGAGAATTCTCAATTGTGTTTCTGTGGGAATGTACTTTCTACATACATAGCTCCAATACTCGTATCTCGGCCTTGATACGTATCATCGTGAGTAAACACGGCGAATAAGGACTGAATGCGGCTCCGAAAAACAGCGGTTAATATTTCCTTTTTAAAAAGAATCGAATGCTTACAATCGCTACTGTAATTCTTGCTGTATTACTTAACGATGACTTAACTATTGTTTGTGATTGTATTTTGGTTTAAATATTAAAGAATTTTCCGCAGCTTTCAGTTCTAAAAGTTAATTATCATACTAGGTAAACGAATTCTCGTCAGTCCGGTTTTAACGATATTCAATTGAAAGATCGTAATAATTTATAAATATAGGTCATTAAAAACAAGATTTACGTAGAATTTCCATTATCGCTGGCTCGTATCGCGTGGTCTGTAAACTATTCCTCTGCTTTTCATTTCTCGAATTACACCAGCTGGAAGGCGCCCTGAAACGGATATCGCGTATACCCCTTTACAAAAACGATCTGAAATGAGGAAATGGAATTTCAAATGCAAGATTCATACTCAACAGTACGATATTAAAAGACTTAAATTATTCTGAAATTTTACGACCTCCGACATTTTAATTCTACTGATATATTTGATTCTGATGGTATTTGGGCGATTTTAAAGACTCTAAAGGGTTAAAACAAACGTGTAGCACGTAGGTCACAGTTTAGAGAAACGACTATATTAGATTCCCACGATTGACATCCTTGCTCTGACTCTGTAAATCGTGGTGATATCAAATCCACTATCCAAAAACCATCCAAACGTTAGAACGGTTAAATTGAATGAAAGTTTAGGTACTGCTCAAAATTCCATTTAGAGTTGACACATTATGAGAGGCCGGTACTTTCTTGAACTAGCATATCAAACGATCAAATATGATCAAAGCTAAGAATCAAGTTAAAAATGAATAAAATCCACTCATTTTCGGTTTCCAATGAATTGGGTGGTAAAATCTTTCCATGAGTATCACGAAAGTACACGTAATCTGTAGTCTATCATTATTTTTTTGTGAGAATGATAATCTGTTGTCATTTCAGCTTCTTCAATTTTCACATTAATAAAGAAATTGAAAGAAAATGTACGTAGTATAAAAAGCGAGAAATTAATAAGCACATATTTGAAACTTTTTAGCACTGTACTTAAGTATCTATAAAAAGTTATATGTACATAATTTATTATCTTACTTATTCTTTGCCATTTGCACACCCAACTGTCTTCCGGACTCATGGCGGCGATCATACTGGAACGAACGTTATTGTGCTTTTAATGAAAAATTATATTTCAGACTGTAAAAGGTATCGTTGTACAGGTTGTATCAATAATGCCGCATTCTAAGCAAGTAGCGTCAGCCTCCGTGAAAAACTAGACATGAAAGTGAAGTTCAAATTTGCTTATGGCTAGCAGGTTTTATTCATAAGCACAAAATATCCATTGCCATTTTTAATTTTAGCAGGCTGTGGAACTCGATAACTTTTTGTCTTATTTAATCATAAAGGGTTCTAGAAATATTTGCATTAGAATACAATCCTCACTTGAATACGTAAAGCAATGACATGAAAAACCCTTAGTTCGATCGCCTACTATACATAAACAGCGTTGTGCACACTTTGATGAACAGTCGCCTCTTTAACTATACCTGCTGGAACTATATCGCATCGCGGAATTTAATTAATGCTTCTTATTCATTTTTTAATTATTAATCCGATTCTACAGCAAAAACTCGTCTAAAATGTTTAATTTATTTTAGAAAAATGAAGTCAGAAACCCCTTGAACGTGATATTTCCGACATTTGACCTTACTTAAAAAAAATTGGAATCAGTGTATCGAGATCTATCTAATCCATCTTGTTTCATTTCTGATGAGAAAAAAAAGTTCTTATTTTATAAGCCAGTGTTATTTGACGCGTATATTTCCAGTGTTGAAGATTTTCATCTTCATTATGAAATTACTTTGTATACGAAACATTGACATATATAAAAAAAAGAGCTGTGAGATTAAGAGATGAGCCGTTGAAAACCAGAATGGTATAAGTCACATTTTATGTAAGCTGAGATTATTTAACTGCAAAGTAAACAACGATTTGAGAAATCTGTCTAGATGATACAAAACAGATATGTACGATTAAAAATATCTGTTTTGTATCATCTAGACAGATTTTTCAAATTCTACTTAACTTTGCAGTAAAATAATCTCAGCTTACATAAAATATGACTTACACCATTCTGGTTTTCAATGGCTCAGATGATAGTATGATTATTACATTTCTCTTATTACATATTATACATATATAAGTTGTGAATTTTATGTCATATACACGGTGTCCAGCAAAATTTGAACAAGAAATTCCCTCACTTTTCCAGGTTTTACAACCTGAAACAGCCAAATTTCTCTGACTACTATAGGTATAGATCTAGTGTAAAGTGTTACACATCAATCATCTTTCATCGAATGAACAAATTAACTAATATTCATAGAATGGATTATGACAACTGAGAAATGAACATTAAAATAATTTAATTTTGCCAAATCATATTGTTACTTAATGGCTTTTTTTTAGAACAAGAAATAACTTAGACATGTACATATACACATATGGAACACTTAACATTTTTATGTAAATTCTTAAAAACTTTAACACAGACTAGAAGTCAAGCTATTTATAAGATTTGAATATTTTCGAAAAATTACAAAAAATTCTTTATTTCTCCTGACCTACGTAATTCTTTTTCAATTCCAGGTTTTCTAGAATTCCTTGACTGCTAGACACTGTGCATATAACAACAAGCTAGGCAGCTGCTTAAGAAATTTTAAGCAAAACACTTCATGTACTTTGTTCATAATTTCCTGCCTAATTGCTTACAGGCGTTTTGCCGTACGTTACTCGATTATCATAATCTCAACAAAAAATAGCCATTTGAGTCTTGTGACTATTTATTTGCTGACAAAATAGACTCGCACAGTAATATTTAAACTTACCCATCGAAATTAGAACTCGTACAGTCGAAGACATTGTCCTTGTTGTTCTTCATGCGCAGAAACTCATCGCAATTATCGCAGCCATCAAACTCGAATTGGTCGAATGTCTGAAACAAATGACAGTAGTTTTTGTAATGACAGTAGTATGTAAAAATGAAGGTATAACAAATAAATCGATAATGCATTTTCTTTTTTTCAGAAACGCAATCGCTATCTAAAAATTACTTCTTTTGCGACAATTAATTCTTAAATTTCTTTAAAAAATACTGTAAATACAAATTTTAGGTTAGAAAATCTTAACCTTCATAAATAAGTGATAATGAATATGGACGAAGATAATACCTTGATTAAAGAACAAACCAAGCATGCTCTTAAACTCCGTAAATCTTTAGGAACGGTCTCCATCAGCCCCCTGCAACTTGCACGTATTCCCTTTAGGTATCTTTGACCACGCTTTGACGCAGATTACGAAAATGTTTGACTGGTTTGACCGGTTTGACTCAAGATCCTCAAAATAAAATAGCCTCGTTGAAGGCCGCCGTAGCCTCTCGTGACGTCTCGTCGGTGCGCAGGCGCGACACCGTTCGCCAGCTGTTTGCGTATAACTGTTTCGGCGGGATTATATCGGTCGACTCTTCTGCTTTTCCAAAATTGTATTATCGCTATTAACAGTTACAGTCCTTACCTGGATGTGTACCGGTGACAGCGAGACTCCATCACGAACGGTTTATTCGTGTTTCGCGAGTGTTAGCTTTACGGTGTGACCATGAAACCGGGAGGTACCGCCAAAGTTTCTGCCGCTAAAACTGCAAACTCGGAGGTTAGTATCCGCGCGAAATTTTCTTTTCTCCGTATATTACGAAATTTACGGAAGCGTAATATCTCGTAATGCTCCGGTGATGTAATTTCGAAGCCAATAATCGTAATTGTCGAAACGGGAATATCGTCGCGAGGGGGAAACCGTCTAAACGGCGCGTCAAAAGAAGCGGAAGGTCGAATTTGTTTTTCCTTTGATATCTGTAAACAGATTTCGCTGGTTTTTTCTTAATTGTGCGCGAGTATTCCGTTGCCTTTAATATCACGTCGCATCGAACGGTCAATTTTTAACCTCGTTTCCTCTCCGTTCCATGCAGGACGCAAAAATCAGGAAGTCCTTGCATGTTTTGCAACGCGCAGCCACTGGTAAAGAAAACCTGGTCGGCGCTGGAAGGGTGCTCAGATCCACTGTGTCTATGAAAAAAGAGACCATCAAGGAGTGAGTACAGAATTTTGAAAATACAGAGCGATGATGGTGATCAATTTTGTGGGACAGTTTTGATAAGATCGTTTTGATATTGCAGTGAGATGTCCGAAAAGGCGAAGAATAAAATCAATAAGAGTAAGAAAGGCACGAAAGATAAAGCAGTGCAAACTGCTCGTGGAGAGAAGATCAAGATCGAAGTCGAGGATCTGACTTCCGAAGGTAAGGGCAAGGAGTGCTTTTTTCCTTGGTTTGAGTGTTTCGAATTTAACATCTATGCGAGGGACTTTGCTTTTCAAATAGTTTTGAGGAAGTGGAAAAATTGGGGGAATGAGTATGACCCCTTAAGCATCTTCTTTCTTCCTTCTTTTTTTTTTTTGGTAATTAGTACGCTATTCTGTACAAAACTGTAAGGTCTATGAAGTACTAAATTTTATAAAATCACATAAGAAGCTGTGTAACTGCAGAATATAGCATCTTATAGAGCTTATAATTTAGTACAGCATAGTGTCATAAAACTCATGAATTCCTTTATTTTTTCTTATACTTCCATACATTTCTTCTTATTATAAAGCTTTATAGTTGAGCCTATGCTTTATATTATGTCATAGTAGCTATAAGGCTGCATAATTAATAATTATTTTTTCAATAATATTGTCTTTAAAACCAGTTACTGACATGACACATTACCCGATCGTTATAAATGTATAACACATAAGATATGTGTAATATAACAGCGTTACATAATATACATATCAAGAGCCTCGATAGAGTCTCGCGGCAAAAGTTAGAGGAAAAGCGTACCGCCCGCCTGACGCGATCTCAAAGAGGTACACATACCTACACGATACGTAATATGGGTGGCTGGAAAAGTACAAATAAGTTTCCTAAAGAGAATAATTTGTCAGCTATATATATTTTTAAAATTGTCACTTTTTTAAATTACGTTTTTTTACTGTATGGAAATATATTTTGTTCAATTAAAATTTGACCCCCTTTTTTCTATAAAAATATCTGATATCCATTGAAATGAAGCAAATAAAAATTGTGAAAACTACATTAGTTTTATTTCAGTTATTCAAGCAGTTTTCTAAGAACATAACGGTAATACAAATGAATGCATCAAGTCTTATAGTTTTCATTGGAACTCGCATAAAAATACTATTAACAAAGCCATTTACAGAATCATTGCATTCGTTACTACAATTTAAACTTACTAATGAAATGGATTTTATTGTTTCCCCTTCATTATCTTCATTTACTACTGAATTAGAGCTGAATATGTTTGTAGCTTTATTATCCAATTTATCAACTTTCGTACAATCATTTAATGGATTATACCTGTAATGTGGTATTTCTTAAACTATATCTACGGTTATGTAATTTTTCTATTGGATCTTAGTTTTCTTGAAGATCCAGTTTATAAATGAAAGTCATTCATTTGCTGTTATTAAGATTGGACACAGATTTAATTTTAGAGTTTTATTAGTGAAGTAGTTTCATACCCACTAGACACACCGTTACATGCAACATATAAGTAATTCATCTATAACACTTTCCAGTCATTTATATATACAGTAGGATCATTATTATTTCTTCGTTCGATTATTTCGCCATCTCCTATTTTTTTTGTTACACTCAGATTTCTTGCAGTGAGGGGAAAGAAGTTAGTAGGGCCCATTACAGACGCACACTTCTGTACAGTCCCGTCTTATGTACTAACAAATCGAGCATAAAGTGTGCATGTATCCCTACCATTTAGCAGCCACGTCTCCAGACGCATGCATTGTTACTTCGCCACTTTTCCCGTGGGAGGCGAAATAATAGATGTCCTATTGTATAAAGTGTCCCTCTCAGGAGATTTGTTGGGCTGTGATTTAATTTCGTCAATACTTATTTGCTAACAAATGGTAAGATTATATTTGTCGGCAGGATAAAAATTAACTAACACTCGAGTCGATCAATACTTACTCCACCAATCATTGTAGTCTTGCTATTTGTCGATGATATAAGAATTGATGAAATTTATCTACTCCTCATTTTTAAACCTCCTGAAAGGGACACCTTGTATAGGCGGCGAGCGAATTTGCTACCTGCGCCACCATCGGCGACTTTGTACAGTTTCCACGGGAATGAGTTGACTGCGACGTGCCAGCTGTCAATCCTGTTCCATCGCAACGAGCGACGGAATTAGGAGGGTCGATTCGTGCTTCTTGGTAGCATCGACCACAAATAATTCGCCGACTAGAATTAATCGCGTCGTAGGCGAAACGAATATTTCGATAAACATACCTAGGTCGTAAATGTTGCAGTTCCGAACTTTTCTCCGAAGGTAATTTTAGAGCGATTCGTAGCAAGCCGTCTCTCGCAGTACCTGCTTCAATAGGTACCGTCACTAAAGCGATCCGAGCTGGATTAAGGGGAGTCGGATGCAGTCGATGGACAATTGGGGAATTTTGATACCTGGTTTATCCAGGAAAGCCATACACTGTTCGCGATCGATGTAGAGATTAGATCTAGATTGGCGCGTTACTTAGGTTGCGATAATAGTGAGCGGTAAGAAATGACATAGAAGTCCCCTTGCGACGGAACACATATTAACACAAACTCAAGTCACTTGATACATTTTGTAAATCGGTCACAATGGCGAAGCGGTAGGTTTTTGCGAATTTAGGCTGTCAATGAGCCCGCAGCCATGCACCTTTCCCGGAAGGATTAATTACTGGACGAGTCGTAATGAACCGCTTTCCACAATACCCATTCTAATAAACACCGCTATCTATCTTCTTCTATCTTCCATATACACGTTTAAATAAAAATGTTATATTCGTTTCTTCAAGGTCTAACGTCGCGGTCTCACAGGGTCATAAACTGGGCGAGAGCACTATATACCTGTATTGTGCATGTGTCACGTCAATGTCGACATGTTGAGACCGCGTCGTAAGATCTCCAAAAGTTCTTTACTGATTGCTTTGAAATTTGGACATAACGTTGCATTCGAATACGCGCGTTTCTCATATATACCTACTCCTTAAGGAGGTAAATGAATAAAAATGTATCTTAAATTTCCGAAAGTGATTCACCGATTGCTTTGAAATTTTAATACAACGTTGCATTTGAATACGCACGTTTTTTAAAATATATCTACTATCTATATACCAACTCGAGGGATCCCTTAAGGGAGTAAAATAAAAACGAGATTATTTCGTGATTCACGCGGACAAAGTCGCAAGGGGAAAGCTATTGACTACTTACTTCTAAAGTAACTGAATATGGATTAAGAGTTACTGATGTCTGGCGAATCACACGGTCTTCTATCACAGAAATTTGGGTTATACCACATTTGTGTGTGTGTGCGCTTACTCGCATTTAAAACATGTTTAGAAAAGACTAATTTTAGGCCATTTTTATACGAAGCATCATTATGATGCATAAATTTTACAGCCTGAAAGCTGAAATAAATTATAGTATCCATTGCCAGCAAGTTGACATTGACACATCAGGTCCTACGGTCACTTAACTACAAGGCCGGGTGTCCACCGGATCGGGCCGACCACAATTGGGCCGATCGCTGGGCACTTGGGTGTGTATATATATATATATATATATATATATATATATATATATATATATACAGATTGGGTATATATAGATATACTCAAGTGCTCAGCGATCGGTTCAGCGATTCTAGTCGGCCCGACCCGGTGGACACCCGACCTAAGTGACTCTGGTCAGTTCCCGTAATAAATGTTTCGGTTCGCCTAGGAGAGGCGCTGCTAAACAATATTCGCTCGCCGCCTATAGAGTAGGCCACCCCATAGATTTATACTTATCCCGTCGAGACTAATGATGAAACGGAAAGTTTAAGAATTGTCCGACGATATATCTAGTTCGAATTTAGAGTGATTATTATTTTGCCAATCATTATTGATCGACAGGACAATTATTGGCGAATACAGCTATATCCAATATTAATTAATCTCTGAAGCGGCCCACCTTGTATAACTGCAGTAAAACAGCGTTATTTTACATACAGGGTGGACACAAGAATACGAGCCATAGAAATCGTACGAGTGTGAATCAGTATTTGTGGTGGGTGCATAAGAGTCTCTCTGTCATACATTTCTCTAGACCAGTCCAATTGGAGTGTGTACAACAGAGAGGCTCTTATGCACTTGTCAGTATTTGTGGTGGGTGCATAAGAGTCTTTCTGTCGTACATTTCTCTAGACCAGTCCAATTGGAATGTGTACAACAGAGAGGCTCTTATGCACTTGTCACATATTGGCCCGCATTCTCGTCTCCACTCTGTATACATAAATAAGTAGGCAATTGCATCCCTAGTAACCAGAGGCTGTTACAAGCTATTTGCGCAAAAAAAGCACTCATTTAGCAGCCTTATGAGAGCCTCTTCCAAAAAACTTGCATTTTTTCTTTGCACAAGCTTTTATGTGACAAAATTTCAGCATTCTTACAAAATTTGCCAATGAATACTGCTAAATTGCATATAAGGCTAAACTTATTCACCAGGAAAGAAACTTTAATCACTATTTTATCTCATTACCTATGGGCTATTGGCTTATATTTGTATAATACTTTTTTAAAAATTACATTTTTATATACAATAAAATCTTATATCGATATAGGCCAGAAATTCATAAATAATGAGATAAGAAGGATTGAATTTTCTTTCTTGGCGAGTAAGTTTAGTCTCACATGGTATATCTGGTGCAAGACTTGCAGCTGACTCGTAGCAGCATCTTGCAGGAAGCTTCCAAAAGCCAACTAGTTTTTTGCTTCCTCTTCTTTGCAGTGTACTTGCGCAGGATGCTTACTAGGGATATTATTTGTATATCACATGTAACGTTGTCCTAACAGGGTAGTTAATCAATAATCTTCTCTCAGAATATAGCAAGTAGAAAAAAGAAAATAATTAGGAATTGGGGATAATCAAAAACAGCCTATAATGATCTAATCAATTAACCAAACTGTTAATATGTAGTACTATTATATGCATTTTTACCATTTGTAAACCTGCATACTTTGTGTATAATAAATGGTAATCATTCAATTCCATTTATAAGCTGGCCCTAGCGAAAATTATTGGGAAGTACTGGCAGAACGGCGGCGTATAGCGCTTGATGATGCATTGGAAGAAAATAAGGAATTAACTGAACGCATAGCCAAATTAGAGGAAGAGAATCGTATTTGTAAAGAGATGTTGGATGAGTCAAGGGCTCTCGTTGAAGTTTTCCAGGTATGCTATTTCAGATTCTTCGTTCAATGTTATCGCGTATGTGTGAATGTTCCGTCCAATTTGGGGGGAAGGGGCGGTCAAAGAATGCATATTATCTTTTAGTCCATTTCCAACCATTAATGGGTAAACGCAATCGCATATATATATATATATATATATATATATATATATATATAATTTTTACTTAGTTATTATACAGGGTATAATGGCTAAGAAATTCGAAGTAGAACTCTCAGTTATTACATCCCGTATGACATCCAATTCTTTTAATTTAAATTTTAAAAAATTTACCATTGTTTTATACATATTTTAATGTATCAAGGCGCATTTTTTTTAAAGAAAGAAGAAATATGAGAAAATGAAAAATCTCGAAATTAAATTTAGGAGAGGTCGAGATTTTATAGTAATAGCAGTCTTTTTCTGTAATTAGCAAACATTTTTGTTCCTTTCCGTAAAGTAATCCGCAACCTGTAATAGAATACAATTTGTCTTACCAATATAGTTCTTTCCTATACCTATTCAGATACTTTCACTTTCAGTTCATGTGCTTTAAACGATTCATATTAATTATGAAACTTTGTACCGTCACTCGTTAAACTACCACTTTATTTGCATCGCAGGAAATGATCGGAGAAGACGGAAGCGGTATTAACAATTCATTAGACGACAGTGTCTTGCAATGAGTCGTAAACCTCGTCTGACATCTGTTAATGTGTATCTTCATTTTAAGTACTAAGGCGTGATAAAGCACGCTGAAATATTTTGTATTTTTATGTTATGAGGACATTATGCCGTTGAACATGTTCTCAAGTTTTACTATTATCATTTTCTTTATATAGTTCATACGTTAGGTATTAAAACATTCGACCTGTGTGTTGTTTAGCTTTTGAACAAAGCGTGACAGTGACTGAATAATTATAAAACACTTTGTGTATGTATGTATATACTAATAAAATGTGTTCACTTTGATTGTACGGATATCTGGTATTCGAAATCGTGTCACGCAGTGGAAAATTGTCTGCTACTCGTACAAAAACTCGGAAAATCCAAGCACTCTCTACGTGGTTATTTTAACCAGTGTTTAATTCGCCGATCTTGCAGGAGATTTTTGAACATTCTTGCTCCTTGGATTACTCTCGGTCTTACTTGAACCACAAGAGATGAAAGTGTCGCGTACCGTTTAGTGATTGTTACACGTAGTCATATTACAATATTTTTCTGAACCAGTCGCAATTTCATAAATTGAGTTTCAAATACATTTGTTAGCATATCGTCACCTCAATATAGGTTTGTTCAATATCCTCCTTTTGGGAATGGGCCATTGAACAAACCTATATTCGGGTGACGATATCGAGAGAGGATCGCACACTCAGTCGGAATTTCGGCACATTATAAAGCTCTTTATAATGCGACGAGGATTCAGAAAGGGGGGGGGGGGGCTTAGTTTCAATAAATATTAAAATTCTTATTCGCGTAGCATTGTCGTCACATAGATCATTTATGGCGATAAAAGAAGCATCACTGCGGCACTTGTACAGCATCAGTTGTCAATGTCTGTACAATTCTTAGTAAAGTTAATGCACTAAAGATATATAATGTAGTATGAGTCTCACGAATGCTATCCGTTGTCAAGCATGTAGCTCGAATTGTTATAAGATAACGACTGATATTTTTTTACGCGTATTATACGTTAAGCTGACGCGCGTTATACCTGTAAGTTCAATACAGGGTCTTCAAAAAGTCCCGGTACGGCTGATTATCTCAGCGGGAAATCATTTTAGAGAAAAATGTTTAATGCAAAATTTTTAGGATTTTCCCCTGGCTACCCAATGGTTATATTGGATTTGACCTTGACCATGCCTTTCAAGGTCATATGAAGGTCAAATTGATCTTTTTAAATGCGAACCCCTATTTTTGATACCGGAAATGAAAAGAGCGAGAAATTTCACATTCAAATATGTCCTTGACCATTTTTTTCATGTGACCTTTATCATCAGCGGAGCACAGTGGGAAATTCCCTTGAATTAGGACAACACTCTTAATGGCTTATTCAACTTGAACCAAATTTGGTATAGGGGTTTTTTTGGGTCGTTGATCACGAATCTGAAGTCAGATTTCAAAAATTCAAGATGGCGGATCCAATATGGCGGACGAGATTTTCGAAAATTGACGAATTCGTGCCAAATTTGGTATAAGTGGGTTTTTTGGGTCGCTGATCACGAATCTGAAATGAGATTTCAAAAATTCAAAATTTTCCAAATTTGACACGAATCCGTCAATTTTCGAAAATCTCGTCCGCCATATTGGATCCGCCATCTTGAATTTTTGAAACCTTACTCCAGATTCGTGATCAGCGACCCAAAAAAACCCCTATACCGTATTTGGTTTAAGTTGAATAAGCCATTAAGAATGTTGGCCTTCTAATTCAAGGAAATTTCGCACTGTGCTCCGCTGACCATAAAGGTCACATGAAAAAAATGGTCAAGGACATATTTGAATGTGAAATTTCCCGCTCTTTTCATTTCCGGTATAAAAAATAGGGGTTCGCATTTAAAAAGATCAATTTGACCTTGATATGACTTTGAAAGTCACGGTCAAGGTCAAATCCAATATGACCATTGGGTAGCCAGGGAAAAATCCTAAAAGTTTTGCATTAAACATTTTTCTCTAAAATGATTTCCCGCTGAGATAATCAGCCGTACCGGAACTTTCTGAAGACCAGCTGTATAATGCGTTCGGCAGCATGATGTCTCTCAATTGAATAGTAAATGAACATATCTTTTTATAGAAGTGTATTGTATTATTTTTTGTTTTTATATCTAAAAGCCTATTCAATAATACCGATACAGTGTACAAGAGAGAAACGGATAAGATCTACGCGGACGCGGTGTAGATCTTAGAATAATATTTCCATTTCATTCGACGAAATTAACTTCGACGTCGGTTTTGATTTATCGAAACTCTACGTAGTATTTAAATCAAAATAAATAAGATATTAAATCGGAGTATATTTAGCCGTACACTGTTTTCTTTTATAAATAAAGTTTCTTCAACAAAATACAAAATACTTAATAAAATCGTACAGTAGCAACAACGATTCGGAAGCGTTCACAAATACGATCGGCTTAGAAATCCACTCCTTACAGCAAAAGAGCCCGTTCAACGAAGCGTATTTTACAATTGCGAGTTAATCGGAAGAAGCGTCAAAGCGACCGACAAACCTTTCATTTACGTTGACAATAAGTGAAAGTTTCGGTCGAAGTGGTGCGAACAGCTGTACAGAGTCCTTAGTAGCAACGAATTACTATTATATCGTAGCAATGAAGCATTAACGCCATGTGACTTTTGTAAATATATAAACGTATATATTATATCTTGTGTGTGAGAGTACAACAACGCCCGAAATACAAAATTACAAAGTTCACATCGATCGCCGATGTGCGCGGTCCCGTCGATTATTGCCATACCACTCGTGAGAGAAGAACATTTCGTCACGGCGACGAAGCGCGTACGGTCGTGAAAAAACCAGCGGTAACAAAAGAATTATAATAAAAACAACGTTAACTAGCACTACAACATCAATCCTCGTCTTTGAAACGGCGGTAGATGGATTGGACGTAGGTGAAGACGCATTTCCAATCCGGGCGGCGCATCATCACCATGTCTTCGACGTCTAGGAGCGGAGCGATTCCCGCGACTTCGCTGCAAATTTACGGGCGAATACTTTTGAGTCTCGCGGTACGTGCCGACACACCGACGGGGGGCATTTCTGCAGTATCTATTTTCGTGCGTGTAGGGACATTAAAGAAGCTTCGGTAGGGAAGACTATGTATGTAAGGATGCCTTCGCGGAATGTGCGTCGTGACTCATCGCACGGGTGGGCAACCCTTTTGCGTTGTCTTCGTTTGAGGAATTTCATTCTTTGCAATTGAATCGTTGCTTTAAATTTATGTATATAAAACATTTGTGATTTACTTATGTATTTTTTACTATTAAAGAAGTTCTTTTACCCTGGAAGAATAAAAATCCACTAATAAAAATCTAAGAGGGATGAATAGGAATGTATTGGATTCTATGCTTATCTGTGGAAACAAATAAAATCGTATAAGGTACTATTACCCTGACGAATAAAAATCTACGGCGATTTATGTAAATTCTACGCTAAAGTGCGGAATTCGGAACATTATAGTTTTTCACAGTATAGCGTAATTGAACATAGATATTTGTAATTTCAGAATTCAAATTCATGCATTTCTACAAAATACTATGGACTACTTCGATTGACGAAGTAATTGCACGTAGTTAATCGTAATAATTGCGGAATATGACGCCATGCTATGGGAAACTACAAATTTCGTATAGCTAATTACGTAATATAACGCCATACTATGGAAAACTATAATACAAATGTGTTCTATATTCTGTACTGTCGCGTAGGATTGAGATAAAAATCGGCGTAGATTTTTTTTCCGTCAGGGTACTCATGCAAATTCTTTATATATTCTGCAAAATATAGGGACAATGATTTTTTATGAATTAAAGTTTAAATTTAACTGTCTCGCACAATGGTTAAATATCAACTTGTGAATACTGAGTTACATGAGCAATCCTCTCGATAACTCCATTATCGAATGATCGTTTTCTAGAACTGGGCAAAATGCTTTATAAAAAATCTATTTAAAGTGGGAAATAGTTTTACGAAACTCGTTTAAAATTACAAGCGCGAAATAGATATTTGAAATGATTTGTAAATGTTTCTTTAAATGCATTTTAAAAATCTATTTTCATGCTTGGGTATATTCGACGCGTCTCTTATCTTCTATCCCGAATAATACTCTTTAAAATTGTTCATTTCTTGGTTGGAGGCGAAACCATTCTACATTTACAAAAATAATAGACAGTTAAATGAATGGACATTTTCATTTGAAATGTAAAACGGAAGTACTTTTTAAAAGCCCTTATTTTAAAATGAAAACCGCCAAAGATTATTTTCAATCCGAGAACACCTGTATTAAGCAAAACCATTTGAAATGGTGCTCAACCCTGAATATAATCACATTCGCGCCAGCATAGAAACTTTACAAATTGCATTCGAAAGGCGAGTCACGCGCTGCTCCACTCGACGCGCAAGTACACGTGAGCCCGTTCGAATGCGTGTAATTCATAATTTTTCACGCGCTACGCGTCGCTTCAGTGCGCTTCGGTTTTAAATATACTGCCAACCGGGGAGATTTACGCGATAGCTCGTTCTGTCAACAAATCATTCTTACTCGGCTTTGGTGAACGCCAATTCGAAGTTCTTCCTGCGATCTTCCGGACGGAGGCTGTGGTAATCAAAGGCATCCGGTCTGAAGTGGTGGAGCAAAGCGCAGAAGGCCAATCCGTTGTTCCAGCTTGTCGAGAAATTATCCAACTGCACGTTCTGAAATGGAGATAAGGATCATCGCGTGTGACGACACCGGAACCGGCTCGTGTTCGCACGATTCTGGATTGAAAAGCCGCGTCCTACATAATTCGATCTTGGGCTTAATTAAAAATATTTCGTGGGCGAAAAACGACGGAGCGTTCTCAGCGCGCGACGAAGGCGCCTCTTTACCTCGTATTCCTTGGTCTTCGCGCGGCACCACGCCAGCAGTCGTTCCTTTATCTGGACCGCATTGTTTTGCACCACGGGGTCGGTGAACTTAAACTGTACATCCTTCCCTGGCGACTTGGGAGTGCTAAACAGAGCGACAAATGTGGCACGTGTTAATCGTGAGAGCAGCTTCGCGGGTCACGCTGATCGCGATCGTTTAGTAAGTTTTCTCTTGGGAGAGAAGGTTGGGAGGCAAAAAATCCAGTAAATATTGCCAGAGTTAAATTTGATGGGAGGCTCTAAAATACATTAGCGATATTTATCGTTGGATATTAGATATCCTCGTTAGGAAAAACGAATTGAACCTTGCGAAAATTGAATTCGACAGAATTCAAATATTTTCCATCGAATTTGATTTATGTTCTATGTATGTCCAATTTGTTTGAACCCTTTTAGTGTCGACCGAAAACCGTGTATTTATGCGAAGATAACCGAACGAATTTGACGAATTTACTAAGTTTAGGGGAAAAAGCTCATAAAAACCAAACTAAGAATGATATTTGAAAAATTCAAAATGCAGCGTATTACAGAAGAAAGAGAGAATAATGTAATGTCAATTGCATTTCAATATAATATTGAAAATCATACGAATAACATAAATATTAAAAATGATGATGACGAAAAAAAAATATAAACAAGTTTCCCTTCTACAAACAACATTTGCACATAACAATAATCATCGTTTGATCATAGTTTTATGTAGGTCAAGTAGAGTATGAAGTATAAGTATTACATTTTCAATCATTTTTAATAAAATAACCAACATCGATCCTGAGCGAACGACGATATATCGTCGTCCGGCACTCTAAAAGGGTTAATTTATTTTATCTACGGGGATATAGAGTTAAGACTGGTCTGGGGTGCAGTCTAAAATTTTTTCCCGAAATTTACTCTGATAAATTTTGGACGCAGTCTCAATATTTTAATTTGAATAGGCAATATGTGTGAGAGATCAATGTCTACTGGAATTAAAATTGAGAGCAGGATTTAACACCGTCATAAGCATACTTAAAAAAAAGCTGAAGAATGTATTAAGTAGGTACGCACATGTGAGATATCAGATCTTTCGCGTTAGCTCCGTGACTTGCAATGAGTGAACAAACGGACATTAACAAGGAGACTCTTGAACATGATACGTATCCCTACTGAAAAAATATCATAGACTCTCATAGAGATTCTCACAGAAAACATGTAAAAATCCCATACCATCTTCATGGGAATTTGATGTGCTTTTGGCACAGCAATTCCAGATATCCACTAATAAAAATCTAATAGGGATGAATAGGAATGTACTGGAGATTCTATGTG
This sequence comes from Xiphydria camelus, assembly GCA_963678675.1. NCBI lineage: Eukaryota > Metazoa > Arthropoda > Insecta > Hymenoptera > Xiphydriidae > Xiphydria > Xiphydria camelus. Next base: position 23,878,866 of record OY783201.1, on the reverse strand, counting down.
TTTATCTTATTCGTCTTTCTCAAACTTTTTTAGTGGTATCTGGAATTGCTGTATCAAACGCACATCATATTCCCATAGAAATGGTCTCTGAGGATCTTTTCAGTAGAGATAATTATAGACAATGAATTCGATGCATTGCACTTAGTGCACTCGCAAATATACTAAGTGCATTTCTTCTAATTTTTAATCGATGGGCTTAGTACGGCGCCGGGCAAGGCGAAATTGATTAGGTGCATACAGGCTGAGTTTATTGTTTAATCGCTGATTATTATTACCTTGGCGAGCGTGGAGCACTGTTTTGACGATCGAGTTGGCGAAATTTTGCGAATGGTGACACGGGCTTCGTAGGGGCTGAAAAAGTACTCGGTGCTTATTATCGCCTTGATCTCCCGAGATCCTACGTTAACTTATGTTAACCAACACCGTTTTGAACGAGCATGCAATGGTAATGCGTGTATGTAACCGTAAAATTTGTCGGCTCTTTGAGGTATATGATTTCGAGATGACATGTGATCAATTTTTTATTACAGACTATTGTAAATTTTTGTATGATCTTGCCATGATTTTTTAAAAGAAACTAAAAATTCAATAGAATTTGTATATCTATACATATATCACATTTTTACAAGAATTTAATCCAACAGGATATTTTTACATTTGGCTGTTTCATCCCGAGGGAAAACTAATATCTCTAAACGAAAATAATGTGACAATGATATAGTGTCTTTAACTATTTTACAGATCTTTCAATTATTATAGCGTGCGACTGATTTAATTATCGATACCTTACTTTGAAAACCTCGTAAGTACAATTTTGACAAAAATGCCATTTATAGCTTATTGTGTGTTCCGATTTTAAACCTTAACGCAGTGAGCTATAAATGGCATTTTTGTCAAAAATTGTACTTACGAGGTTCTCAAATTAAGGTATCGTTATACTTTTCTCTTGGTGCAGATCTTTTTCACTGGACCTCTAAAATTGAAAATTTAAATTCAATCGTACTTAAAATTCAATTCAATCGTTGCAATTTTTCTGTTCGTCGTTCCTTTGATTCAAGTATGCGTGTACTTGTCTATTATCCATTAAATTAATTGTCTAATTCAAAGAGTCTTTGTTCGTTTTTTGAATAAATATATATTTTAATTTTCATGTATACTGAGTTTTCACGTGTCTCTTCCAAGATTGGGCATGGACTTCCAGCAATAACAGCTGATAGACTCTAAAATAAATAAATAAATAAATAAATAAATAAATAGACGCTAGATAAATAAGTCTCTTGATTTCAATAATATCAATTATCTCGTTACTTTTGAAATGTTCAATTATATGAATGCACAACTCTTTCGTGGATGGAAATGTCATCTTTAAAAAAGTATGCTAATAAATACAATGAAACTTGGATCAATTAGACACCTACGGGAGGAGTTCAAAAAATATACCTAGATTGTGTATTCAGAGGCTTAGTATAGTGAATTGCAAGAAACTGAAACGAGAGTAGAAAAGTAGGGGGCAGCCAACTGACCCAGTGGCCAATTCATCCAGGTTTTATCGTACGACAAAAATGTATAGGTAGCAATTCTGGCGGAAAAAAAAATCTACGCCAATTTTTATATCAATTCTACGCTAAAGTACGGAATTTGCAAATTTGTAATCGACTACAAATCTTTATAGACTTCCATAGATATTTGTGGTTTCAAAATTCAAAATTTATGCATTTCTAAAAAAAAACTACGGACTGCTTCAATTGACGAAGTAATTTGACGTAGTTAATCATAATAATAACAGAATTCTACGTTCATTATAATGGCTAACTATGGAATATGACGCTATATGGAAAACTACAAACGTATTCCAAATGTTGTACTTTAACATAAATCGGCATAGATTTTTTTTCCGTGATTTTAGCGGGCTCGCTTATTTTGACGCAGGGATTAATGTTGGTGCCCTTCCAAAGGATTAATTTAACCCTTTCTATATCCACTCTAACCGATAGTTGGCCCTTGTCTTTATAGACTTCTAGATATTACTGGTGACAACCATACGTGTATGCCGAGTAAGCAAGAAGGGATAACAGAAAAAATACGGGAAAAATTAGAGATTCAAATCCCATAATGAATTTGAGACTCGTTTCTCTGCGGTAACAAATTGCAATGATTACATATTCCAAACGACCGAGAGATACGTAGAATTAACTTTCGTCCGACAAATTTATGGTTTCGTATTTAAACCAGTATTAATTCCACCGTCTTATTAAATATCTCGGGTCGTTCTTCAGTGCGCTTCCTCGGTTGAGAGTTGTTACGATATGCTTTGCTGGCTATAATTATATCGTCTTCCAACCTGTGATTATCGGGCAATCTAATTGACGCGCCGAATACAATATTTATCCGGTGTCACTGAGCTTTATGCCGTTCAATTATGAAAGCGGTTCGACTGAAATGTGCAAGGTGCTACGTTTGGCGGAAAAAAACACGTGTACTGTGCACTTACGTCAGATATTTACGAAAATCACGCGCCTGTATGGATTTCGCTGAAAATGTTGCTCGTGATTCTCGAAAAATACGTGCCTTATAGATGGCATATAATTAGGAAATACCGTCTAGGTCGTATAGCTCATCCGGATGATATTTCGAACGTTTTTCGAAATTGCTATGAAACAAATCGATGTTACATCATTGTTGCGTCAGCGTTTTCTCCTCTTGACATTTCAATGTTAAGACTCAAATCGAAGACCTCGCCACTATTTTTGCCAGTCGCTATGCATTTGATCCTCGATGTAGGCTTATTCTGTAACTCGTAACGATGCTTGTCGGTATCGTTAAATCCTCTGCCCGTGTTCCTTGTAGTATCGGTTAGATTTATCGCTACGACTTACAACATAGGTCTACGGGGAAACGAAATACGTATACACAACTGCTCGACAAATTTTTGAAAAAGAAATCGGCATAGAATGAAAATTTAGTTTTGTCTAAAAATTATTTATGAAATAAGTGTACGTGATTACTCGTCCTTAAAAATCAATTATTAGTACTTATGTAAATGTAAGATCATAAAACGCGTGATAGTAAGAGAAAATGTTTCATTGAAGGAATGAAATGAATGAAAAAATAGTCGTGGACTTGAGTCGAGGATAAAAAAAAAGCATATCATATCCATTTTCAAAAATATTACAATAATTTATGTGTCAGCGACTGTGTATATGGGGTATTCCATAATAACTCGATCAACGTCTAATCCTCATCACGGTGCGTTTAGCTTATGATTTATCTTTGGTATTATACCGTACTCTTTTTCATACTATTTTATGAGTATAAAAAAGCATACTTAAAAAATCGTAAAAACTATTCCACTGATGATCTTTCAGAAAATTAAAATCATCGAATTAAAAAAATGTCGATCCCAAGTAGCACAATATTGCGATTTTCAAAAAGTTATCTGAATGTAGTGCAAAATGCACACCTAATGTCTGCCCGGAAGATGATTTATACATATTTCGGACACCTTTAAGATATCTTTAAGATATCCAAAAAATAAGTTGCCCTTCGGACAGACATTAGGTAGGTACATTATTTTTGTATTACATCAAGATAACTTTTTGAAAATCGCTATCTTGTGCTACTTGGGATATACTTGATGAAATAGAAGAATACGATTTCCGTACTTTTTTCTAAAGTAATTATCCAGTAAACTCTTAAGCTTTGTAGAATTTTTCTAAAACTGGAAATAAAGGTAACTCAAAGAGTAGTGGATAACTTTCATTTGATCAGTATGGTCAGTAAAATTAAAAAAAGGCTAAATTTTCACCCTGTTTTTCCTCGTTTCTTTCCACCGTTAAAAGATTTTAAAAAATACCCATTCAGGTAGATAAGAACGCGCATAAGTTTGGTAATCTCAAGATTTTCGTTTCGTCGCGAGACTTTTTAAACCAATCAACGTTTACCTCCAACCAGTCGTTACACTTTAACGAAGTCCATTTTTAATTATGCGCGTCCGATTTAAAGGAAACAACCCTTTATCGCGCATTCCCGTAAGATCTCTTTCAACGTAACATCTCTCCGCCATCGGAATCGACAGAAAATTCCCCTTCCAGTCGCGATCGACGATTTACAAATATTTCCAAAGCAATCCCCGCGAAGTCGGTGGAATTTTCGTGGTGTTTGACGCAGATACGTATTGTAGATATCTATTGTCGTACAATGGGCAACGACAATTTGTGATCGGCATGCAGTTCAGAGAAAAAGACGAAGATCTCGTACGCGCGCTGAATGCTGATCGCAAATGTCCGATATGTGCCTGTGTGATGGTGCGTGTTTCGAAGTTCCGGGTGAGCGGAGCTACCGTCGCGCGCAGAGCGTCCATATTGAAATTTTGAATTTCGTCACCGACTCGCGACTCCGCGAATCCTCCGCCGCGCCGTTCCTCGGCGGTAGAACCAAAAAAAAAACTGCAACAGCAGCCAAAAAGCACGCCACTGCGTGAAATTTTGAAAATCCCCGAAAAACTTTTCCATCGTCGTGACACATATTCGTGGGGTGTCTTCCGAGAGTTAATTTTGTCGTCGCCGCGCGCTCTCGACACGCTTTCTATTTCCGGCGAGACCTTAAAAAAAAACGCATCGCTCGATGCGCGCTCGTGTCTCGGACCGCGGAAAAAGAGCCGGCAATTCTCCGTCGCATTTTTGATCGAAAATCCAGATCCAGGTAAAATTCGGCCTTTCCCTCTCTTCGGTGCACACATCGCGAGCCGGGCGCAATTTTGTTTTTGTCGTTGTTCTGATAAAAAAAGACAAATTCTTCAAAAAACTTTTCAGCAATACACACGCGTCGGTCCAACCGCGCGCACTCCGGTGTGTGTATGTGTCTCGTCGCACAACCAAACGATTAAATACGCGGTTAATGTAAAAAAAGACAAAAATGAGGGAAAAAACCTTCGCAATGCAGTCGTGAGAGGCAACGGTGGGATGGTACACGCGCAAATCTGGTGCACGAACACAAAATATATCACACGTTGGTTAATACGAATCCTCTACTCTAGTTTGATGTTTTGTGTGTGCTGCTTGCTACTAAACACTACGTCAACACTGTGTCTACGCATATTATGTATCGTAAGTATCTCCTCTGATTTTATTTTGTCATTTCTCGAGCAACGTAGCGTAGTAATACTGGGTAGTGATGGTGGTGGTTGGTAGTAGTAGTAGTAGTAGTAGTAGTAGCAGTAGTAGGTATAGTAGTAAGTACAAGTATATAGTAGTGTTCGAAAGAAACTCACTGCTTTTCGGGGCTGCCTCAAACATAACAACGTCCGTTTCTTTCTTTTGTCTCTCTCTCTCTCTCTCTCTCTCTATCCCAGGGCTTCGGAAACACACATCAGACACGACATACAAAACTGCGTTCGGCTATTTTTTCTCTCATATACGACATCTAAACTCTTGCAGGCTCGATTTTAGTTTCTTGGTTTGCATTTCTTTTTTTTTTTGGTTGCTCGTTGCGATACTTCGTACTATCATTACGCAGAAAGGATTATGCTTATTAAAGAGAATAACGGGATCCGTTAATAACCATTATCGTCGGCCCTGGTGGCCTCCATGAACAGGCTGTCGAAGGCCTCGTCGACGTCGACGGTGGTGTCGTCGAACGTCAGTTTCTGGTCGTGCAGGTGGGACATCGTGTGACTTCGCGCGAGGCCCTGGCCGTTCTTCTTCGAGGAGAAGTGCCGTTTGCTCTTGGACTCTTGGACGTGGGAGACGCTATGTTCCACGCCACCGGCGCCCGAGCCGGGTGCGTTGGTCGGACTGTGAAAGTACCTCTGGATCTTCTCCTCCATTCGCTTGATATTGTCCGACGAGGAGGACGCCTCGTACTGCTTGGACAGCTTCAGAGAGGACGGAGACTTGGGCTTGGGTGGCTTCAGCTGGGCGTTCGAGCTCGGGGCCACCTGCAGGCTGCTGCGGGACTGCGCCAGCTGATGCCAGGACTCGGATTTCGACAGCACTATCGAGCGGGAAGGCTTGTTCGCGCAGGACATCAAGTACTCGTCGCTCGAGTCGATGGCGCTGGACGATTGCTTCTTCTGTAATTTCGTTCGCATCGTTTGCGAGGGCGTCACCACGTTTATCTTCGGCGCCACGGGGAAGGCTCTGGGCTTCGGCACGACGAGGGGTTTAAAGCTCTGCTGAATCCGCTTCGCGCCGTTTCTTTTCTCCTCGAACATGCTAATCTTCTCCTGGGTGTTGTTGCTCTCGATCACCTGACCGTAGCCCGGCTTCGGTGGACAGGTGCTGTCGTTTTTGGGAGACTGCTCAGGTCGCTTGGGCGCTTCGTAGATCCGCTTCTGGACTTCGATCGAGTTCACCGCCTGATTCTGTTCATCCTGCAGTTTGCGGATGAGCTTCTGCTGCAGCATATTGTGCCGTTGTATCTCGTCCAGGGAGTCCCCTCGTTCGTTCCAGTCCTCCGCGCGAGGGCTCATCGTGAACTCAGCCTTGTAGGAAGTCGCCTGGAGGTTTTCGTTATTGTTCGCCTGGTGCGGCGCCGGATAAGAGGAGACCTTCATGTCGTAAAGCCGAGAGCCGGAATCGCGCCTCTCAGCTGGCACTTTTGGGCTTTGAGGTACGGAAGCGACCGTGGCTATCGCGCACGCGTACCGCGTCACTACACCCTCGGAACTGATGTCCTGGTTCTGGATGTTCTCATCGTCCATGAAGCCTGCTTCTCGAGGATCGACGTTGATTGCGTTGGGCGCGGTATCGATGGGAAAGTTCTGACTCGCTTGGATCCTGTCTTCCTGCTCAGGATACACTTGGTTTCCATAAGCCCGAACTGGTTTTTCCGGATAATTCGACACGTAAGGTTGATTCTGAACGTCGGGATAGTACTGGTGGTTCTGAGAACTGTAGGGCTGGTATACCTGTTGACTCTGAACGTGACCCTGTCTCTCGGGATTGCTCCGCGGAGCGTGTCGATAGTCGGAGTAATTCTTCAGTGGAACGGAGTTCGGAGGGTCGAAGTTTCGATTGTTTTCGCAAGGCTCGTTTTGCGGGAATCCCCGCAGAGTGGGCCGCGGTTCGATCGGAGCGTCCTCTTCATGCTTCTGGTAGTAACCGTTCGAGTATTTCCGCGGATAAGCGTTATTCGTGTCACTATCGTCGATATGCCGATGCTCCATCTTGGCCGCGTAATTCGAAACGCAGTAATTCTTCTCTCGACGATCTTGCGGTGGCTGAGGTCGGTGACCTTGAGTTTCGTAATTCCACGAGGTCGTCCGCGCGAACTCGTCGCGACAGTCCCTCGCTTGGAAGCCTCCCGGCTGAGGATTGTGCATCGCCGAATAGTCCCGTGGTTTCTGGCCGACAACATTTGCGTCGAACGACTCTCCGGGATGCGAGTTCTTCCTGTAGTTTTGCACAGGTTCAATGTTCGTCTGAACCGAGACGCTTTGCACGCGCGCCTGCTGATCGCGGGAATAATTATTCGCGGGAGCGACGGGCTCGACGACGCGTCGAGGGAATATGTTCTTTCCGACGTAGCCGGGCCTGGTGCCGTTCGCGTAGCCATCCTCCTGCTGGGGACGGATGAAATCGTCACGATTCACCGAGTGGACGCCGAAAGGCTTGGCGGGCACTCGAGGGCTCTCCCCCCAAGCCTCGCGACCAGCTCTGGGATGCAGCACCTCGAGCTGCACGTTGTGCTTGGCGACAAAGTGCTCCCGTTGCGCGACGTCGCTCGCTCTATCACCCTTGTCGATGCGCGCTATCAGCTTCGACGCTGCGGCGTCCACCGCAGATGTCGGGTACGCCTTCGCACCGCCGTGCGGTTTACCGCCACTGTCTCCGTCGTGCCTAGCGGTAGGTGCAAACTGCCGCTTGTACGCGACGGGATGGCAATCATCGCGACGTCCGTTCTCCGCGACTCTGTCGGGCCCGACCTCGTTAGCGATAATCGAGGACTCCGCGGGTTTGTCGACTCTGGCCTTGCAGCGCGGCGTGACGGGCGGCGGCGCCTGGTCGGCTCCTCGGTTGTCCCTGTCGAACATCCTCACTTTCGCCTGCAGCGCGCCGCTGCCGCTCTTCGGCGAGTAGCCGGGCTTCGGGAAGCACGGGACGGTGTCGTTTCGCAGCTGCGGCGGCTTCTCTATCCGCTGGAAGGGCGACGTCGGGGCGTGAGTGAAGCCGGGCGCCGCGGACGGCGGCTTGGCGGTCCCCGGCGGCGCGTACGCCAGTCGCAGCGATCCGACCACGACGCCCTCGTTGTCGCCGGCGTCGCTAGCGCCGCTCCGGGACGTGCGACGCGAGTCGAACTGCTGCTTGTGCGCGATCGCACCGCCACCGTCCTCGGACGTGTTCGACTGTTGCCTGTCGAAGGTGGTCTTGATGTCGGAGAAGCGACTGTTCCAGTGCTTGTCGGCGTTCGAGGTCTGTCTGTAGAAGCTCTTGAACGGCGGACCTACCGGCGGCACGGCTGCGGGGCCAGTGTCGTTGTTCTTGCTCATCAAGGCGAGGAACTTTCGGTCGCTCTCCGTTTTCGGCTGAAAGGAGGGGATGATGTTGGCGTTGTTCGCGAGCGCTTTGTCGCTTATGTTTATCGGCCGTCTGAGGGCGACGCATCCGTATTGGTTCTGGCTCTCTGCCTGCAGCTTGAGATAATTCGGTATGTCTATGGTGTTCGCTCGCTTGATCCTGGTCTTCTTCGCGAGAAACTTGTTGAGCCGCGACGGCGCGGGTTCCTCGCGATAGCAGGAGGACGACACCGCCGCCGCGTAACGATCGGCGGCGTTCATCGTCGCGTCCACGTCGAGCCGAGGACGATCGTCCGTCTTGTTGGTGTCCGAAGCGACGCCGTTCCCCGCCGCGGGTGGATCGTAAAAGGCGCTCTCCTTCGCCGGCTCCTTGCTCCTGTCGTAGAGCGACTGTTGCTGATTTATCGCGTCCTTCATGTACTTGTCGCGCACCCGATTGAACTGCTGCATCGGCGATTGGTCGACGCTCATCGGCAGCGCGGGAGCGTTCGCGCTCTTTTCCGACGCCGCCAAGTTCGGCTCCCTGACGTCGGCGAGCGCCGGAACGTCGATTCGTCCCTCCAGAGGCGCGACGCTCGCGTTCTTCTCCTCCAACCACTTTCTCGCGCGGGCCAGCTCGTCGCTGGTGACACCTATCGTGTGCCTCTCGGCCGCCGCCCTCCGCCGACGCAGCTGACGTCCCTGCCGGGCCTCGCTCCCGCCACCGCCGTCGTCGCCGCCTTCCGTCTGGATCGCCTCTTCGGGGATTTTCAATTTCGAGTGCAGATTCGAGATCAGACGCAGCAGGCTCAGCTTGTTCGTCGGGTCGAGCGTCGAGCTGTACTTCGCGATGGCGTTCGCGTCGACGCGCTTCAGCGTCTCCTGGAGACGCCTCAGGGCCGTGCGAATGTCGGACAACAGGAGGTCCTCCAGGAACTTTAAATCTAACGGCTTCGGGCTACGGTCGCTCTGCTCCTCCATGGAGTGACGCAGACCGGAGGCCCACATGCGGAGATCCTCCTCCGAATCGATCCCGGAGTCCTCGAGCGGCGGCGGCTCCTCGCTGCTACGACTCGAACAGGAGAGCTCGAGCGCGGAGCGCAGCCTCTCTACTAATACTGGCAATAAATTGCACTCACCGGGTTTGCTTCGCTCGGCCGGCGCGCTCGACTTCGGGGGTTGCTGGCTCTCGGCGCTGCCGGCATTCTGCTCCGGCTCGTCGCTCTTCGGCGCTGGAGTGCTCTCTGGGGAAAGAAAAAGCCGCGGATGGAACTTTGCTCGCTCCTTTTACGCGCTTTCATCGAGGCCGGCCAGGGGGAAGTCTTAATTTAGACCCGTCGGTATCCATCGCCATCGAGTGGTCGGTTGGCGGTTACCCGCCGGAGTCGAGATGCCGAACGCGCGATCGCGACGAGCCGCCCCGGCGGGTTCGACCGATTTTCTCGCGGAGCTCGCGGTGGATGTGTACCGCGTCGAATCGTGATATTAAACTGAATGTTCGTGCCGCGGCGGAGAGCTGGCAGGTTTGACGTAGGCAGGGCTTGTTGCGCCCGAGCGTCTAACTCCGTTTTATTTAAAACGGGGCGATTCTACGCGGATTTATTTTAAGTCGCTCACATTCGCGACTTGTCGCATGGACTGTGATGTCGCGCGGGCCGGTGGCGAGGGGAGGGAGGCGAGAGCATATTTTTGCATCGCTTCGTTTTTCTTTTACACCGATCGACACCTTCCGCGACCTGATTGCGCGAGGGAGATTATTCGGAAGGGAATGCAAAGATATACGTGGTATATTGACCTGGCTTCGGCGGGGTTACCGATTCCTCCTTTTTCTCTGACTCTTCCTCGTCTTCCTCGTCTTTTTGCTTGTCATCCGTATCATCTTCGGCTTCGCTTCTCGGTCTTGAACTCTCCGCGTCGCTGGTCTCTTCACTTTCGGGCACTGACTGGGCTTCTGAAATGTTTGGGAAACACGCGCGACGATTTAGGGATGACAAAGATACTTAATGACGGCTTTTTAATTCGTTATCGTCGATCTTTTTTACGTAATAGTTTGATTTACTAGTTACTTTCAATCATTTTTCTCTGCAATAGATTGCAATAAGGCTATTGCGCGTAGTGGAGAGAGAGTTGTGGGCGTAAGCCTTCTACAAAGTTGAATAATGAGGAGCTTGACAATTAATAAGGGAACTTGAAAATTGGAGCTCTACTCTATACATTTTAATTCTCTGCACTGTTCGAAACTTCTTAAGAAAATGTAAAAAATATCACAAATTAACAGTTTTGTATTGAAATTGACACAAATCTTCATGTTATTTTAACATAACGCGTTTATGTTAAATTGAGATTTTCGGTTTCAACATTTTTCTTATATAAGTACTCTTTTTTTAAATATCAATTTGATTAAAGCTCTACGTCATTTTTACGAAATAACAATTTTTTTTATAGTAATGGGTTAAGTCAACTCGCCAGATAGCGAGATACTCGAGTTTTTCTCACGAAGAAAGTAGTTTCACAATAATTAACATTTTATATAGCTTACTGCGTAAGTAAAGGTTTTTGGTTAAAATTGACACACATTTTTTAGTAGATCTATCGAGACGTGAGAAATATGTTAATTTTAATTAATTCTTTCGAACAGTGTAGAACTCATTGGTGTAAATGTCATTAATAAATGTCGTTTATAAAAGTTAGATTACAGTTATAATTATTATAGCACTCGTTACGGAATGAACAAATTGGTGCTTTTAACATGACGATTGCAAACGGATCGAAAGAGGACGATGAACGAATCTCTGTGGTATGAAATGTTGCAGTGGGAATGTACAATAACATTATTATAGGTCTTACCTTCGGTATCGGACATGTTAATTGATTACAGGGAGCGCCTGGAAATAGAAATGAGGCACATTATCGACAAAAGAAATGAGCATGTAGAATTCTATATATTGACTTTGATACTAATAATAATTTCGGTAGGTTCATTTATTCAAACTGTGATTGCGTATCAATTCCAAAGTTGTCCAAGGTTGTCTTTGTGCATAGGAGATATGTAGGTAAAATAGAATCGTCGACTTTCTTTTCAATTATAAATATTGCAGATAATTATCGATGGTATACTACTCAAAATAGATGTCTAATGAGCCTTGTCATTTCTTCACTGACGATCATTATATAGACAAAATTGACTATTCCATTTTACTCGTATATTTTTTCTAAAGTAGCCCGGATGGAAAAATTTTTCTAACAAATTTCTGAAAAACTGAGATTTAGATTTTTGTCTGATTTTCTATAATAGTTTTAACATTTTTTAATATTTTCAGGGAAGTATCTGAGTTTGTAAGAGAAAGTCAGAGAAATGTCAAAAAATATCCATTTTTCCACATCGTGCGTAAAAACGTTTCTAAAAAATTCTGATGAACTCCACAATATGATCATGTTTTAAAAATGTATAATTTCTCTAAAAATACGTACAGATATTTTTTGAATGTTTCAGGAAGTTTCCAGAATTGTATAGATTTATCCAGATATTTGTCAGTTCTTATATTAGACTATTTTAGAAATGTTTTTGTGCATGACAGAAAAATGCACATAGAAACCACAGAAAGTCAGAAACAATTAGTTTTTCAGAAATTCGTTGGAGAAATTTTTCCATCAGGGAGAGCGCTCGTATTATTTCTATTAGCTTCTACCACTCTTATCTCGATACCTATGAACTTTTGGGCCAATTTTATATCACTCTTTTGGTGTACAAAAAAAAAAGTGTTATAACAACATAGACCAAAAGTCCACAGGTAACAAATTAATCGTGGTCAAAGCTGATCGAAATAGTACCATTATATCCGCGATCTCACAAAACCAGCTATACTCTTATTAGGAGTGCACCATTCGAGAGTAAACTCTACTCCAGCAGTATATGACTATACAATATTATTGATATACTTTTAGGATAGAGTTTATGCTCTCGAGTGGTGCTCACCAGTCTTAGAGTCAGTTTTCTTCAACTCCGACGCGAAATTAATCCTGACTCTAAAAATCTTGACGATAAATTTTATCTAGCATATAAAAAACCGGTCCTTGATGTAATCTAACAGGATCTAGTAAAAAGCATCGCAACACGCTTAACCAAATTTCTACGCGACGCATCACGTGTATATATTACGTTTGCACGCAAGAATACGTCATTTCATCAGTCGGCACGCGCGGAAAAGGGAAACGGACGCACCGTCATCGAGATGCACCGCCGGAAATACAATTCGAACGCCCCCCCCTTCCGCGAAGTCCCTCTGCCTATCGCGAAAGTCGCGATCGGCGCGATAACCCCCCGCGCGCACGACGATATCGTATCTATACTTACGTATATGTGTATACGCGCTATAATTTGGTTCCAAGGTCAGCACGGTTTGAAAATAGGGTGAAGAGTCTCGCGCGGTCTCTTGGGATACGAGAACCACGCGGGAGCTTGAGCGTTTATCTTTAAACGAGTATCTTTAAACACTAACGCGCGAGAGAGACGGCAGCTCTGATGATCAATCTACGCGGAACGAGAGAAATCGTATTTCGGGAGGAACCGTTGGACGGCCGCATGGATCAAAAAAATGATTTTTTGCGAATCAGAGTGCCTGGACTTTTTTTTTTTAAATATCTACCGATACGACGGTATCGCGCAAATTCGAGCAGTAGGTACTTACGGGCTTGTTTCGTATTTAGAATCGACTGTTTTTTTTTATCAAGAAACTCGGTAGAACCTCGCGCCAAGTAACGGAGAAAAATGTTATCGCCCGACTGGTTTTTCCGCGCGTACGTTTTTCGATATCTCGAGAAGTCTCGCGTGAATTAGAGCAGTAGGTAATTATGGGTTTGTTTCGTAATTCGCGGGGCGCGACTTTTTTTTATCGAGGGACTCGGCAGAGTCTCGCGCCAAGTACTGAAGCAAATGCTTTCGCGTACGCTTTCCGATACCTCCAGCAGGGCCACGCGAATTAGAGCGGTAGGTACTTGTGGGTTTATTTTGTAATTCGGAGCAACTTTTTTTTTATCGAGAGACTCGGTAGAGTTTCGTGCCAAGCACTAAACAATTTTTTTCGCCCGAATCGTGTTAGTTCTTTCGCGTACGTCTTTCGATATCCCGAACGCAGTATGTATCCATCGAAGATTTTACGAGATATCGACATTTATCGGTACGAATTACGGGACGAGCCTATAAGCAGAGGAAAAGGAAGATAAGAACATCGCGACGCGATGCCTATACATTTCGACGCAGTTTATAGAATTATAGAGTTTACAACCAATATCTTCCTTCATCTCTTGATAGTAGAATACTTATACACGCAAGTAAACGTCGGCACGCAGCTAAACCGACGCATTGGCAACGGATTATTTCGCGCGAAAATAGCTTTGACCTGCTTCGAGTAAACAGTAAATTCTTGCTAATTTTGTTGCTTACGGCAGTCGAGCGTCGAAGCATTGTATGTATCTAGACGAAAAGGGAACGCGTTGTTTCTAGTTTTGACGTTAAAAAATGATTGTTTTTAGTAACCGTCGCTGGAGACTGATGTAAAAATTAAAAAGCCACAGAAAGGTTTTCATCCGATTCTTCAATTGGAAATATTGTTGCAGTTGTGACTAATCTCGCATTGCTAATTACATTACTTTTGCTGCAATATTTTTGGTCGAGTCTTCAATAATGAAAAATTTTACTGCGTTTCGTGGCGATTTCTTAAATTATTTGGAAAAGTCTTAGAACGTCGTATTATTTTCGCAATTATTTCAATTCGAAAAATGACTGAAATCGTATTTCAGGCTAGCGTTGATCGATTAAGCTCAAACTAGGCTCAATCGATTTGGAAAAGCTGATTTATACGTGAAATTTGGCTTTAGAATCGGCCGATATCACAGTTTAAGAAAGAAAGTCATCTAAAGTTGGGGACACGTGCGTTTGAGTAGTATTTCCAATAAAGGTACTCGGTAAACACTCGCTAGGATATTTTATGCTGTACTTGGCGCGAGACTCTATCGAGTCTCCTGATAAAAAAACCGCCACACATTCATTGTAAATCAACGAAATGGAATATTACGGATTACCACAAATACACATATTCATTGTTAATCAACTACATAGAATATTACCACAAGTACATATTCAGTTATTTCAACTAAGCCTTTGATAATGAAATTAAAAATAACTCGTTTCAAGAGTGAACCTTTACTCATACCTATCTATCACGTGAGTAACAATCAGAGATGGCAACACGTGACATCCTATTCAGTTAATTCACCAATTTGTTTTAGTATCTATAGTTAATGTTTCAAAGTTGCTCTTTAATGATAACATACCTCTAAAGATAATATACATTTAAGAGAGAGAGATTCAGGAAAAAATGCCGAAGGAAACTTTCACTAAAAACGAAAATCGATTTTTCCCGCCAATCATCACACAGGATAGATAAATGTCGCGTGAGAACATTGAACAGACGGGCGTTGCAAGACTAATTTACGTTTGACGGCACGCAATAAGCGTAACATTAATTAATTAAACGCGCGACGATTTTACGAACAACTTTAAAGATGTCGTCATACCTATCCACGATTCGGGCGGGAAATTCGAAGGGAAACTTCCAGTCAGACAAAAAGAAGGGCGGATAGCCTCCACTGTATAACTACCGCTCGAGTAGGATATAAAGATACTGACGCGAAAGTGCACGTTTTAAAAGGCGCTCTATATCGGTCGGCTCCTAATCGAGGCTTTTACAACGAGGAACTCGAAATTTCCTCGTGCTATCTTCCACGCGTCGTAAAGCCAATCTCTCGCGGGGCGCGCAACAGGTACGCCCAACGGTCACGAGGGCGACTTTGGCAGCACCGAGATGTTCTATATTTCGCTCTGGCAGATGGCGAATTCGAGTGACTAATTGGAATAGAACGCCTCGAGTCAATGAGACGGCGCCGTACCGAGAATTACTCGCTGATTATTATTATCACACTGAGAGAAATAATTATTAGTGACAAAAAAATATTTCTTGAACAGACTTTGGCGGAAAAAAACTACGCGAATCTAAGCTGTTTCTATTATCTATAAAGAATATTTACCAGTAACTACGACTTACTACAATGAAATTCTTAGTAAGCTGTAGTTTCTCGTAATACATTTTCTACAACCAATTAAAACTTTCCAGTTTTTTTACATCCCAAATGTAAAAAGCTGTAGTGTACGCGGAACTAAGATTTGTTCCATACCTGCTGCGTATTTTGATAATTGTTTCTGTAATTTATTGCGTAGTTGGATGTAGTCAAGCGTAGTAGCTCGCGTAGATAGCGCTAGAAATGTTTTCCGTCAGAAAAGAAGACACGATCTTAAACATTTTTAAGAATATAGATTCTTGGTCGAGAAGAGAGTATATATCTTTCATTCAAGAATATCTTCGTTGATACAAGAAATTTTTTCCTGCGTGAAAAAAAAAACAATTACTCCAGCCCCTATCAAATATTTTCTTCCACGAAGAAAACCATGGTTCGATCCTGGAATTATATCATGTTTTTTTAACTGAAGAAAACAAATTTTTTTAGCATCAGCAATTATTTATCTCAGTACAGCCGAGTCATTCGACAATCATCACCGAATGATGTTACAATCCGATTACGAATAAGTACACCAATGTCCGCGAATCGATTGAATTTATCGACTGGACTGACGCGCGTTCGTCGTGTCAGTCGCTTTCCCCTCGCAATTCGTGCGCGGAGCGCTGCTCCAAAATGCAGGGGATGCAACAAAAGAAGAAAGTCTCCGGAGGAAGGCACGCGCGCGTGTACGTCGAAGGGAATTCCTTCAGGCCAGATGACCGACGGATGGCTACCTCATCTTTGTCTGGTTTATTTTCAGCTTTGTCGCAGTAGAAACCAAGCTACGTCGAAGCTAGAGAGAGCATTTCGTTGCGACGCGCTAACGAACGGGCGTGACCGCGGCCGGGAAAAATCCACGTGTGCGACCGCAAAACTGAAAAACTCTACGCGGGCCGAAGGGGGGTGGGGGGAAGTGTAACGCGGTAACACGTGTTTGCCGGTAACCCCAGATAGGTGTACGTTTCGTTGAATTTATTGGGCGCGAGCGTGTTGGTTTATCGAAGCTTTCTTCGCTGGGAGGAGAAACCGTGGAGACGGAGATAAAGACGGGATCTCAAAGCGAAGACGTAGAGAGGGAAGACGGAAGCGACTAGAGTGCACACAATGGCGCAAGAACTTTTAAGCTCTCTGTGAACTTCTTTGGGGGAAGCTCGAGTGCGACGGATCTCGTTACGGTTGGATGAAGTTTCCCTGTAATCCTATCTTTGTGCAGCGAGGACTCGCTCGAGCGGGAGACCACGGAAGTTCATAATGGGCTCGCAGGTTCTTTCATCTGAATGACGATGTTTTGTGTCTTCTTCCCTTCAATGTCTGGAGGATGCCAAGGGTATTACAGGCCGAATTCTGATGAGAAGATTTCTCGGACTTTCTAAGAAACTTGGATTTTTCTGACTTTGGTAATTGGAACAGTTTCGGACATTTTCAAGCAAGTATCAGAGTTCGTCAGAGAGAAAGTCAAGGAAATGTCGAGAAATATTCATTTCTCTTTCATGCACAAAAACTTTTCTGAAAAAGTCGAATGAACATTGACAAATATCTGGGAAAATCTGTAGAATTCTGCAACATTTCTGAAAAACATTCAAAATGTCTGTACGCACCTTTACAGAAATTATATTAGCTATATACGCTTTCAAAAAATTACCGAATCTCAGAGTTGTCCGAATTTTTCAGAATTTCGTTAGATATTTTTCTGAGTTTAAGCAGACTTTTTCAGAAGAGTTTTAGCGTGCATGAAAGAAAAATAGACATTCAAACTCACAAACTCTGATATTTTCCGGAAAATGTCTGAAAATGTTTCAATTACTACGAAAAGTCAGAAAAACAGTCAAAATAAGTCAGAATTTTTCAAAAATTTGTTAAAGAAATGTTTCCACCAGGGAAACGGGGCTTAGGAGTGTGTCTCCTATAGACAGCGAGTTATTTTAGTGAAAGTAGGTACCAGCGAAATAGTCGTAATAAATTTGCAGCACGCCCGCTGTAAGTTCGTACATCTAGAAAAGTTACATCGCGATTATTGTGTGCTAAACTGTATCGAATGAATACTTCTGCCAGACTTCAATGTGTAGCGCGGTTTCCTTCAGCAATTTGTCACTTATTCGTAGCTCGTGACGCAAACGGTTCACTGAAAGCCACTCAAAGCAAAAGCAGGTATAGAGGAGGAAGCAAAGATTTAGAAACGCGATGAGAAAATCATCTGCACGATCATACGCCTAAATGAGCCAAAACGAAACTACGCAACGAGAAGAGTCATGCGATGATCTCTACTTTTGGCGCTATCCTCTAGGAAAATGTAAGCTGCATAAAGTGCTATGTTTTCTATAAAGTTACACAGTTTTCCTATGTGGCTTTATAAAATGTAGTCCCTTACAGAGTTTATAGTTTTGTTTAAAATAGCACCATAAAATGTCTATAATGCTATCTCTATTGAAAAAATATTATATATTCTCATAGAGGAAACTTGTAAAAATCCCATAGAATCCCCATGAGAATTTGATGTGCTTTTGATACAGCAATTCCGAATACGCACTAATAAAAATCCGAGAGGGATGAATAATAATGTATTGGATTCTATGTGCATCTGTAAAATCAAATAAAATCTTGTAAGATTCTATTAGTAATTAGTAGGAGTAATTACGAATAAAACGGCGTGCACAGGTCTTTATTTTATTTATGGGTTTTTACTTATTTTTGTGGATATATATAAAATTTGGTAAATCCCTATTTATCATCTAAAATATACGTAGAGAATTCAATGAATTCCTATTTATCCTTCTGAAATTTTTCTAATGGATATTTGGAATTGCTGTGTCAATGATATTAGATCCCTATAGAAATTGTCTACATTGTGTCTATAGGAACCTATGGGATCTTATTAATAAGGATACCTAAAAGAGCTTACAGAAAATAATGTTACGAGAAGAGTGATAGAAAAATCTGCGTACATATACGTGAGGAAGGAATAATTTTCTTCCAAAAAAAGTTAAACTTATGAAGCTAGATAAAGCACAAAAAAAGAATGAAGAAGAAGAAAAAGGGATATAATTCTGGAAACGTAACGCCACCGACTCTATAAGCTATTATACATAATATAAGGACCAATACGATCCCTGGTGGAAAAAAATCTACGCCGAATTTTTTTTGTCAATTCTATGCTAAAGTATGGAATTTGGAACATCTCTAGTCTTCCATAGTATGACGTAATAGACCTTTATAGACTGCCATATATATTTATAATACAGTATAATATTTGTGATAGTTTAAGAATTTAAAATCTATGCATTTTTCTACAAAAAACTAGAGACTATTTTAATTGACGAAATAATTGGACGTAATTAATCATAATAATAACAGAATTCCATGTTCATCAATAGCTAACAACGGAATATGACGCCATATTATGGAAAACTGCAAATGTGTTTCAACTTTCGTACTTTAGCATAAAATTGACATAAATCGGCGTCGACTTTTCTTTCCGTCAGGGGTGCGACGCGAAGCGATGCCGACGCACGATACGCGCCATGTAGGTATAGTGGTCACTACGCGCGGGACTACGGTAAACGGTAGCAAGCGCTACTTGCGCAGCCACGAGGGATCGGCTTCTATAAATAATTCCATACATTATATATCCACTGGCCAAACTAACGTCGGCCTTTGCTGTTTTTGCCTAAATATTTTACAATCAAACGAGCAATCTGTATATTTCTGGACTTGAGCGGCGTTGAAGGTAACGAATCTCCACGGCGAACGCTTCCGGAACGATGAACTTTTATATATCGCTGAATTCGTATTATGTATAAAATAGAAAATATTTTGCTGTACACAATTGATGGGATATCTTAAAATCTGTTGTTTTATTTATAATATTTATTAAAATCTTTATAATCCTAAATAATTCATCATAATTGACATCGTTATATCAAATTTGTAACTGTATAAAATTTTATTTTTCTGTAATAGGAAGTTTTTTCGTCATGTAGGCACATAAGCTTCAGTCACTAATTTCAGCGAAAGTTTTTATCGAATATATTATTCTGGAAGAGAGCACAACGATAACTGCATGGTGAAATGCGCGTCGAGAGGACTCGACCTTCGCGTACATAGATCGTTGGTCGTATGCTCTTCTCGTGTATATGTATATTTCTACGAATGTCTCGCTTTCGATTACTTCCGGGAGTGTCGCTTCTATGAAACAAAATTGTCGCTTCGGAGTGAGCACTCGTAGTTATTCACCATCATTGCGCATGGCCGTTTTTATCCGTTGCAAAATTACACTCGCTGCAGCATACTGTTATCATATAAGAGAGGCTTTTCTTCCGCGAAAAATCTTCTCGCCAACGGCGTTTAGTATAAATTATAAATACTATAATGTAATATATTTTAGAGGAATTTTTTAAAAGAAAGATAAGAAACTTAATTATTAATTATTATGATTAAATGATCATATGCAGTGATGGATATAATTTTATGTTTAAGTTGTAGAGAAGAGAAAACCTTTGTAACAAACAGAAACACTCCTTTTAATAGTGTCGAAGAAATAATTTCTTTAGTTCTCGAAGAATATTTATTGTTATAATACATATTTTTCTCAAAGCTATTTCTTTGTGCGTTAATCACTTAAGAACTACGTATTTGATTGATATGATTCTTCTTTTAAATTACGCAGCATATCTCAGAGATATATAGGAATATTTTATGGCCGTTTGATGATTGTTTATATTTTTTTAAACACACTTTAGAAATGTTTTTTTACTTTGAAACAATATTTTTATGTCGCAATGACTATGTCTTAGATTTGAAACTTTATTTTCGTTTTCTTCGTCTTTTCATTAATCTTTTTTTTTTTTGAATTGGATGGCGATATCTCTAAATCATTTATTTATGCGTTAATCACTCGAAAAGTACCTAAATATCCTATATTCACAGTAACATTTTATAGCTATGTGATGAAATTTTGTTTTCTTTCTTTAAACATATTTTAAGGAATGCTTGCATGGAATGATGAATTAATGAAGGAACTGTGGCGGTCTTACTAACGGACATATGTATGGACATGACGAAAGACTATTTTTCTATATATTTGAAACTTTTTTTTCGTTTCGCCCTTCTATTGATTTGTCTTCAATGAGCGGATTGAAGAATTACTCTAACAATAAGCAAAATTGCCAGCGGACATATAGACAGATCGAAGAACTATCTTTCAAATTTGAAACTTTCATTTCATGTTTCGTTTTTTAATTAATTTTTCTTGAATGGACGGATCGAGGGATTTCCCTAAACGAAAGATAATTTAATTTTGAAACTCTAGATGTGCGTATACTACGCGTAGAAACTTCTAGTATTTATTTAATTCTAATAATAGTGATTTACTTCCCCCCCCTCTCTCTTTCTTTCTCTCTAAAAAATTCGATTCGTATTATTTTAATATTACTCGCTAACAATGAAATGAATATTTTTCGAGTCAAAAGAAATATTTTTTCATTCTATCGAAAGGAACGACTCTTTAGTTCGATAATTTTTTTTCTCCGTATATAAGCATCACATAATCCAAGAATGCATTTCGGAATAGCTCGAGTCGCAGTTCCATAAACTATTTCTAGAAACGACCAATCAATTGCCCAATGTACGCGGTAAATTACAACAAGTTTGGATGGAACGATCGATTTGAACGAACCTTACTACGAATCCATTAAAGCGAGTTAGATAAACCTTCTGCTTCTCGCCAAATATCCATCCACCCGTCGGGTTATTTTAGGCAGTCAAACGGAAATCTCCCGACTCCTCTCTACAGTTGACAACTCTCTATACCGCGTTGCCTACATTGAAGATACGATTATTATTTCCGCGCTCGTATCGTCGCTCAATCGTAAAACGTTTCTATTTTGATTTCGCCGCCGAGATCTGCAGAGATTCGAATGTACACGTCTACTACAACGTGATCTTTCCTAACGGTCGAAAGTTTGAAATTGCCAGAGCGTAAATGTGCTCTACAATAGACTTTCTGCAGGATTTTCGTTTCAGAAAGAAATGGGAAGAGGATTAAAATATAATATTATAGATAATTTAATATAGAGTTAATTATAAAGTCTCTATAAGAGATACTGTAATAGATCAATAGTATTTTTAGATAATTTAATTTATTATAGTTAATGATAAAGCCTCTATAAGACTCTTATTCAGTGATCACACAGTAGGTATTTTTTTTTAAATAAAGCTGAACGATTATTGGCGACGAATAGTAAGTTATATTTCTCTATAATTATTATCGAAGCCGAGAGATTGTATTGAAATTCGATTGCGGAACGACTCTTAATCAACTAAAGACAGTATACAAAGAGAAGAGCGTGTCATTGTCTTTAATATCGAGAAGCGTTATATATAAATCTGATTTTTTCCTCGCGTTTAAACGATACATGCAAGTCGCCCAGTTCTAACACCAGAAATATAGAAAAAAGCCCCATTTCTTCGAAATGGAACTGCGGAGAGAAAAACTGATTGCAATGTCGACAATTTCGAAAAATTTTCGAAACTTCTCCAATTTTCTATACCGCTCAACGCAGCCGAAGGTCCGACACGTTCGAGGTGCTCGATACGATCTAGGCGCGCTCTGGCGAATCAGAGCGCAGCCTCTCGCAACCGAATCTGGCCGATGGCCGAAAGCCACGGGGGAAGTTCCTCCGCGTGCTCTGGTCATTTTCAAGGCTCGAGTTTCTCCGTCTCCGCGGAAGCATTTCTCGCGGGGATATCGAAGTGGGGAGTGCCCGTCGGCCAAATGCGGTCGCGGTGATTGTGAAACGTCGAGAGGTTAGACACTCGCATCATCCGGATCGCATTGTTTTGATGTCGTCGCCATTGTCACGTGACGATGCCGTCTCGGGAGCATTCAAGCGGCGCGCCCAATCGCAGCGCGGGATACGATTCGAATGGATCAACCGTCGTTCGAAACTGCAATGCCGGTTAGGGTAATATTTTTGAAAGTCTCTGGCGCTACCCGCGTGCAGGAAAAGTATGGCTAAAGTATGGCGGAAGTCTGGGAAAAGTTGGACCAAAAAAGTATGATCGTACTACTACTGATCGTATTTCAGATTTTCAACCAGACAATTCTTTCATATCGGCTGAAAGGTAAATTTCACTCAATTCTGTTGCATGTATTCTTCATTACAGAACTATAATGACTTGTTCAGTGCTAGAATATAGTTCGTTAGTAATAATTAGAGAGTTCGATAAAATAATAAATTGAAATAATATCAATTGACAAGTACAGATATCGATTACAGCATAACCTCGTACAAACACAGTTGAGCTCTTATATCGAAGAGCGCATCGTTTACCGGCTGTAGGACTGCGATACGATCTGTAGCCACACTTTTTTGGTTCAACTTTTCCCAAACTTCCGCCGTACTTTAGACATACTTTTTTCACCCGGGTACAATGCCGGTTAGGGTAACTAAATACTTTTGAAAGTCTCTGGCGCTTAACTTCTGTCGCGAGAATCGAATGTACATTAGTTGCCCGCGCGTCGTCGCAAACAAGAGAGAAACATTGACATTCCACTTTGAAGGACGACCTCGAAACGTTTGGACGTTGTGTGGGTGGCAACGTCGAATTTTGAGGTCGAGCGGCGATTGTGTCCTTGAAAATGGGGATAATATTTCCAAAGCATTCACTACGTCTGTCATAGTCATATTAAATTTATTGCATATAAATAGTTTAATCCAAGTTTAATTTGCTTTGGAATTGAAAACTTGATTGAATAAAGTTGTCTAGATTGATTATTTTTTAAAGAGGATCACATAAATGTCGGTTGGATTCGATAAATTGATTATATAAGAGGAATATGAGGGCCGCTCCCTTCTCTTAATGAAAAATATAAGGAATTTATTTTACGGTTAAATTTTATAAATCTCTCTTCGCGATGCTCTAATTGGCAAATAAACACATTTTGTTAAACTCTGTCAAGCACTCGTTTCTATTGCCCATACTGTTTCATTACCATCTTATTTATGCGCATGGGTCGAAAGCAAAAAAAAGAGCGAGTTTTTTCTCTTTACAGCGGCAAGTAGGGTCCAATAATTCAATCGGCCTAATCAGAATGATCGTAAATGTCGATATTCGACTCGGCATACGCATTATGTAAGAGGAATGCGAGGACCGCTCCCTCCTCGTGAAAAAGAGATCAATTTTACGGCGCGGTTTTATACATTTCTCCTGGCGATGCTCTAATTGGAGCGTACGTGCGCAATCCCACAAAACGCCACGATTTAATTACATACTACGTGGATACAGCCGCGCGTACCTTTGTTTCTCCGTCTCCTAGCCGGTCGGTCGCCGTGGATATATCGCACGACGCTCGCCTCTTCGCGCCGGTACGGTTTATATACAGACAGAACAGCGGGATACAATTAGCCTCGATGCACTCGGCCAAATTCAATAACGTGCAATGACACTGTTGCGCTCGTCGAGAACACGAGAGAAATACGGTATTTTCCTTTATCACAGTTGGAAATTTTGTGTTAAATTTAACACACTTATCATGTCTCAAGTGGTCCATACAAATTTGATACTAATTTAACTAAAAGCTTCTCTGTTTAAAAAGTAATGCAATATTTATAAATATAAATATGATTATAATTATAATATTATAACGATATAATTATATTTACAATTATATTTATCACATTACATTTATTATCATAATATACGTCAAATATTTAACATCAATTGAACGGTTTTTCTATGTTAAAGCAACATTTGTTTTATGTTAATTTAACTGATTGATTTATATTTTCTGATTTAAACAAATGTTCAAAATTAGTGTAACATCAGTTAATGTCATTGTTATTTTGTATGACGTACCATTTCTGTTGATTTTTAACTCAAATTTGTCATCTTCTCGACAGGAATGTGATGAGTGAAATATTTAGAAATAGGTAATACACTTCTTTAATCAAATCAACACTCGGGTAGTATAATCTCAAAAACAACAGACGATCTTGTAGTTTCTTGTTCTTTACACATGAATGACATTTGAAATGTGTTAAGATGAAATAATACATGTAGATTGTGTTAAAATAATATACAGAAGTATGTTACATTTAACGCATACATTTTTACAAAAATACGTTTTAATGAGAAAACACAAAATGTCTAACTGTGATGGGTAAACAGTCAGTGGTCATTGATTTATTCAATTCGCAACTAGGAAGCGACGTGTCTTATATGACAATTTCTTGTTATGTTAAAATTAAAAATCTATTTAAAAAATGTACTTTTACGACTCCTGACAAGGAATATTTTGTCACCTTTTTAAATAAACATAAAACTAAAACTCGAAACTTCCAGAATGAATAGCTTCTTTTACACTATTAGAAATGTTTATAAATTTGCAGTACCTACATAATACATTAAATTTCGAAATTGTATCTATAGATTAAAAATTATAAAATTCAAGAAAAACTTGAATTTATTATGATTTTAATATACATTTTTTATGCATTGAAAATTTTACAGCATAATTACCTAGCAATTCAAGCACATATTTGCGTTAGACAAGATCTTTTAATGCATTTGCAAATTTATATCGGACATTTCTAACAGTGCATTGAATTTCGTGTCGATAATATCTATCTTTATAGCGATAGCAGCACGGACAGAGACGGCTATTGACGAACGCGCTGATCTATCGAACCAAAAGTAGAATCAGTCGGAAATCCTACGTCTCATCCCGCGTAATTCGAGACGTATATATGTATATTTTTACAAGAGCTTCTCATGCCATGAAACGAATCTTCTATTTGCTATCTTGACGAAGACGAGAAAAACGTATCCTTGATCGTAATTAGCGTCAGTATAGCTAAAAAAATATACTTCCATAAGAAATTACAGTTCTATGAATGATATATCGTTCATTATGAATAAAATTGGAAATTTCATTTCGACTGAGAAATACAATTTCATAACTTTGGTTTCAATACATTATTAAAAGCATTGTCCGTAAAATTGGAAATTTCGTTAAGTTGATATATGAAGTTTACTAAAAATCCATTTAAAATTAACGAAGAATCACGGATTCCTCCAACAAAAAATTGTTAAATAAAAGAAGCCTTTGTAAAATTACAACTAATTCATAGTAGTTTACACAGCCGTACAAACATTCCTTTCTATACAGCAAAAATTAAGTGAATTTAATATTTTTAACGGTACATTTACGTTCTTATCAAAAACGACAACTTGCTGTCAAATATACTCAAGCCAGCCCCACACTTTTCTCTCGGCGCGTCTCAAAAATCAGAAAAGCAAACGAACTGGAACGAGATTCGTTCACTGTGATCGCCTTCAGACCCCCACGCGTACGATAATCGACATCGTGTTCGCGGACAAAGATTCTCACACTTTCTTCCAAAAAAAATCTCCCCCGATCCATTCGCGCTCCCCGCGTGTTCGTCGGCGCGAAAAAGAGGCACCCCAGCCGCGCGCGCGTCGCGATCTATCCCTCTCTTCCCGCCATTTATGGAGGCGTCCGCGCGCTCCTCGGGTCATCGCGCGCGCACGCCGCCGCACCGGCGCAGCGGACTCCAGACGCGAGCGGTGCCGCGTGCACGGGGAGAATGCAGAAAGCCGAACAGAGGACACACAATAGCGTAAGTGTATCGGACACATCGGCGGCGTGCAGAAGCGAAACGAGTTACCTTCGAGGGTTGGCAGGCAGTGGCAGTGGTGGTAGTTTTGGGGCCGATGTGCTGAGGCGACTGCGCGAGCGGCAGCTCGGCTCGGCGAGACTTCTGGTGCCGCCGCTGAAGTATGGCATCACTCGGACTGAATTAGATCTCTCGAAATAGCAGAGTTATTGCCGTTACCTCAAGCCCGCGTACACCTCAATTTCCCATAAATGAACTCAATGGCGATCCGCGGATGTTACGCCGGACGCTCACGCGAGTTGGTCCGCCAGCCTCATCCCTCCTAATTACCGCGGAGAATTACAAAGCCGATGTGCGCGTACGATCGACACGGCGCGTGGCGCGAGCTGTGCGGCGCGCCCGACTCGCGCGTATCCGCGCGCGTTGCACGCGCTACACGGGCGAGTCGGAATGGGCATGTTCACGACTTTTTGTACAACTGCTTCAAGAGTGCATGAATCGGAAGATTAGGGTATGAAAGTAATGTAGGTCAAAAATGGGTCATTAAACAAATGTTTTTCCATCATTTTTGAGATGTTGAAAAGGGCATTCGTTTTAAAGCGTCGCACTTTCACCGCCGTTTTAACTGACCAATCAGAGTCGGGCAACAGATTCCCCACCATTCACAAACCCCTTGCCAATGGCTTTAGTGACGTCACCAAGGATTTCGTTTGAATCGAAGACAAACTTTAAACGTTAAAAAAAAAGAGAAATTAGTGCTCAGAAAAAAAAACAAGCACATCTTATTAATAAGCACAACAAGTATTAACGAATGAGCAAAAACAAAAAATCGTGAACATGCCCATTATAATTCTAGGATGCCCGGGAAAAAGAGTATAAGTCAAAAAATGGTAAACATATGAGATCTACAATTTTCTTCTACTTTCCTAGAGATATTTGTGTGCTACATGCATTTAACGGCTCTTATGAGAAGTGGTATTTTCATTTTATACATTTTTTCAACAGTTTGTGGTTCAATCTAAACAAATATAGGTGTTTTCTGAGCAATACCATTTTTTGACTTGTACTCTTTTTCCCGAGCATCCTAGATATGTACGTACGCGCGAATATCGCTTCTGGAGGCGCGTGTATTCGGAGCGCGCACGACACGCCGCGATTGGCTCATTAATATTTCCCGCGAATTAACCGTCCCCGCCCGTGTCTAACGAGTACGCGTTCCAACGGGGGTTTCTCCGGCTCGGCGACTTCTCCTTTTCGTTTTTGTCCGCTCGCTAACCTTCGCGTACCGCGTCACTGCTGGTTAGGATGATTTGGAATTGAATTACATAGGTGTTTCTAATAGGTGATGCTCCTCGTTTCGATCCTACCGTGCGTCTCGGAATGTATATCGGAGTAAGGTGGGTTGCCTGATCGCAGGGGCAGCCGCGCGCGAACAGATAGCCCGGCTTGCATCGGTGCACTCTGAGAAAAATAATTGGGTTGAAATGACGAGACGCATCTAGTTAGACGCGTTTACTTATTCTAAGTAGAATACTGATCGATTTAACCAAATATCGAGTTGTTCTAACCAAATGTTTAGTTATTCCAACCAAACGTTTAGTTACTCTAACTAAAAATTGGCCAATTTAACCGAACAGATGGAT
This sequence comes from Xiphydria camelus, assembly GCA_963678675.1. Lineage (NCBI taxonomy): Eukaryota > Metazoa > Arthropoda > Insecta > Hymenoptera > Xiphydriidae > Xiphydria > Xiphydria camelus. The sequence continues at coordinate 23,850,979 of OY783201.1, read as the reverse complement.
GATCCATATTTCAACAAACGGTTTGGTTATCGTCTTCAGGATTTTGATTTGATTGACTAGTTTATTTTTCGCAGTATGTATATTCTGGGACTACCGGTCAACGTACCTACACGGAAAAAGATGAGTTTGCAGTCTTAGCAAAACTAAGTTTTGCTGAGAACTCGTTGCTGTCGTGACGAAAATATTATCTGTGGCAGTGTGAAAGAGATGTCCAATAGTAGAGTACAAATATTTGCTGGGATAGATTAAGAATTTATTGAAGAAAATATAGACTTCCATTTAAAGAAAAAACGCTGATCTTAAAATGGCCTTGAAAACGTCTACTAAAAATAAATAAAATATACAGTTCTCTCTTTCTCCATCTAAAGCATTTAAATAATTTTTATGAGAAATGTTTTTTTTCCAAAAATGCCTTACTTTACAGATATTCATGTGTCACAATTTAAATGCCTAACCCTGTATAATCCACGACAATTGAATAATATATAAGTACTTTAAGAAAAATAGGTATGAATTTTTTTTATATCAAATTACACAAAATCACGCGTCGAATTATCTGTGATACGAAACTCCAAATGTGATGACAGCAATACCATAATATAAGTATAGTGTTATTTACATCGCAGTAGATTCGTCGAGAGAATTTATACTCGCCGAATAAATTCCTCAATAAAACCGGGCGTTTTGAAGAAGGAGTTAAACGTTTGATCATCCGCCAAGCGAGAAAGCCGCCGATGGTGCGTACGATGAATTTTATATATCACGTTCGAGGCGCAGCAAGAAAGCGATACGTGGATGGGACAACGTAGAAAAGCGAGGCGCGTGATGGGACGCGATGTTGTAAGTTTCGCGAACGTGCATGCGGGCACCGTTATCGCGGAGGAGCCGACGCGGAGGTCAAGCGTGTGTTCAAAACCACCGATAAAAATGATCTCTTCGTCCCACTTCGGTCAGACGCGTCTCCGTCGGCGAACGCTGGCTGATTTGAATTCGAACAGCGCTTCCGAACAACACAATCCAAAAAGTCATCTTGTAGTCGCCCGTAGGCAGTCTAATGTCTCACTTTTTTTTAACTTAAATTTTATATTATCCAAAAAGTGACTGTTGAATAACTCAAAATTTTAGTTATCAAAAAGTGAGACATCAGACTGTCTACGGATGACTAAAAGACAGCTTTCTTATTTGTGTTTTCTGGATTGCACTCTTCTCAGGTCCGAGAGAAGCTGCGAAACGTACTTTTTTTTTTTTTCTATTCAAAATTGTCATCCGGGGGTCGAAACTTCAACGGGAAACGGCGTTCGCACAATAACGATTCACCGCCATTGAATTCGGTGGTTATTGAAGTATTTGTCCGGAGTAAGAATTAAAAAAAATTAGTCATGGAGAAATAGAAGACTCGATGTTAAAGAGTACCGCTTGATAATGAGCGAGACTTGTTGAAACGGTAAGCAGTCAGCATATTTTTGCTCTCGAGCCTTCTCCAAAAAAAGATATTCGTTTTGCCACGACCGAGGGAGCACTCTTGTGCATTCATACAGAGTTTTTCTCTACAGTTGTTTCATAATATTTATAGACAGTGCTCACTCGAATGCTCATACTTGACTTAACCTTTCCCGGACACCTCGATAATGCTGCAGCTATCGGTATGGAGCCGGAACTGGCAGCCAGTAGGTACGGCCTATGAACGTCGTACATTCGCCGCTGTACTGTTCCCGGCTCGTCACACGTCTGCCATCTCACCGAGAATCCCGTCCGGTGGCGGACCTATGACGGACCATACCTACCGCCTGCTATAGCTTCGGCGGCTAGCTCCGGCATCGCGAGAGGAACGGTCGGGCGACGGACGTATGTCGGGCTATTCCCACTGGCAGCTAGTATAGCGTCGACCGTTAACCTCGGCATTGAGGCACCTCGGGGTCCGCTGGATCCTCGAGTTGGCCCATATCTTTACAGGCTTACATGCAGTATAAAGCATTACCATATGTATAGTGTGCTCAGAAAGGGTTACAGTCGAGAAAGGGGGGCAGGTTGCAACACATACATTTTTTCTAACGAGAAACCCTCCAGCGGAGGGTAAATTACGGGATTAGTGGAGTCGTAGTTTGGCCCTTTATCAGTCGAAAGCACAACGGTGTGGGCACAATTTTGTTAGTTTTCTAAAAGTAATTGTATTTAAGGTAGGCTCATTCTTCATGTGCCAATAACAATGCTTATTTTATTTGTATTAATTGTGTTTCAGAGTATTTAGATTCGTTCTGTTAACTTATTATATGTCAATAACTTTATAATAGAGTATTTAGAGGAGTTCTTTTAACTAATTATACGTCAATAGCTTAATAAGTATTAAAAGCACAACGGTACGAGCACAATCCTGCCAGTTTTATAAAAGAAAGTGTATTTAGGGTAGGCCCATTCTTCATGTGCTAATCACGACGCTTATTTTATTTTTATTAACTGTGTTTCAGAGTATTTAGAGGAGTTCTGTTAACTAATTATACGTTGATAACTTAATGAGTATTAAATATTCTTCAAAAAATTAAGGGCCCAAGCAGTGACGCCACATACCCCGAACATGGGACACATTGCAATACGTATATAGATTATTTATTTCCTCTATAACTCCGTTAATTTTTAAAATAACTTCAATATTGTTCCACGGTTTTATTCCCAATAGGTTAAACTATATTACGTAACTCTCATTCTAAACTAATTCTCATTTTCATTAAAATGGGGAAAAAAGAAAACATCAAATTTGTCGCAATACTTACCTTGGTCTCCCCTACATTGTAATAGCATTAGCAGTTTTACCCCGCAAGAAAGCTCTACTGTTATCTTTATAGCGCGGAGAAACCTGGAAAGAGAAGCTTTGGTTTAAAGAAACGAAGAACTCATTACGTGGTCTTTCTCCTTCTAGGATGTTCTACGAGTAAGTAATCCCCACAAAGTATATATTTTACTTAAAATAGACCAACGGAATAACCGGTATGTATCACGCAGTGCCCAGCAAAACTTGCCAGACAGAAAGTTGCCCGCTGCAGTTGATATTTTCACTTTCCGCGGCAACTCGAGCATTATGAGTTTTATGGGGAGTTCGTTATTTGTACGAGTCAGGTCTATTGCGTGTACAGAGACACATATAATTTTAAGTTTATCTCAACGGACGATCTATGGGACGTCTTTAACTATTGTTTCTCATGGAAATTGAGTTTAAGTGTGGACTCACTTCGTATTCGACGTGAAAAGAAGAAAGAGCCGGGAAGAGAGCCGCGAGAGTGGGACGCGTCAATTGGCAAAGGATGCTAAGCAGGAACGTGACAGGTGTACGGTTTTCTCTTTCGCGACTACATCCGAAAGAATTCTAAAATTCATTAGTTCCGTGGGATTCATGTGAATTCCCGAATGTCACGCCTGAGCGGATACATGGAAACGTCGTCGTCCGTGATATATTTAACGATCAGCTTCCCATTATTTCAACTAATTTATTTATAGGTCGAGGAATTTCAGATTTTCATACTTGAAATATTTTAAGTACGAACGAAATTGTTGTACACCTTTTTACTCGTCATAAATTATAACATTTTTTTTGCTAAAAAAAATATTCCGAGCTTCATTACATTCATAAAATTGCAAAAATACTAAATTATTTTAAAATATGTGGTATTGTACTAATTTTTGCCATACGAGGGGAATGAAATCCTATTTTGTATGGCAATGTTATTCAAAAATTCGAGTTGTTACTCCAGTGCCACCCGGTCGATTATATAACGCCAGAATCTGGGTAGGTACTCAGTGCCAGAATGTGGACACTCTCTGTGCTCTTCATTCCAAATTAATTTTTTTTGGTGCAAAAAATATAATTTGGATAAAACAAGCTAAGATACCCAAAGAAATAAAAATTCTGTTTTCGGCATTTTGGAGGATAGATGTCCTGGATGTCCGATAAGATGAAAAATTCATTTTAAGCGTAAGAAAAATGAATTTCGTAGTGAATATATCTGATATCTATAACATATATTCCAAAATACAACAATAAACAAAATACAGTTATCAACAAATACATAAGCAGAAGGAATTAAAAATACACTGCAAAACTACCCGTATTATTGATGTCATTATCAAATATGTAAAAAAGTCGTTTTCTATTTTAAAAAGAAAGTAGATAATACAAAAAATGTAGCAATAATTGGTAGATTTTACACTGTATTATCTTCCGTGACTGCAAGAATATCGGTATTGTAGATCGTTAATAAAATAGAGGCATCTGTCCTCCTTCACTAGTAGAGAGCATCTATATCCTTCGTTATCAGTAGAGTATCAATCCTCCAACGAAAAACTAACAGTGGGATAGTATTACCCGACCAATATATAATTATTCCAAAATGCAAGATTAAAATCACATTTGCAGTTATACGTTCTTCTTCATCAGTTAACTCTACCGATCGGTAAAAATTACTTTTTTTCGTAGAATATCATATAGACGTTGTCTAACGGAGGCAGTTTCACCTCAAATTATTATATTAATTATTTTTATTAGTAAAAATGAGTCGTACTCTCCACTCGAAACTGTTATAAATACTCAATTAATATAGTTGATGGGTAAATTTGTCATGCCTATGTTCACGAATAATAATAAACTGATGTAACAGAAGTACCCTATTGCCTCAATCGTGCTACCATATTCGAAATAAAGGGTGATGGGCATCTACCCTCCCGGGGCATCTATCCCACTTTTTTTTTACCCTAAGCGATACATCCTCAAGCACACCCAATCGCGGGCGAACAGAGGGAAATTCGCGCGCCCCGAAAAGTGCGCCCGCTATTGCCGCAGAATCCGGCTGTATTTCGCATCCGCAGGAATCTCGCCGATTCGTTCGCATCGCGAAATCCTAGCAAGTCGCGCGCCGAGAGAAACGGACGATCACCTTGAGCAGCGTCGGGACAATTCGGGACCCGCGCGACGGCTCTCGTCGACGCGGGAAAACGCGGGCGATAATCTCAACGATTCACCCCCGCTCGCGCTATCGCGCCGGATTCTCCGTGTTCCTTATTGCCGGGCACGTACGATATGTAGCGTGTACCTCCCACCCCTCCCGACGCGCGCGGCTCCGTTCTCCCTTCTCCGCCTTCCCATACGGAGGCCACTTTCAACTGGAAACCTGTTAACCTACTTGGGCCAGTCTTTGAGCTACTTTTGCCCGAACCTGATTGTTAATACCCGCCGGTGCAGGTGCGTGTGTGCATGTGCGTGAGACGTGCGTCGTCGCGTTAAGGCAAGGGGATCGAAAGACCCGAAAGAAAATCAGCGCCGAGATGAGCCCGACCGAGGATACCGAAGGCGTGCTCTAGCTGGAAAAGAGTAAGGCGCGCTCCGTACTATTTTTACTTTTTCCTCATCTCTCGCCGCCACGATCGGCACTCGTCCGCGACGCGTCCGTCGGGAGGCCGTACCGTCCTGACTCCGGAATCGGGGGAGAGGGTGGGCTGTTTGTTTTTTTTCTCTTTCCGCGGTATCTCGCGATTTTTACGTTTCGCAACGAGCCGCGCGCCGCGCCGCGCCGTTTCGGATATCGCGCCGGCGACGGCGAGAGACGAGAGGCAGTGGTAACTCGCCGTAGAGAACCGGCCGACTGTTTTGACATCGGCTCGTGAGAGAATAGGAATTTTCGAGAGGCGCGTCTCTCCTTGTTTTTCCGAGTTTGATGATATTTCATGAGACATGTCCCCTCTCCCTCTCTCCGCCTCTCTCTCTCTCTGGATTATAATCGTCTTTCCGGAAATTCTAACAAGGAGGAATGCAAGTGCGCGTTGTTTTCGCTCCCGGCTGACTCTTCGAATAACAAACAGCGCGGGGCTTGACAAACAACGCATCTGTAGATCGCGACGTGCGTCAATTACCGAAAGGATGGGATTACCGCGGAAAATCGTCATCCTGCACTCTCTTCTCGAGGGTGGGAGGGAGTGGTGGAGGATAGCGCTCCGCGCTGATAAGAGCCTTGGGAATTGCGATATCGGTGCGGCGTCGCGCGTGGAGCGTTTACAGTGGATCGGGAGGGAGTCGGTATAGAAGGATGTAGTGTCGTTCCACGTGTGTCGCGATCGTCTGATATTACTCCGTCGGTTTTATATTGTTAATATTTTCTCGCTCTTAACGGATGCTCTTCTTCGAAACGTTGCGCGGGTAGCGGTGTATTTTGTAAACAGCTGCTCCTTTGAAGGAAAAGCTGAAGGCGTTACGAGTTCATTGCGAGTACGTTAATAGAGTGTTTCACTGTTTGACGAAATCTTCCGGTTTACAGTAGTTCGGGTCGAGCAAACGTGATACATATTTAGCACGTGTTACATACGCGGGTAGATAGAGCGAATGCACTTTGCAGCGGTTCGTCGAATGAAACGGTTTTCTCGATACATTCATTTTGAGCAACAGACAAATATTGGCTTAACAGTTCTCGTCCCAACACTGAGAAAACAGTTTCGTTATAATTAATGCAGGTATACATGATTACGGCGAAACAAATATTTCATTGGGCCAGTATACATCTATTAACTACCTACCGATAAACTTTTTTCTCAAAGTACTCTAAATTTCTATTAAAATCGGATAAAAGCGAATAAAAATCGTATCTAAACTAATTAGATTTGAATCGTTCTTCAACCTACAATGTAATCGGAGATAATTTTGGTCGGCTTTTTTTTTAATTAAAAAAATATAAATGCATAGAACCGATACGTTTCTCCTTATCTGCTTTTCGTAGATATTTTTGGCAGGGATGCCTTCAATAGCTCGATTCAGTTTCTTTAAATTATTGAAATAATATTTTAAACTCATGATTATAAGAAATCCTATAATTATGGTTTAGTGGAGCTGTTTACACATATTTCATCTATTCGATTTCGTTTTTTAATGCTGTAATTCTTTGTCTTTATTCGTTACTCAACTTAATTATGGAATTTTACGTAATTCAAAATTAATTACTCATTTCTGCATTACTTAAATTAAGCCATACACCCTAAGAAAGATATTTAGACTCGGAATTTTGAAGTAAACCCAACATATTTAAGAAATCGTTATGGTATTACTAGTTTTAGGATAAATGAAAAGAACATAACTAATCTAAGCTCACTCACCGGGAAAGAAAATTCAATCACTATTATCTCGTTATTTATGAACTTTTGGCCTGCATCGATATAAGACTTCGTTGTAGATAAGAATGTAATATTCAAAAAATTAGTATAAAAATGTGAGCCAAAAGCTCATAGATAGGTAATGAGATAATAGTGTGATTGTGAAGTTTCTTTCCTGACGAGTAAGTTAATGATATCAGATGTTCACCGATCTGCTCCGAGACTGGGCGTGGACTCCTGAACCCGAAAACCAATAGCGAGTCGACTGAATCCCTTTGCTTACTCCTCGCCGTACTTGATAGCTCGTTATTTGAAGCGGCAGAAATGAGCCGTCTCGTTATTGGTTCGCGCGTTCGGCAGAGTCCACGCCCAATCTCGGCTTAGTCCCGCGAACACCTGGCATACGATTAATCGAAAAACGCGAAATTCATAAACGGGAATTCGTATTCGGGGTAAGCGTTATTATAGACAAAAAAAGAAGGTTTTTTTCTTTTGAAACGTTTCGTTTGAAGTTAACTACGCACCGAGAAACAAGCTAACAGTTTTAACTAAAGATGGCAATATTTAAACACATGTACACACGGTAAAAGATAAAATCGCGTAATATCACATTTTCTGCACGATGATCGGAAAGAACGATCGACGGATCTACGCGTCACTATGCGGTAGGATTGCTGCTGAGCCGCATGCATCTGCTTACAAAAATATTGTTAGAGACAGCTGTGGTATTCGCCTGATGACGTTATCGAAGGCATTATACGACGGAGAGACGCTCTCTCGATGGCTCTCGCCTGGGTATCGCAAATTCCATGGTGTCGAGATGTATAGTACAGAATCTAGCATCGCTAGGTATAGGCGTAGGCACGTACATATAATACTTCCTCCTTTTCCTTCGTTTATCGCCGTCGAAGCAATTAGATTCCCACACCGGCTGTCCACGAAGTTTCCGGAAAGCCATTAGGTTCTGTGCGGTGTGTATAGATTATCCATCGAACACTTTGTCGTACAGAAAATCACGGAAATAAGGACGTAAAGCGAACGTCCTCGAATGTTAGATAGATACGATCGAACACTGGATGCTTTAGGCGTCCAAGGTTCTATCGCGTCACGTGCATAGCCCGGAAATAGTGGCCTTTGCGTAGATAAAATATGCGGCACGACGAAATCTTGGGTGTGTAAAATTCACAGAATCCGGTTGTATTTGAAACAAGGCTTCTCCGCGTCGTTTATCTATCCGCTTAGAAATTCAAAACACCTAAATTGTGTTTCTCTCTCTCGACAATGTTTATTGAATTAAACAGTCACAAATAGACTAAGTGACGGTAAAATATTCCAAATAAAAATAAAGTTTACTCAGTCAGTTCGTCTCGGCAAATTTCCCTAAAAAATACAGAGAAGACATTTTCCTAACTACTGAAGGTGGTAAATTTAACTCTATAGATTTATCCACATGCCACAGCTATGAGTACCTAAAATATAATAGTCGAAGCTAGCCTCGGTAAAATATTTGGAAGCAAATATCTACTCGTATATACGTAATCGGACCTTATACGCCTTTGTGTCATCCGCAAAGTCATCCGAGATTGCCCCATCGACTTTTGGCATGAGACTGGAATATGTGTCCGTGGATGATGCGGTATAGATAATCATTTAGCCATGTATTCTATACGGGCAAAAATAGCTATGGATATTTCTTTCTTAATTGCATATATGTTTGTAGCAGGGAAGCCATATACCTATAGGAATACATACTACAAAAGACTGTAGGTTGTAAGCTATTGACCAATCGGCAGTATGGCTGCATTCACTCGAAACTCTATAACAGAAGTTATCGAAACTTATGACGCTATTCTGAATGAAGCTGTAAGCTCTGTAGGGTGCTACTTTCTCTAAAGCCATATAAGAAAACTATGTAACTTTACACGGAGAAGAAATACCACTTGAAATTTTACGATGCTAGCATCTTTTGGCCGGACCGTGCTGACAATATGAAACATTCTACGTAACTTTTCTCGATAACTGCTGTGAACGTATTTTCTTCCTAGATGCTAGCATCGTGAAATTACATGGTAGCGTCTAAAACAAAAATATGTCAATATTTAGAATGTTTCATATTGCCGGTATGGTCCGGTCATAAGATGCTGGCATCGTAATTTCACAAATGGAATATTTTCTCTGTGCATAGAATGTAGTAACTTATGGCGTTTACAGTTTCATACGAAATAGCACCAAAAGCACCAATGAAGTGTATTATAATGTATCGGCCTGCGTATGATTTCCTCTTATGATTTCAGAGCGGAAGACAGTGAAATAAGCTCGAAAAGTGCGACTGCTTACCTTTTGCGCTATATTTCCGAAGCTATGTAGAAATACGCCAAAGTCACACAGTACCATCTTCCTTTCTACTTTACAGCGAAGAAAATGTGATTCTACGGAACTTGCTGCAATAAATAGTTTTAGAGATTTGGAGGGGTTCAAAGTTGGGCAAAAAATGAGGTAAAAGGTAAAAAACCATATTTTTCGAGCTTCTTTCACTGTCTCTCGCTCTAATATCGTTCGTGTATACCGAGCTTCCCTTAATTTACAGCTACATGAATCCATTAATCTATTAATTTGCCTACCCCTAATTGTGCAATATTTAAGTTGATTTTTCGTCTCTGGCTATTATATAGTTCATAATGAAGTACAGGAATAAACTTGAGCATTTCGTTTTGCCCAACTCCCTTGCATTCTCCTTCCTCCATTTTTTTACGTGCATATCGTGCTCGATAAGCTCCAGGATATACTCGCACATATACCGGTTTTCCGTTTAACGTCAGTTACCGGTAATACACTCTAGGATTTACAGCAGAGATATAGGCGCTGCGTTCAATACGACGTTGTCTACGTATATATCCCTAAAATGTCTAAAACTGAAACGCAAATCAACGCCGTAAAGGATAAACATTACCTCTTGTTTCTTCTGTAATTTTTTTGAGCGACCGCATCTCTAAACGAGTTTTTTTTGCTTAGTACTAGGAAATATACTTCGTGTATTAATATTCTCATAAAACGGCCAAATTTCATTTTGTTTTATTAGTAGAGTGACAGAAATATTTTGCGATATAAAAGTAGAAGCTTGTCGTCTAATTATTTATTGTAAATAGGAATTACAGTCAAAATAGAATTTGCTTCGTCTAAATAAATACTTATTTTTGAAATCTATACATTTTTATTGCACTTAGTTAATATTAAGTACATAAATGGGCACTTATAATTATGTGAAAGAATGTTTTCTTATTGTTTCAATTTGGTACGTCATATGAAAGCTCGAAACTTTCACACGATCAGAACAACTTTCAATTCACTTTTTCATTTACCTATGTCAAATTTCACTCTTATACGATAAAATTCCTATCCCTTCAATAAAAAATACAACCTTTGACACGTTGCATCACGCCATGACAAATCTCCTGGATAACCACTTGTATCCATCTTGCTAGAAGGAGGAAGAGGGTCTCGCGTTGCCTCATGCAGAAATTATAATCCCTCCATACATCAGTTCCAAGCAGTATGTACCTACATGCATCTGCTTCCATCGTATCACCGTTACAAAACTGCAATTAAGCAGTCTACGCTATACGTGACAAAGCATCGGCTCTTACTATCAGTACTTACTTATCGAGTTACAAACAGTTATCTCTTGTTTAACGATTGTCGATAAACGTTTGCCCTTTCACCCAGCCACAAATTATAATGCAATTACATTGAGAAATGTGTTTATATATAATTAATAAATATATGTGGCGTATTAATCATATTACTTTTCGAAATAATTGCGGAAAAAATTAATTTCACTTTCGAAGAGTGGTTTTTATTCAACAGAGAATATTCTAATATTTCTCTCCTGCAGAATTTTTTTAAAAATCAAGTTCGAAAATGATTTTTACGAAAAAAAAAATATATTTGAAGTACGTAAAAAAACGGTTAATAAAATTTTTGCATTTCTGGATGAGTTTTAAATAAGTGCTAACTTATCGGAATACTTTTTAGAATTTGTTCAGAATTTAAAAAAATGGCATTTCTTGATCGTCGTTAAAAAAATTTATTATCCATAAACGCCACGATGAAAAAATCTTCATAAAAAAGTGAAGCCTCTTTTAGAGATTAAATGTAGGATAGAAAAAAATCGCGAAGCAAACCAACAACTATGAGGATCACAGGCTTGTCGACCTGGTATGGAACGCCGTATGCATGTACTTACACATATGGAGTAATAAATATTTCACTGGAATAAGACGATATTCATTAACTATTATAATATTTATTTAATTCAAGCAATCACTTATCATGACATAGGTACATTGCACTTGAGTCAGACGAGTATTGCAATATTTAACGAAATATTTACCAACTCCAACGAAAAATCAATGGGTATTTCTCATCGTTTTAAACTCCTTTCTCTCAACGAGCCGCCGTCAGCATCCGTTTCGCGCCGAGATCGAACATGGCGGCCGTTCAAACGCGCAATCTCCATTTCCCGCGCAAATTATCCCGAGCGAAAATGACCGCGAATCGACGCCTCGGCCGAAAATTGTAGACGCGTGGGACGCGCCGATTAAGTCGTCAACGCAATCGATAAAATCCCGCGGAACCTCTCGACGAGCGCGACGGAAAAGTCCGGTTCCCGATTATCACGCGGTATGTGCCTTCGCGCGCGAGACGACGAGGATAGGAGCAGGATACCGAGACGACTCGACGCGTCCGGGGATTCCTGAATGCCCGACGGAAATCCCGGCGAAGGCCGCGTGGCGCGAGGCTCCACGGTCGTTGGCCGCGCCGCACAAGTAGCCCGCCTATTATATTCTCCCGGCGCGCGCGTTGAGTCACTCATTCCTTCCGCAGAGTAGAAGATGAAGGGATGGTTCGACGCTTTTCGCAACGATGGCGGCCCGACCTTGTACAGCTACAGCAACCGCACCTCGGTGACCGGGGACGTGCACCTGATAACGATCTTCGCGATCTTCTGCACAATATTCACGGCCTTCGTCATCATCTTTCCGGGGATACGCAAAGAGGTGAGCACTCTGACCGCGCAGCGCCCGCGCCTTGTTGCTTTCGGCGCCCGCGCATAAATACCGCATCTTTAATTCATACCTCGCCCGTTCTCGGTAAGGCGCGATTCGGCGATTGATTTAGCCGCGAAGGTCGACGCGCGGAGGGCTCGTAACTCGTTGTGCAATTCGGCTCGAGTCATGGGTCAAGTTCGTTCGAGCGACGAGTATCGGGATACCCGTTGTACGATTTGGGGATTCCCTGGGATGATCCCAGCGCGGGTCCGCGTTAATCGAAACGCTGTAGAGGTGTTCCGGTCGTTTATAGATTGTTACGGGAGAGATATGCCGAGCGTTCGCGAATCTGCTGCGAAAATGGGCGTGGACTCTGCGGAACGCGCGAACCGATAGCGGGCGGGGCGAGTTTCCCAGCTGCATCGGATACTGAGCCGCCAGCGGAGCTCACGATCAAGCGACCCGCTATTGGTTCGCGCGTTCCGCAGAGACTACGTCCGATATCTTGGGGTGAATTCGTTTAACGGTTTGTATATTGAGCCGGCAAATAAGTGTTTCTTGTTTAAAAGCTTTGTAAACCAAAGTAGGGTAACCCACCCAGTTATTGGACACCTTGCGGTTATTGGACAGTCTGATTTAAATAAATAGAAGCTAGGAATCTTGTTTTTATTTATTTAAAATATTATCAAAAACCGTACCTGTGTGGTTTATTGAATCTTGACTGTCCAATTACTGGATTGAGTATTTCCAAAAAATAAGAACACTGTCCAATAACTAAGTTTTTTGATTTTATCCCAGTTTTTTATTGTTGAAAATTATATTCTTTCCAACTTAAAATTGTAAGTTACTAGAATGTAAAGTCAATATATTTTCAATTTTAAAACAAGCCACCACTCATATCTCCAGGTAGAAAAATATCTTTTGAATACGGTCTCAAATTTTGTAAAATGCTTAAGTGTCCAATAACTGGGTGGTTTACCCTACCACTTGTAAAAATTACGAAATCGTCCTTTTTTATAATTTGTTTTATAAATGTCTTAGAGAGAGGGGGAGGGGGAGGGGGGAGGGAGGGAGAGAGAGAGAGAGGTGTACCAAATTCAGCACTAGGAATTAAATTCTGGAAATTTAGTCAAGAAATTTATCACTGACTCTGAAAGTTGTACCTATACAAGAAGTTTTGCTTTGTAATCTTCCTTTGTATAGCATATGTATGATCAGTAGAAGGAGATGAATGTTCCTTTCTAACTGTTCTCGCAGAATTTTTCAAGTTTGCTTAAAATGGATATAACGAATCATATATGAGGGGATGAGAAGCCAAGGGGTCTAAGTAGAAAAACAAGTCTTCCGGGATAATCCACATTAAAGTATTTTTGCTCTTTAAAAATACCTGCAATGAATAATTCATACAGTTTATACACTTGAGGTAAAGGAATTGCAGGTATTTTTAATGAACAAAAATACTTTAATGCGGATTATCTCGGAAAACTTGTTTTTGCATTGGGGATAAAATATAAATATTATAATGTAGGGAATTCCCCAATGCAATAACAATATTCGGGCAGACAAAAGCTTTTTTCTCTCTTTCTCTGGGGGCGGAGGACATTTCCTTCTCTCTTCTCTCTTCACTATGCAAGACTGCGTAAGCCGAAAGAGTCGAAAAATGAATAAAACTGGAATTACTGATTATTACATATTACGAAATGTATATTATATCTTAATGGCTTCTGGGAACAAGCGCATAGCTTTTCATTATCCTTCAGAGGCGTGTAACTCGGTGCTATGCAAGGACATATCGTCGCGATAGCAAGGACTTTCGATGGTCCTTTGCATAGCTGGGAATTACGATATTCCCCTGAGCAGTAACGAAAGGTTGAAAGTTTATTCATATGAGAATTCTACTGATTTGAAAATATTTAAAATGCCGATATTGTTTAGTTTTGATAACTACAGAAAAAATTAATCGGTACTCGTCCTCCAACGCTGCACACTCAGAACCATGTACATATATACAGTTGAAAATTTTGTATTGGAACCGGTCCACTCATTTTTGTATATTGAAAATCCAGTGATTAATTATGTTAACTTAACATTACTTGTATTCATTGTAACATAATTTGTGTTAATTTTAGCACACGATATGTTGGACTAATAAAGAAAATTAGTTGATCCTAACATATAAAAATGGGTGGACCAATTTGAATACATAATTTCCAACACTCTGTAGAATATGGAGCTTACTTTTGCCTACATTGAACCGCGTTTAATGTATTAATAAATAGGCTCATTTGCAAATATCGAAAAATCTCCATGAATATTTTTTAACCGCTTAAATGTATAGATATACCGCTTTGCCGTGGATCATTATATGCAAAAAGGAGCATTCAGTATAATATCCTAGTAAACACTTCGTTACGTACAAGTAACATACAATTTCTCACTAATTAATACAATTGTAATATAACAATATAATTATATTACAGTTAGGTAAATGAATGAGAAATCATAATGTGCAAGTAATATACAATTTTTCACATTAACTAACGTAACTGTAATATAGCAGTTACGCGTTATTTCTCACTTATTAATGTAACTACGTGTGTAATATAGCACTATTGCTATAGTCCAGTTGTACAAAGTGAGGCATTTAAATTGCGACACATGAATATTTGTAAAATAATGTATTTAAACAATTTTCTTTATAAACGTTATTTGTGTGCTTTAGACGGGGAAAGAGAACTGTATGTTTTACTTTTTATTTAGTAGACGTTTTCAAGGCTGTTTCAAGGTCAACGTTTTTTCTTTAAATGGAAGCCTATATTTTTTTTTTCAACAAGTTCCTAATCTACACATAAAAAAAGACAGTTTTTGTCTAAAATAATTTTAACTTCTTTATTTTTTTCCATTTAAGGAAATAACGACCTTAAGATGGCCTTTAAAACGTCTACTAAACGAAAAATAAAACATACAATTCTCTTTCTCCCTCTGAAGCAAATAAATTCTAAAAGAAACACATTTTTCTCTAAAATGCGTTAATTGTTTTACAGATACTCATGTGTGTCTCAATTTAAATGCTTCGCCCCGTATAACACAATGACTACTTTAATCGTGTGTTACTTGTATATTACACGTAATGCTGTGTTAACTGAGATATCCACCTTTGCGCATAGCTTTTTCGAAACATGCGTTGGGAGGAGGATTCCCCGCGATCCCCAATGCTTACCGCGTGCCGCGTGTAATACATTTAATAAGCAGGTCCACTTGCAGAAACTCACAACATTTTTGACGGTCACGCTCAGTCTCTTCGTAGGCGCGACGATTCAAGGTTCGTATGGAACGCGATTAGCGTATACCTAGATCGCAGCGAACCAGCGGCCGATGCGCTTATCGGTCCCCGTTGCATAATCTCCGTCTCCTTGCGCAGTTGCTCAATACGGCTCGACATGGCACACGGCCTCGACGACCATCGTCAGCTCCTACAGCGCCTTTTCGAAACAAAGGATGAACGCGGAGATCGGAGGCTACATCGGTCTGATGCACATTAACATTACGTACAGAGGTAAAGAGAGTAACGATTTCAGCGCACCCGATGAACTCGGCGAGCCGCGCTAATGCTTTCACTTCGAGAACGACTCGATAGGGAGATTCGATGATAATCCTTCGAGGCTGGCGAGCGAGGCGGCGCGCGGACCTTCGAAATAAATCCGATTGTCGGCCCCGCGGGTCGTTCGTTCCGCATCGTTGATCGGTTCGCAATAATAAGAAATGAGAAGCAAATAGGCAGGAGTAGTAGTCGCGGATGTCGCGTTAATCATACGAATGCCGACTCGCGAAAGCGATGAGAAAGCATTTATAAGTGTTTCTCTTTTGACGTACGACAATTTGTGGGAAGCAGGAAATGCGACGTAGATAGTAGTACCTGGAAATAGTCGTCAAGAAGTGCACGGTTGTTTGTTCGACTGTGTTTTTAACGGCAGCTTTTCAAGTTACCCCGTTCTCTCTTTTTGTCTCGCCTTTTTTCACAATCAGCTCGCTCTTCTTCACTCCGTCATCCTCTCGTCGCTAAATTACAGCCTATATACTGTCCATCGACCAACGAATTATGAAGCGTTGATAGTAGAATGACATCGAGCACGTAGCTCGCCTCAAGTGTCAGAACCTGTGCTGCATCATCAGGTTTTTTCTAACCCAACCTTCAAGCTACGTCGACTTTGTAAATCCTTTCGGCGCGAATGCATTGTCTGCGTTGTACAGTCAACAGGAATGACAGTTGCGTTCCTCCGCTGTCAGCGCTACTCCCACTCTCCAGC
Source organism: Xiphydria camelus (assembly GCA_963678675.1). Lineage (NCBI taxonomy): Eukaryota > Metazoa > Arthropoda > Insecta > Hymenoptera > Xiphydriidae > Xiphydria > Xiphydria camelus. The sequence goes on along the minus strand of OY783201.1, from coordinate 23,834,502 downwards.
CGCACCGCTCCCCACTCCGCTCCGAGAAGCGGTCCCCGTTGGAGAGTGGGGGAAGTGAGACCGCGCGCGCGTTATCTCTGTACTCTCTCTGTATGATACGTCGGAGAAGTTACTGTTGACAGTAAGGGAAAGCAGTTGTACATACTGATCGTAAAGAGGAAGAACCGTGCTGTTGAGAAATATATTCGGTTAAAGAGAAAGAGAGAGAACGAGAAGGGGAATGGACAAAAAGATGAGAAATAATAAAAATAAATCGCCACACGAAAAAACCTGATCCACGGTCCATCGAAATAGCAATATTTTCGCGCAACCTTTCAGTCTTGCCAGACAGCGATGACGACACGCACGACGTGGAATTTAACGAACGCTTCTGGTGGCGCAGCCCGAACGAAATGTCAAGCTCCTTAAAAGAGGCGCTATATCGGGGCGCGCCGTTCCCCATACTCTCCGTGGCGGAATACTTCAGCCTCCACCAAGAGGGCTTCTCCTGGGGTAGCAAGTACCGCGAAGCGGGCTACTACGCCTCTATAATGCTATGGTGAGGGGAACGTAATAACGCGAGGCGAGAAGGTCTACGAGCGGTAGAAAGGCGCGTATGAGTGACTGGATGGACATCTGCTTCAAGGTCCTCCTTCGCTTCCTGGATAATGATGAATCTGCTGCTGATGGTGGTGCCGCGATACGGAGCTTACGGCATGGTCTTCACGGGGCTCTGCATGTTGCTGACGAACCTGACCTACTGGTCGCTGCTGCCTTGCGAACCCCTCGTTGCTCACATAGACGGATCCATACTGATATTCAATTTCGGGTGGAATTATTGGCTGTTATTGGCGTCCGGTAAGTCCGCTCAATTTTAATTATTAATATTGGCTATCGCATTTGCTTTTTCTACTCGTATTTTATTACATAACTATAGTATAGTTCCGCCCGGCGTTGCCCGGGTTTTGGTCAGTTTTGTAAATGGTTTCTGTGGTGGTATGCAAGCATAGTGTCGCAACATCACTTTTTAAACGACTTTTTTATATTCAATTTAAAACTTCTCGGCTCCTAATTTTCCGATCGGAACCGGTCCAACGCCATCCGACAATTATAATATCATCAATTATCCAAAGTACTGAAAGTAACAAGATAAAACATTTGATAAAATTCTTTTGTTGCTTTTTAACACAGATTTTCGTTAAATTAACACAAATATTTGTGCGGACCATTTGTGACATGTAAAATGTGTTAAATTTAACATAAAATTTCCAACTGTGCAAATATTATTAACAGTAGTTATTTGATAACAATAAGACATGCGTTTTGAAGTATTTAAAATGAATGGACTTATAAAATGTATAGCTTATCCTCGGCATGAGTACTTACTGCAAAGAGAGAGTGCTTCGTATTTTCTTTTTATGGGTTGGGTCAAATATATCGGGGGCATTATGTCGGAAGGAGGGCAGGTTAATATTATCAGACCGCAGAGACGTTCGTACTTGACCTTTTTCCCGTTAAAGTTTTAGTTGTGATGATGAGATAAATCATTTTTAAATACTGGAACGTAATCTTTAAAAAGTGACCCATCAAATATATGGTGCAAATCAATATTCAGTTAACCCCAATAGATATTTACTCAGAGCTATGAAAAAATACGTTTATTAACGAACCCCAACCGTATTTTAAAAAATTTTAATTGGAAAATTCATGCGCTTCTTACGTATAATGCTCGCGATATTTATAACATTATTTACATGCTGATATATAGTCGAAATTTTCTATTTGAAATCCTTTATCACAAATTATTGTATACATAGATATTCCTCGGAACATCTACTCAAAAATTCGTGCTAACCCTTAACTGGCATCATTAGGGGCGGAATCGGAATCCCAGAGACCTTAATTCAAATGAATCATCACTTATACATAAATTTTACGACTCCAGTTGCAACCACAATTACATATTAACCTTTACACGATCCTCGAGTCTATAGTGACCCATAGCGTTCAGTATTGATAAATTGTAATTGTGTATATTTAGAGATAATTTTCTTAAACTTTTAGACTTTGTTTCTTTCTTAAAACAACACATTTCTACGGTAAAAATAAGTGTGTAATTAATCAATTTTAACAGCTACAAGAAATTACACACTAAAGACCTTCAGGTCATATACCATAATATGAGGCTGAACTTACTCGCCAGTAAAGAAACTTCAATCACTATTATCTCGTTATTTATGAATGTTTGGCCTGTATCATTACAAAACTTTGTTGTAGATAAAAATGTAATCTTCGAAAAAGTATTAAATAAGTATGAGCCAAAAGCACCTAGATGATGAGATAATAGTGATTAAAGTTTTTTTCCTGGGGGGTTTTAGCCTCATGACATATAACCCATACTCTCTCTCTGGTCTAAAATGCATATTTTACTTATAGATTTAATTTCATAAAATGACCGGACATCATAATCTATCTTTTGAATGACCGTCCTAACAAAATAAAGACTCCTATATGTCTGTGTAATATTTCCATTTTCAAGTCTCCGAACGTTTTCCCATTACCATCAAGTCAAAAGGCACGTGCCACATAAGAGACAGTGATGAGTTCGTAAACGCTGTGTTCGCTTCAATAAAAAAGACTAATTCAATTTAAAGTTTTAGCGATATAAAGAGTTACTTAACAGTTTGACAACACATTTAAGGAACTGAATAAATTTTATTAATACTCAGTAGGTACCTACATACATTTATCTTTCATTTTCGATTGGGTCATATTTGATCTGAAAGTCTCAAGTATATACAGTCAAAATGAGGGTCGTACGAGGGTTAAAAGAGTTTAAACAACACAAATTCAATGTCAAATCGCACATCCAACGTAAATTCTCTGTCATTTTTCCAACTCAACACAACCGCCTCGTGTCAAACAAACACACGAATGTATTGAAAATACGACACGCAGAATTTCGACCACAAGAACACTGAATTTTCCACTGTATGCGTGCCCACGTCATAACCACTTCTCTCATCGTGGGCAGACGTTATTCCCGACGCAGGTGGAACGGCGAAACGCATCGTTAACTGTCAGCGAAGAAGACGAAAAAAAAAACATCGCGACGGTTCCACCCGGATGATAAAAAAGATTGTCGCTACGCAGGTGTATATCCCGTGTATCGGGAACTCCATATTCGTTTATGCTAATAAAGCGGTACAATACGGGGAAATTGAACGAACATTACCGGTTTAACCGTGCCGCGGTCGGTGACTGGAGCAATTCGAAGCAATCGTTGTCCCGCTGGCACGCGTTTTAAGAATTCGTCAGTGTGACGTCATCCGGCGCAGATCCTGTTTCGTGCGAACTGCAGCGAGCGCAGTTCGTGTTCAATATACATGTGCAACGAAAATTATAAGTACGGTTCGACGGTTTCCACGTCATCGCTTTCAATTTTATATAGACTCGAATTTATGGCCCGTATTCGCAATCGGAACTTATAAATAAGCACGACTCTCAAGTCGCCATCTCCACCAATGACTTCCGATGCTTATTATTATAAGAGGCGACTATGAATACTGGCCTAAATGTCCATCCCTTAAACTCAAGTAGTACAAAACGATGATTTTCAAAAAGTTATCTGAATGTAATACAAAATGTGTACCTATAATGTCTGCACGAAATAAACAGCAATTTTTACTGCTTCGTTCACACTAAAAAAATTTACTTCGTTCAACCACCGATGAGATTGAATATGGCGAATGTCACGATGTAATTGTTTCAAGTAGATATTTACGCGTTTTTCAACTTCAATTTGATTGTTTCAACTCTATTTACTCGTATTTTTCCTTACATTCTTATGGCACTGAAATAATTGCACCCCCCGTGAGATCCGCCGTAATTGAACTTCACCGGTGATTGAATGAAGCAAATTTTTTTTTTTCAATGCAGTAGCACGTTTCTATTCAGTGTTGTAAGCAATATATAAAAAAGGTTCTTCTCAATAGATTCTTAAAAATGAGCTCGAGTCTCAGCGCTACTGGACGAAACAGTAAAAATTGCTGGTTTATTTTTCCGTGCATCCAGAGAGAACAACTGATTTTTCGGATATCTTAAAGGTACCTTAAAAATATATCCGAAATATAAGTTATTTTCCGGACAGACATTAGATATAGGTACACATTTTGCATTACATTCAGATAACTTTTTGAAAGTCGCCATCTTGTGCTACTTGGAAATGCGCAATATTGCAAACGGCGGGAAAATCGTATACCCTTCCGGGGGCGTTGCACAATTCAAGATGGCGATCGGTCAATCTCACGAATTACCCGGCGTCCCTCGCGCGCCCCTGACGATAGATTTAACGGCGCTCAACGAGGCGGAATTTATGAAGGCTATTACCCGTCTTTTTTTGCCCGTGGGAACGCCTCGATCCGATAAGAGCAGAAGTGCAGAAGCACTTGTCTCGCGGTTTGCAGAAATCTTTCATTTAATCGTTCTTCCCCGTAAACTCTCGCTCGGTTCCCAGGTATCGGATGCCTCTTCGCGGGCTTCGTGATCACGACGATCGACTTGATCTTCCCGCATCAGTTCTCCACGATACTGGAGGTCGATTACGACACGCCTTACGATCGCCACGTCATCATAGAGGAGAGCTTCGATACGAGAAATACCAGGCGGAAACTGCCGAAAATGGAAGACGGCTTCAGCGATCGGATAATAAGGTTTTTTTCCCTTCTCTTCTTCTTTGTCGCTCCACGCGATACGCATAGTTATTCAAGCTTCACGGTATAGGGACAAAGCAACTTTAGGAAAATTTCACAGAAATAAGGACTTTTTTAGGGAATACATTGAAAACGTTTATACAGTAACTTACAGTAACTTGTATGCTCTTTTTCTCTCCGCGACACTATATTTTATCTCGTTAATTTCCATTTACATTTCCCCTCTGTAGTATAAACAGCAATTTTATAAGATCGTTGGATATTTTTTAACTCGTTTTTCAGTATCTTAACTGTCCGATTTTCCGTATCTAAACTCGAATATGCTGTATTCCATAAGCTGTATATAGGAATAAGGACTTTTTTATCGTCAAGTTGTCCATTTTAGGGACTTTTAGGGACTTAGAAAAAATAGAGACTATAGGGACAATATAGAGACATATCTGTGTGAGAAGCTTGGATATTTGTACCATTCTCGATAATCCGTTAAGCCGCGCGACCTGTACCTCGACTCGACGTTGCAGGCAATTGTCGTCGAAGCTGAGCAACGAGAAGGAGGACACGCAGGGAGTCATCAATCGAGGCTACGTATCGAACGAGCCTTCGGAGTACCAGCACGAGATCAACGATGGATCCAGCAAGAGCAATTGGTCGTACCCCTTCCCACCGACTCCGCGCAGGTCCGTCAACTGATCGCCATCTAATCTCACACTTGCAATAACCGCCGTTGGCGATTGCACTTAAGTCAATTATATCGTAGGCATTTCGTAATTGTATGTACGTATGTGTCGTATCCGCGTGACGTATTTAAGAGATAGAAGAAACGAAGCTAGTGGCGTAATTTTTAGAAGGGATGAAGCGCGATACGGATCTGATTTAATTAATCGAACCAAGCGAGGAAGGAATGTCGGTTAGCGTTAATCTAGATCGACGTATGGGACCTCCGAATGAACGAAACGAGATCGACGCGGAGAAAATGGAACGAGAGTAATAGTCTCCCTTCGCGTAGGCGCGCGTATTTATTTCGGGCGAAATTTTTCAGCCATTTTGGTGATCGGGAATCCGCGATAGATTCCGCGCGATGTACAATCGCATCGATCGACCGCTATTTGTATTTTTAATCGCGATCAATTTCAATTTCATTTGCGTTTAAATTAATTGAAAGTACTGTATAGGTGTAATAGCAGTAGGTAATTATTTATCGCACGGCGTATTAGAATAAAAGACTTACGAAATGATCTTATCTCGTGTCGTGTTGTATATTCATTCGACCCTTTTACACCCGTACGTATAATTAATCGCGAGATAAAGTACGATCCGGATCCACAGCCGATGCCGAAAAATAAAAGTCCGCTCCGGTTACTCATTCCGAAGCCCAATGTCGGCGGGCGGTAATGATTTACGCGCTCGCCTTTGCGGGATTCCTCGGGCGAACGTTTCAGGGACGCCGAGAATAAAGCGAAGTAACGAAAAGAGAGGGGAGAGAAGAAACGCTCCTCGCGGTCGCGCTACTCGTCGTCGGACAATTACACATCTTCGAATGTAACCTCGTGTCTGTTTGCCAACGCGTACGCTGCTCTACGAAGTTGGGCAAACGCGACGGGTGACTCACTGGCGCGTTATGGATTTGTGAGCGCAAAGGTTCTCTCTGCGCGCGTTCTTCGTCTCTCTCTCTTTCTCTCTCCCTCTCTTACTGTATTGAAAGGTTGATCGCCCTATCCGAGTCACGCGAGGCTTCGTCGCGCGGTGCGAATTCGGGGGAGAGGTGTTTGCTTCCTTTATTTCTTCTTTACGACGATCGCGACCCCGGGCCGATGATCTGTGTGATCTATGGATCGACTGGGAAGAGGCTCGACTAATTAGAAGCTCGATAAAGATATGGCGCGATATGGGAGCCGAAAGTTTAATGGAATCCGGCACGAGCCACAGGAGACAAATTTCATGCGAGAAGTGTCCTTCTGTTTCTGAGAAATGTTTCCCTCGGCCTTGAATTTAGTTACAGGCCCTGGGAAGCAGAAGGGCATTTTTATAGGTGATACAGCGGCGTGCGCTGAATGTGGATGAAGCAATTTCAGCCAATTAGGGAACTCTATTGAGCGGGCGATTGTGGCGTCAGAAATGCCGAAGTAAATTTAGATAATTAGAAATCAGGACTTTTTTTTATATTGGCTCGCTATGTATATATACCATATGAAGCTAAACTTACCCGTCAGGAAAGAAATTTCAAATACTATTTTTTATTTTGTTACCCATGAGCTTTTGGCTCATATTTGTGTAATACTTTTTTGAAGATTACGTTTTTCTTTACAATGGAGTTTTATATCGATATAGGCAAAAAAGTCATAAATAATGAGATAATAGTGATTAAAGTTTCTTTACTGGCGAGTAAGTTTAGTCTCACGTGTGTATTTAATACAACTTGATACGTTATTATCAGGTGTACAATTTTGCTTCTGCCGTTTTTCTCGTAAGACATCTATAGGAAAACGGCGGAAGCAAAGTTGTGCACCTAATAGCATTTTTGTTCTATACGTTATTAACATTTTGGTGAAGAGAATGTAGGTACTCATTAATTTGTAAAAATATCAATCAATAAGCCAGGTCCTGCTTAATTATGCACAGCGAGATGTGATATATTTGAGGCGGATGCCGCCTTCTTCTCGCAAGTATCGAGTGAGTCAATGATTCGTGATTTATAATATAAGTCGAGTAGGAAGAATTCGGCCTTCGCGCGTTGACGGAAAATATACATAAATTTAATTAACTATAGGGAATAGTGGAGTTCGAAATGTCAAAATAAATCTAGATAATCATTTATTAGACAGAATCCTGATCCTATATACACATTCGAATGCTATAAATAAGGATTCTCTACGCTGTGTATTTCAAGAAATTAATTAAAATCAACTTATTTGCCCTGTTCCAGTAGGTCACTTTAAAAAATTGTGTTGATTTTAATTAAGAGCCTCTCTAGTTATGCAGTGAACTATACAAAATATTAATTATTTGACATAAGAAGTATGTATGTTGTTTTAGTAGAATTACCATGGGCTTGTGACTACAGTTATAATAAAGATAAATAGCTTTTAAAATATTTCACATCGCTATCGTCATTACGTTAATTTAATTATTATCATAAATATAAAATTACCTCAAAATCTCACGTTTTGATATATATTTCTCGTGTAATTTCAATTAATATTGTTGATTTAATAATGGCAAGCATAGGGATGCAGAATAATCATCTTTATCTTCCATGATGACGATCGGAGTCTCCAACAAAAAATCGATAGCAAGACATCTTTCGTTGTGTACTTACAATTAGTGGTTCATATTACCTGAAGGCTATGACTGCCGTCGAGAGTTCCTTATCGAGTTGCTATGTATTTGTGCCATGACGGAGCTACTTCCAAAGACACCAGTCATTGAGGCAGATACAAAAGAAGAAAATGGGAAATATCCATCTAGCGACGGTGTACTAGGTCGCTATCTTGTGGCGGAGCATTTCGTCCAGGAGTCGGCCTGTGGACTCGTCAGTAAGGCTAGGCCGACTCCTGCTTTAGACGCTCTGTAGTCCTCCGTGAGAGACGGACAGTTGCGGTCTTATATAGTGACTGTCCGTCGTCGGAACACTAACGGGAGCCGAGAGCCGTGGGCCAGGAGCCGCGAGTCGAGGGCCGAGAGGGTCGGCGCCATCTGGCGACAGGCCGCCATAGCGTGATGGGTCACCACAATTTCTTGGAAAGAGTTTAGAGATTTGATCAAATTGACGTTTAGAAGATATAATTATAAAAGTACCTAATATTTGACCTTGTACTTTCAATTGAAGAAAAATCACAAATAATATTTACATTGACAAAGATTTAATGTCAATTTCAACGCAAAACTTCTAAAACACGCCATTTTTTACATTTTCTTGGAGGATTTCGAATAGTGATAGCGTGATTATTCATTCTACGCACAAAAATATTTACTTTACGAAAAAAAAATTGACTAATTCAAAAGATATATTAAGTGTGAAGGATGATAGATTTCATGAAATACGAAAAACGGATATCGAGTTATTAAAACATGGAATACGTGGAAGGATAATGAATAATAATTTGCGGTAATTTTATATATTTTTGATCATTTGCTTTTCATACTTTACTTTATTAGATATAGCAGTACGAAACCTCAGGATATAGTAGATCGTTAATAGATCGCCTGCCGTGAGATACAAAGGATTTTAAATATGCAACTGGTATTGCTTTTGTCGGAGAGAAATAACAAGATGAGGTAAACACAAATTTTTCCGTATAAATACGGTGACAGGTTTATTATTCGATGCGTCTTCCCAATAACTTATTAACGTTCTAAGTTTACACATCGTATGCGTAGCAACGATATGCTACTCCGCTTGAGACGCACGTCGATCGCACGTCCGCTTCGCAAAATTAAATAGATCTACGTATCTACTTCTACATGGTAGAGCCTAGCTACAGTTTCTCCTCTCATAAATTAGAAATATACAAACACACTCACTCTTACTCGTATTTTTACACTTTCATAAGAGTCTTGAGAATTGCATTGGCGAGCGCCGGGTACCGTTCCCGACGGCGAAATTATGACACTAACCGAAGTTCTCGAAGTGGTGGATGAAGTAGGGCAGCCGACGACCCTTGTTTACCTCGTCGCACGCCGACATCACGCTTTTGGTCAGTGGCCGCGGCCCACAGCTGAAGACACCTATTTTGCTAACCTGCAATGCAGTCGAGAACAAAGCGATGGTAATACAAATTTTCTTGTTGGGTAACACTGTAAATTTCAGAAATTCAGTAAACACTAATTGCCGTGATAGAATTTTAAAGGCCAATAAATAAATTATGCAAATGCAAAACGGATCAGATTAATTCTACACTCGTTTCAGCTATACAAACTGCACTGGCTGAGAGATCTGAAATGGGAGGGGCTTCACTGTACGTTCACTAACTAGTCGAAGCTTTGATTGGAGGATGAGGTAAGATAAATGGCTGGTCGTTACGCCATTGGCTACTAGACGCAGAATGAGGCTCCTCCTATTTCGATACTCCTAACAATTACAACCTGTATATCTGTACAATTCTGTAACTCAAAGTAGATTTATATATAGATTTATTTATATATTCACGGATAATATATGTGCAAGCAATTGAAACTGATATTGTGTGAAAGAAGACGACACTTACGTAACTATGTTTCTTTTGGACGAATTTCAAGAAGGACGTCATGTCGGGTCGTCCGAAATGATTGATCGCCTTCAATCCTGTGAATATACTAGTTTTCGACAGCCGCTGGAAGTGGTTCTCGCAGATATACTGCAATCAAGGAGAAGTAATGAGAGGCGATTGCGCGAGGCACTCTCGATGCGTCCACTCGGAATTAACAGCCAAAAGTAACAATGCCGCGGTACACGTACCAACATCGTGGTGCGCAGATCGAATTTATGAAAGAACTGCGTGATGAAGATGTGTATTTCGAGGACGTCCGTGACGTCCTTCCTCTCCACGTCCCTCAGCACGTCAATAAACCACTCGAAATGCTTGTGCGAAGGACAAATCCACAGGAAATACACCTAACAGGGAAACGGGTCGCTCGTAGAGACTTATGAATATTGAAAGGCGGTGCCCCGATTCGATCGTCTAGACGCGTTTCGAGGTCCTGCGAACTCTCGCTATCTCGCCATCACTCTCAACTCACTTTCTTGCAAGCCACGCCCGAATATCTGTTCGTCGACGTGCCGAACACGAGGTCGTTGAGCATCGAGGCGTAAGGAGTGACGCCGATGCCACCGCCGACCATGACGGCCACTTCGAACTTGTACCAGTCCTGGTTGCCACCGCCGAACGGTCCTTCGATCCGGATCTTCGGGTGCTCCTCCTCCGGGCTGAAGTTGCACGGGTCGAAGTAGTTGCGGAGCTTCCACGTCCACGGACCTTGGGCCTTGATGTGACAGGAGAGGAAATTCTCGTGCGGCGCGGAGGTCAAGGTGAACGAGTGAAACTCGTTCGATCTGAAGACCGTGCACGCGAGTCTGACCCACTGACCGGAGAGGTATTTCAGATTCGGCGGCCGGTAGAACTTGATCTTCAGCACGTCCGAAGGTAGTAGCTCGGTCTCGATGATGTCCAGGGCCATGTACTTCGTGCGAAAGCTGACCACCTGTGGAGATTGTCGGCGTTGGAAGATCGGAAGCTCGTTTGGAAGTCGAGCAAATGACGCGAAGGTGCAATGCAGTGCGAACGACTTACTTTATCGAGGGCGTAGATGATAGCCGGTCCAACGAAGAACATCCAAAAGCGCGGTGCCCCCGTCAGGCGCGCCAATCCGTGAATCAAGCTCAGGGCGTAGAGCACGACGTAGAGGCTGTGGGTGGACCAGAAGAATTTGTAGGCTTTCTGTCGGATCGTCGGGTGCGCGAAGACGAATATGATGGTCATCACGATAAAGAGGAGAATTCCGGTGAGTCCTGAAGAGAATTGTCAATCGGTGTGATACGAATATATCGCCAATTACGTTGCGGAGATTGATAATTGCTTGCGATATTATTAAGTGTCCAGTCGACACAAAGATTTAGATGTCGACATGTCCTTGAAATAAACTTCAAGGAAGCTTTTATGAGATTGTTTTTATCACTCTTACAGGAGTTCTAAAATTAGACGTCTAAATTTGGTCTGGGGAGGGACTATTTTATTTAGAGCTTATTTATAATAGGTAGATTCGTTTTTTGAAGATATCTTCTGAAGTAACTTTGATCCTAGACAAATTTTATAAGAGCATTCCTAAAATTTTCTATTTTAGTATTGACTGAATAGATACTTTAAGAGCTCGTTATGGTAACATTCAGAACATTTTTCTAGCAAATTAAGAGCTTTTTGAGAATTGTTTAAGAGCACTGCATATTTTTTGGGTAAAAATTGATGACACTTAATTTTATTTAGTGTGAAGAGCATAATATACACGTATGAACGATACGCAGAGTAACAACGATCTCGACGCTCGAACATACGCCTTTTTAATACTCGGCCCTACCGAATCTCTCGATATAGACGCGTACGTAGAGAAGAAGTCATTTATAAGTAAATTACAGCCTAAGAAAGAGGTCTTTCGTCATAATATCCATCCTCAATATTCTCGTGAGATACCGCCGTGACACGCGAACTTTCCATTTCGACGGATTCCTGCAGAAAGGGCACGCGATATCTCCGCGCTTTGGTATAATTTCATACTTCGACATCGCCGGCCTAAGGCTAGCAGCATTCCCTTAACTCTGGAATGCAACATCTAGCGTTTGCACAAATCGTGCGTGCGATAATTCTTCGGCTCTACAGTACCGTAATTTGCACATTATCCTCAGAAGATGATACTTCCTTAATACACACTGTTTGATGCACTTAGAAAATGTCTGAACATTCTTCATCTCTAGCCATCGCTTTATTCCTAAGAATTCCATTTTCTCGGCAAATTATACGCGATACGATATATTCTATAAAAAAAGACATCCACACTGAGAGAGAAATAAATGCTAGTATTAAAGAAATGTTTACCGAATGAAGAACATATGATCTTACAAATTTTTAAGAATACAGATTCTTTATCGAAGAATATCGCCGCGGGAACAAGAAATTCTTTTTACAGAAATAAAAAACAATAACCAAAAAAAACCAATCAAATATTTTTTGCACGAAGAAAACCATGCCTCGATCCTCAAATGACGTGATGTCTTTAATTGAAGAATACAGTTTTTTGGCGCCAGCAATTATTTCTTTCAGTGTACGCATGTGGGAATTGCCATTTGCATCTAATTGTAATTAAAAATGGAAAAAAAATTAAGGGAACTGGACTTTCCAAATACATAAGAGATGCAGAAACCATTAGACCCTTTCAGACCCATCATCAGAATTGTAAATTGTATAAGCAACTGAGAAATTCTTACCTGTAACCGTTTGGAAGAGCCAAAACGAGATGGTTGGCCGAGCGTCGCTGGGAAAGCTGACCTCGCTCGTCAGGCAGCGCAAGTGCGTGATCGGTTGCGTCGACACGTGGTAGAAGTTGACTATGTGCCCGACCGTATGCAGCACCGAGAAGAAGAGCGCGGTGCACGCGGCGATCTTGTGAAACTGAATGTGCGAATCGAGCGGTATGTACTGCTGTATGGAGAACTCCTTGAGTTTCGTCAGGAGGTTCCGCGACATGGTGAGGAGAAGGAGGCTGTAGCAGAAGGAGAGAGCGGCGGCTGAGCCTCTTGTGATGGCGATGCCAACGCCCATGATGTGCCTCAGATCGGTGTGTTCGGCCATGAAGGAGTAATCTGTCGATAAACCATTTCCAAATGACGTCACGCACATCGAGTCCTTCGCCAACATCTCGAATGAAAAGGGCCATCGAGACACACTCACGTATGAATCTCTCCACGAACAGCGCGATCGTGATGATGTAGAATATGAAGAGATAGAATATGTTCTGTCGATTCTCCTCGAGGAAGGTGGACATGCCGTCCCACTGCTTCCGTGCCCAGCTCTTGGAAGCTTCCGGTGGCAGCTGATCTATGTGGAAGCTCGTCATGCGAGCCACGTTCGTAGAAGTGTCCAGGAAGTTTTGCTTGGCGCCTTTGCAATCCAGGCCGATGGCGACGAAATCGCCCTTGTACTCCTTCATCATGAGCTTGAAGTCATTGTAAGTGAGGCACTCCTTTCTTTCGAGACCGGCGTCCTGAGCAGAAATTGGCAAGTTAATTATGGGCAAGTTTTCACTCGATGCTCGGCTACCGGTTTTATCTCAAAGTGTATAATCATGAAGTAAAGTAATTAATAAGAAGAAATTACTTGGAACATTCCGTCGATGAGCTCGGTGACGTGATCGTCTGAGAGACTCGTAGTACGCGCGATCTCTACCAGTGATCTGAGCATCTCCGATAACTCTCCCTTGTCGATGACGCCGTTGCTGTCCTTGTCGCACATGTCGAAGATGATCCTCAGCTTGTCCTCGGTTTTACCTCTGGAGAATAGGAGAACGGTATCCAGGAACTCCTGTTTCGAAACAAAATTTCCCCTTTTCATTCGTGTGTAATAAAACATCGACTACCTGAGAACAATCGAAGAAGTGTGACGAACTTATTTTCCCGCAGGGAAAGTTCGTAAATATGTAAACTACGTCGTATTGCCAGTCAGAATCTACACTACAAATAGTCTCTGCTAGATATTTATAAAAGTGGTCATTATTCCTCTTACGCGAATATTTGAATTAATTGTGGACCAGCCACCTCTACAAATAGATCTGAGGTTTTCACCGCAAGTATCCATACTATGCGCATTTCGCTTCCACCTTCATAGCATTTGTACGTTTTTTTTTTTGCATAATTCGATCAACAAAACAGCGAGACGAAGGAGACCTAGGACGCACCTGAAAGGAGATCCGACCGTCACCGTCTTTATCGACGATATTGAACATCTTCTTGACGAAAACGGCATCTGGACGCATGCCCAGCGCGCTGGCAAACTCGCTCTTCGACAGGGAAGTCCGCATTACGGTCACGACCTCGCCGCTGTCGCTGTCCTCTGACCTCCGTCGCCTCTCGCCGGGTCGCAGTCCGAAAGTCAGCGCGTAGGCCTCTCTGAAGAACTGCGGACGTAACGACCGGTTAATTTTACACGGCGCGGGCGTGGAAAAACGCGTCCGCCGGACGGCGACGTCGCGCGATCCCATGTCCCATCGCGACTCGTCCGACGGTGAAAGCTCCCGCGGTTCAAGCTCTCCGTCGTTACCTGCTCCAACTTCTTTTGGCGACGCTCCTTCGTTTCCGCCTTGGCGAGCATTATGTCACGGTTCGTCTGCATCATCGTGAAGTGCTTTTTGTGCGATGTCAAAAATGTCTCCAATTTCGCAATGAACTTTCTACGTGAGCTGAGGGAATCCAGTTCAAGGACGAGATCGTAGTCGCGCGGTATTCGCAGCAACACCAGCGGCTTGCGATGGCCGGTCTCGCTTTCCTGAAATCATCGAGACGATGCGCGCGATGAGGCGATGGTGCTCGTCGATGTGCAGCTAACTAGGCCTTAATCCGTCGTTCTTTTCTCTTTCGTTCAGCAGCAATCGCACTTTGGTAACGCTAGGGGATGGGGAACCACCTATCGCAATTTTTCTGAAGCGATACCGTCCGACCGGAGGTAAACATGCGGAAGGAACGAGAAAAGAAGGAGAGATAAAGAACGGCAGTTCGATAAACGCATTTCGAACGCTACCTGGGACTCTTCCATGGAAACTGTGTTAACGTTATTGAAGTCGAAGCTGCGCAGCTTCTCCCCCTTTCTGTTCACCACGTGCAGGGCAGCTTCCGGTCCGAATTTGACCTTCACCAATCGACGATAATTTGCGTGCAGCCATTCTCGCACGATCATCTTGTCGACGCAGATGCGTCCCTCGCTACGTCGCTGGATCTCTTCCTGGAGTATCTTCAAGCGACGACGTCGCCTGTTCTGCAGCTTCACCAGACCGTATCCCGCGCCCGCGCAGAGGATCGGTATGAAGCCGAGGAAGACGCAGGCGTAGATGTACACCAGTTCGCTGCCCTATAAAGAGGAAGAGGAATTCGTGCCACTTTATGGGTCACTCTTCAGCTGAGGAGATGAATACAAACTTTAATTGAAGACTCTACCTTCTAAAGGGTCTAAGTGCCAAAAAGCTAAAGTTGGGAAAATCGGCAAAAACAGGTGGAACTTTAGAGTTTTGAGCCTCTATGTATGCTTTTGCACGTAGACCCTTTTCAGATGCACTGGGGTTTGCACTTACGACCGTTTTCAAGCAAAATATATATTTTTGCAAATATGGCACTTAGACCCTTTAGAAGTTATACTCTTCAATTATATATATATATAGAGAACGTCTAATTATTTCTCATGATTACCATCGTAGCGTAGATTCAATTCAGTTCGACGAGCTTTTCTCAGAATGCAATAATGCATCCATTAATTTCAAAATCGGGTTTTTCTTTTATAAAAATGAGTTTAGCTTCATAACAAGATTTTGTTTACTACCTCGAAATTAATAACGATATAATTATAATGGATATTTTGCATTTTAAAAAGTGTACCTCATTTATATAAGTTCTATTAAAAGTACGTCAATTATGCAGTCCAATTCTCGATTCCCGGATTAAACTGAGGACAACTTTAGTTAAATTAGAGCACTCTCTCTTGCAAAATCATTCCTTCGTTCACATATATTTGAAATAGGGTGTATTTGCCAAATAGATTTATGTTGGACTTAGATGCTACAATATGTTAATAAAGCTATAATTAACGAACGGTAACTTTGATACGAAAGATATAATATATTCAACGTTACGTTTAGACTCTGCGGCATTTCGTAAAGATAAGATAATCAATAATACCTCGAAATAATCGTATCGCTGCAACGGCATGCAGGGTTCCAGTACCGAGGAATTCAATTGAAACGGTTGCGGACAGGGATCTCCCTCCGACCAGACGAACACGTTCCTCTGTATCGCATCCGGTCGAATGGTGGTCGTGTTGGTGATTATATCCCATAAACTGACACGACGCATCTCCTCGATTTCACTTTTGGTGAAAACCCTGAAAGAAGCACGGAGTGACTTTCACGAGGAGGAAATTATCGGTGACACGAACGGCGAAAATCACCGTATTTCGTTCCAGCCTCTCGTCGTAACTATTCTTTACGACCGCACTGGTAGCCAAAATCGAGGAAGCCTCATTTTGGACAATTATATTAGGTGTACAATTTTGCTTCCGACGTTTTCCTATAGATGGCTTACGAGCAAAACGGCGGGAGCAAAATAGTACACCTGATATAAGAGTAATAATACATATATCGCGGGTGTTCACGGATCCACTCCGAACCTGGGCGTGGCCTGAGCGACCAATAGCGATCGGCCGAGCGCGCTATTGGCTCGCGAGTTTAGTGGAGTCCACGCCTACTTTCGGCGCGGATCCCCGAACAGCCGGTACAGCTACACGCGGAGCTGGAGATCACGCAACGTCGCCACGTGCGGTTTCCTGACGAGACTCTGCGACGAAAAAAGGAGATATTCGCCGGGAGAAATGAAGAGAGCTACGAGCGCGACGCGTATGGTCGATATACCAACCCGTTCTCCTCGTTCTCGAACCAAAACCGATCGGAATCCCGCAGACGGACGAACTGGTCGTTAATGATAGCGGAGAAAAGCTCTCCCGGGCCGGCGCTCGACTCCAGCATTCCGCCGACGTAGACGTCGATGTTATTGATGTTGTTCGAATAAATTTCCATCAGAGTCCGCAACAGTTCCGGATTCCTATTGAAGAAAGCCGGGTTGATCTCGTTCCAGGTCCTGCGCCGCGGAAGCTTGAAATGCACCCTGGCGGTGTTGTAATCGGGCAGACCGTTGTCGCGGCCGCGCATGATGTTCAGGGCGCCGAGGTCCCTGCGAGAGAACTCCATCGGTCCGAAAAGGTTGTTGCGTATGTCGGCGCTGAGGAGATTGTCTTCCTTTTCAGCTATTTGCGATGTCATTCCCATTATGAGCTCCTCGATGGTGCTGTTGGCCAATATTTCCTGGACGGATGAAAAACGTGTGATCGTACAAGAGCAAAATGCCGAATGGGATAGATTGTACGAAAAAATTTATCTTAGATGATGTTTTTCGTCTGTGGTATATAAGAGTACACCCCAAACGCGGGAGAAATAGTTTTTCTTCCCCACTCTCCAGCTATCACTTCACGCTTCGCTAAAGCTATACCATGCGCGCGGCAGAGTGGTAAGCGGTTCAGCAGGAGAGTGAGGGAAGCGCTACCAGAGAAGAAGTGAAAGCATTATTCCCGTTTGGTGTACTATCTGCGCTGTAGGAAGGGAAAGGGTCTGCGTGAAGGTCGAGCAAGAAATAGAGTAATCAGAAGGAAGCTGCGCTTTTTAATTCAATATATCGTTCGGATCTGTAATATAAATTATTTCTGTACACTATATAAAATTGTAACGCAATTTTTAAGTAAGGTAAGATGGGGCAAGGACAGTGTTGGGGCAAGTGCAGTATTTTCAATTTGTATTCAATGCATCTTTAATTCGTAATTAGTTGGTGAGTACGTATGTTAATTAAGCTGTTTTTCTAATCTAACAGGTATTTTCGCAGTTGCTAACCTAAATTGTTGTTTTTGTTGATATGATGCACTTGCCCCGCGTCTACTAATTTTCTATTACGCTCTTACCCCACCTTACCTTACATCACATAAAGTCTAGCAAAGGAACCACTTATTTTCTAGCGTGTCTACACTTACATTGGAGTCCCACCAAGTAGCGCAAAGTCGAATAGCGGGCCTCCCCATATTCGTCTTCCGGAAGTTACAGCTTTCGTCGCGACGATATATTCCCGGCGGTATGAGGGTGTGACCAAAGCGGAAGGCGGCGCTTTGAAAAACGTGACTGATGCCCGGATGGAGATCGGGTTTGTATCCTTTGTAAGGTGGTAACTTCTCTCCCAAGAGAGTGGGTAAGTACTCGTTGACTATTATGTTCTGCAAAGAAAACGGAAAGTCGATGATCAGTGACACGACGAAAATTATACCGAAACGCGTGTCTTTTGCATTTCCCGAGAGAAATATACGAGCACAATAGGTCATTCGACCGTGACTGCCCGGAGTAAGTTGAGCGCGACGTGAGAGATTGCTCGTAAAACGAATCCGCATCTCCGCTGTATCTCGGATGAAGCTGGATTGCGAAAGGAGCGAGAAGCATTATTACTTCGGGGTGAAGCGCGGCGGATAGCCAGATCTCTCGCTCGCGTAAAGTTACTTAACGAGACGATAAAGATCTCGGATCGAGATGGTGCGAACGCTGCGTCCGTTCTCGCGCTCTAAGCTACTCTCGTTTCGCTTCTTCTCACCTACCTGAAGCGTGCCGACGACGATCCTGCGTGCCCTCTGGAAGATCTCTTCGTCCGACATACCGGGATGCTGCTTCTGCACGCGAGCCGCTATGACGTTGTGCCAGCGATAGAAGAGAATGCCGAAGGCCAGCAGAGGCGGATGCTGGTTGGTCCGAGGATCGCCCAGTACTGGAAGCGTAGTGTTGAATATAATTTATGGCAGTTCCATCTCATTATTTTAACAGTCAATAAATAATTGTTACATATTGGTCATCTTCCCGTATTGACAAGTGTATCGTACTTATATGACGTAGGTGTAACGGTTAAGGGGCACAGAGTAGGATGAGCCTTGCTCCGCGCCCATTGGCCAATGACAGGACTGCTAGGCATCGTATTCTTATTATCACTTTCATAAATATGGATGGTCTAAGGCCTGTATTAATTCTCCAGGAACCTTCCTTCCTCCTTGAGGTAAGAGGGACCACTGAAGGCTCTCACGTACCTTTAAATATGAAGAAGTCAACTATGAAATAAAAACCACTAACTCAAGAGGTTTCACTCCCTTCAAGTTCAACAATGAATACGAGTCGGGCGACTCTTATTCCTTGAGCTTCGACTATGAATACAGGCCTAACAGTCATACTATTGCTCAGTGGGCGTAAAATATGAGGCTCCTCCTATTTCGAACCTCTTACTTGTTACATGCTGTATAGGTGGATACATTTAATTCTATTGTACCATGTATCTCAACGCGATGAATAGTAGAATTAAATTAATATTAATATCAGGAACCGATATCGCACTTTCGAAAACATTCCGATCTCGCCTCAGCGAATAGCATTATTGAATGAACGGAGTACAATGAAAATAGCACCGCGCTCGAGCGTGCCGACTTATCGTCAGCCGCCGAAAAAAAAAAGGATCACGGACAAAAATCTGTACCACGGGGTTACGAACGCGCGATTATTCGGATATCTACTTCCCATCGCAGTTGCTGAATTGTCGGGCTATACACGCGCCCACCTATAGTAGTATATGTATATCCGAAGTCTACAGAGAGGTAGCATCTAAATCGACACAATGGCCTCGATAAAATAGATACATCTCAGATACCGTACAAAGTCAGCCTCGGGCGACCGTAGATTCACCGCAGAGCTAACACAATGGATCTCCAAAGTAGGGATCCCATTTACTCGATTCTCGAACGGCGCCCGATCGTTTTTTGCCTTTGGAGCATATCGAGATGTGACTAATCGCTACTGGACGAGTAGAGGAAATCTTTCAATCACGAAATCAAGTCCAATACTATCACAATACATCTCTTTCACGGGTACTCAAATTTCGCTCGATCGAAACTCGATATCTTGCCACGACGTAAATATCAATCGACGATCTCGACGCCTGAAATTCAGGCGACCTCGGCGAAGTGGATATATCAGATATATATCCGCCACAATGCGACAGTGCCGCGAGCTGTTGCGCGTCGCCCCACGGACACCCGACAATGAATCGCTTTTGACGCAGGTGCCAAAGCTGTCGGCCCCGCGACAGGACAATGCGAGTTGTTCGTTGGCCGTGTCCCATCGTCCGCGTGCGAGAATTTCTCGCGGCGATTGTTCCGGACCCGGTTGGCATTTTGCAGCGGAAGCATCTTTGAGGATGCAACGAAGCCTCTTCGTCGTCGAACCCCGAAGCGGGTCTCGAGTGGCAAGAAGCATCGCGCGCTACGCGGTACGACGGAACTTACGATAGAGGCGTTCCGGGCTGAGCATCCGCATGACGTTTGGAACGGCGTGGTTGAAGAGGGGTGCTCGCATGGTGTTGCGCACCGGAAATCGCCTCGTCGGTTCCATCAAGAAGCTACCGTTCTTGAAGGAGCGCATCGTGTTGGCCCAGGCCTCGCTGCTCGAGTATATGAAGCTACCGTCGATCCAGCTTGTCACTTTGTTTATCTGCAACCTCACGTATTCACAGCTATATTTCATGCAGATAAGTCGGGAAGAGGAAAAGCTTTTGAAATGATCGAAGAGAGAGTAGGTACAGTCAGTCTGGGTAACTTTGGATCACGCGTTAGTTGTATTTTTTCAAGTATATTATAAAGTACGTCTAACTAGCTTAATTTTATAGTTGGTAATAATGACAAACAATGCGTTGTGTTCGTTTTTCAAAGAGTAGTATGTGTTTTATTTCTTGTTGATGTATATTGTTTTAAATAAAGGTGGGCCAAAGTTACCCCCTCGACTCGGGTAACATTGGCCCACATCTAAAAAATCGGGTAAATTCGATGCATTTATCAAGGAGGAAACTTTTAAACGTTCAAGTGTAGATAATTAATATAGTAAATGAAAAAAAGATACTCTACCAAGGGCGTAACAATTTAGGCCACAATGGTCATGGGTTCAATATAGGCGTACAAGGCAATTTCATTTTAAGGCTGTTTCTCCTATTTGGGAATTAGTTTTTATAATTTTATAATGCATGCATGCATTAGATGGCGCCACAGTGCTACTAAAAGATTCTAAATTAAGAAGAAAATGCCGTTTGCTTCGTTGCTTCATATAAAGTAATGGGGACATCAAAAATCGATTTTTTACTATTGGGCCAATGTTACCCTGATTGACTGTAGTGAAACTCCGCCAAATCGATATTGGTTAGTGCGGTAGACAGAGGACACGCCTACTTTCGGAGCATGTTCGTGAACACTCAGTATAATACAGTAGTTTAAAGTTATTCTATAAATCAGTCGGGCAGAATTGTTAATCGTGAATATATGGGGTATTCGTTTTAACCCTCCGTGAACACACACCCCTACAGTTCCGCAGTGTTCACACGTGGGTCAAATGGACCCGGTCAATTTTTAAATAACTGTAGGAACAATATCCGTCCAATTGAGACCGACAAATTCAGAAACATTCTTTCAGCATTATAGAATATAGAATAACCTCATTTACGTAAGAATTGAAATTCGAAGTTCGAAGAAGGTGCCTCTTTCGAGGTTCAAGAAAAGGTTTACGTGTATACTTCGAGATCTGATGAGGATCTAGTTATGGTTTAAAAAAAAAAGTAAGTATAATTAGCTTCAAAATTGAAGTCTGGGTCAATTGGACCCGCGGTGACCACGGAGGGTTAATACATTCCAGTATATAACGGGTTGCATATCAGAAGCTAAAAATAAATATTTGAAAGATGCAATAATGTTCCTGACTGGAACGACCGAAAATATCACTCGATTATCTGCCGCAGCACGAAACACTGCTGCATCCCCTAAATATTTATATTCGGTATTAATAACACGAATATCCGTCTCCTCGTGAATTCCGATTTCTTCGAGAGAGAGAGCGGTAATAATAACTCGCGGCCGAGTTCTAAGAAAATTTGATTGAAAACCTACTCTCTCGGACGTCCTTCTTGAACGAGCCGAGAGATGAGAGGAAAAAATAAAAAGACTCGGAGTGTGCCACTGCGGCGCAAGGAAGGACGGAGGTGTAGTAATATGCAGAGCGCGCCGCGTGGCGTGGGCTCCTCTCAATGAGATCGCGGGCAATCTCATCTCAGCCTCAAGGTGCTCCAATTTATTCCACGTGCGCGAGCCGCGGTCGCGGTCGCGGGCTCGCGTCACAGGGACGATTTCCGAGAAAAGGATGTCTCGCGCGCGCCAAAGTCGGACGATTCGGGCGTATAAGGAGATCCAGGCCTCGAATCGAGAGTGAGCGAACCAGTGAGTTACCTGTTCGCGCGGACTGTTAGGGCTTTGTCCGGTCTGGCGGTCGTAGTCGGCTCGTAGGAACGGAATGTACTTGTTGCCTTGGCAGTCTTTGTCGAAAACCGGATCGCATTTTTCGACGTCGATCCGGTGGAGCTCTATGGGGCAGCCGCTTTCGCTGGCCATGATAATCTCGGATGTGACCAGTTGCCCTGAAAGTAACGATCGAAGGGACCTGCCCGCGTCAAGGATAGAGAGAACACATATCGGACGCGTCGCGTGCGGCGTTCGAGATAACGTACGAGTTCGAAGCTGCTGCAGGTGCGGACACGTGTAATCCGATCGATTCAATGGCGGGTATAAATTGCATCGAACGCGCGTAAAATGGGATACGAGCCGTACATTTATAACGAGTAAAGGTCGCACCGATGTGACCACCCGTCGTGTTTTACCAAAGTCGGCGCGTGTGTGGATGGACGAAGAGAAGAGTAAAGGAAAATAATTATTTTTAATGTAAGAGACCACGGTGCAGCGTAGGTACTCTTGTGCGTAATGTATGATAATATTGTTTAGATTAATAATTTTTCGAATTCGTAAAATAGTTTAGCTAATCGTTCTCGAATTTCAACACACACAGTCGTTTATTACTTTTTCGATAATAAATTTAAATTTAAATTTTCTCTTCGTGTTTCGTCATTTTCAATGGGTAAATATAAGGGATTATGACAAATTTCGGTCGTGATAATGAGATTATAATCGCGATCTTTTGTCTTCTTACCGAGCGAATTCAATTCCAATAGAAAATGTTCAAAATACTTTTTGAATATTATATATTGATCTACTATAGGAAATATGATATCGGCATGGAAGGAAATAGGAATCGTATACATGTATAAATGATAATATCTGACGTTATCGTACCATTCGTGGACAAAGAGAAATAATTGCTGGTGCCAAAAAAATATTTTCTTCAATCAGAGAAACATGATGTAATTCTCGAATCAAGCCATGGTTGTCTTCGTACAAGAAAATATTTTATAGGCCCGAGTAATTGTCTTTTTTTTTGCGCAGAAAGAGTTTCTTGCTTCCACATTTGTTATTCTTAAATCAAGAATATAATATATTCTTCGACCAAGAACTTATATTCTTTAAAATTTGTAAGATCACATGTTCTTGATTCAAGAAATATTTTTTCGGCACTAGCAATTATTTCTCTCAGTGTATGCCGCCACTGATACATATAATAATATGTGTGAGAGAATATTCTCACGCAGATGTTTCGAACTGTCCGCAATTACGATGAAGTGACACCATGCAGGGTAGATAAAATATAACATAAAAATTATATTTGCGTCCTTAGGGTAAGACTCGACATCCAGAACAATACTCTTACAACACCATTTAAAGATAATGAATAATGCGGGCGAGAATGCAATGTGTGAATGATTATGACACCGAGACAAATAGAGTTCAATCCCGCATTTCCCGCTCGACCTGCCGCAAAAAAGATAAGCGTGCACGTGTGTAAGTCACTCGTCAGACCACGGTTAGACTAGTTGTCTGCTCGTTACGAATCGCTGAAACCGATATATATCGTTAAATATTTTAAATAAAACTTTTGATGAATGTACTGAAATATGACTTAAGATATAATGTATTAAATGTTATATATTATAACTGGTGCACATAATTAAAATTTCAAATGAAATAACCGATTTTGTAATGTTATAGCATGCAGTGAAAGTATCTGGAACACGTGAGCATTCCCAGATAGTACAAATACTATTCAGTTTAGAGTCTTCTTAAGGAATTCGTTGTTTTTTCTCGTAAAGAGGTGAAAGAGAATTGTATTTTAGACTGCAGAAAGATTGTAACACAATAATCTGTTCACAAAAAGATAAAAAAGAGCTCGTAACCTCTCTCGTGGTTAAAAGTGTGGGACGATTTCTCATCTCTCTTGGAGATTCTATTTCCCTTCTGTACAATGAAAGAAATAATTGCTTGTGTAAAAAAATTTCTTGAACGAAGAACATTATAATCTTGAAAATTTTTAAGAATACAAATTCCTTTTCAAACAACATATATTCTTGATTCAAGGATATCTTCGTTAAAAAAAGCAATTACTCGAGCCAATCAAACAGTTTCTGACAAAAAGAAAATCATGACTCGATTCAGGAATTATATCACGTTTCTGACTAAAGGAAATATTTTTTTGGCACCAACAATCCTTTCTCTCAGTGTAGGTCATTCAAAGAGTACCATTTTATGCGCCGTAAAGTGCAACCTATATTTTTGAGATCCCTATATTTTCTTGTCGACAAAATCAGATTCTAAAGCAATCTTGTACCGCACTTTGATATCGTTTAACACATTCTCGCGAAACGCTCAAAGAATTCTTTTTGACAATTCCTTGAATACTTTTCTTTTATTCTCCGAAGATTTTTGGTTTTCATTCGAAACCAAAAGCGTTCAGAAACTATATGAAAGTGAGTCCTCTTATGCAGTAAGAATACATTTGGATCTGTTTTCGTGAATGTAAAGAACTTATTTCAAAATACAAGAACTCAAGAGGAATTCTTCTAGAATGCTCTGTTGGTTTCCTAAACTATAGTTTTTCATAATGCAGAAATTCATGAAATATATTAATGAAAGTACTCTGAACAAGAAAAATTCCTTATTTACGTTTAAATTTACTTTGAAAAGATCACAGAATATGGCCAGACATTCGAATAAAATAATTTCTTATTACTCATTTTATAATTTGCTTGCATCGTGTAGCTATATTTAAAGAGGAAACTCCTTCGTAAAACTGAGAATGAGGAAAGTTCTTAACGGTTATTTTTATACTTATATCACTCGAGTGACCCGTAGACCCGTCAAGCAAGTCACTACCAAACAAGGTGACAAATTTTAGCGCTGGACGTTTAACATTTACTATACGTGTAGCACTCATTTCAAGCATTCGTCCGTATATAGAAAAACGTATAAAATGCATTTTAACGATTGACATTCTCTTTATAAAAAGAAATTACGAGTATATAATGGTCATTCTTTTAATCGTAGCATTCGAATGACATATGGTTCTGTTGAATGAATCATTTGCAAACAGGACAATTTTTAATATCCTAAAGTGAACGCTGGAGATTGTTATTCTTTGTGAACCTGTTTGGGGGTTATTTCCCTAACTAAATATGACGTTCGAATGACACATTGAATGAATCATTCCCGAAAAGGATGACAGCTGTTAATATTGGATTTTCAAAACTTTTATGTAAGACAGTCTCTGTTTTAAAAATAAATAACCAACATTTCTCAACCGAGATTCTTCTTTATTATAATACTTATAATCCAATTTTTGGACATATATCTACTTTGAAATCTGAGTACATACTAAGTGTTACAGTTAGGAGGTTCGTAAGGGGCGTAGCTTATTTTGACTAACAGTTGTCCCTTCGACTAATAATGGCAAGATTTTATCGTTCAGTGGGATAAATATCGAACAATTTGCAAGTCCTCTTCATCCTAATTGAACAACAGAGCCTTACTATTAATCGGTAGGATACGTATCAACCAGATGAAGCCACACCCTGCATGAACCTTCAAACTGTGCCACCCCGTATACTTAAAAGATGAACGTTTTCTGGTAACTCACCAAAGAAAGCGAAGAGCGCCGTCGTATTTCTGATGGATGGAAGGCCGTCATCGCCCTGCATGAAGAGATCGCTGAGCTTCCGGGGAGACGGCCTGTCCTGCCCCGCCATCATGTAGACACCATCGGAATAAGCCGCGGGGGACTTTCTTATCAGCCTGCTGTCTACAAACGTACGTATATGTCATTAATTTTTCAGACTCGCTGCAGTGTCGCGCGATCTCAAGATCTCGAAACGCCGTCATCGTGAACAAGTGGACAAAGCAGCTGTCAAAGAACTCGGAGAAACGTCCTTTTCTCTGTCTCCTTCTAATTCCTTCGGCAAGTACAAACCCCACATTCTTTTCTCTCGACTGACCTACTTTACTTTTCAGCTCGTAACTCAAATTTACGACATGGTTTATTGCGAGCGGTCGTTACTATTATATCAGTACTTGTTTCGTCGCGTTATGCAATTGATAGACTGGATTGGCTCGTGATATCGTTGAAAGCTGCTCCAATAATTTACTACGAATTGATGATATAATTAGGGTAGGAAATACTTGCCAACGGATCCCCAGTCCGGATGCGCCAGATTGTTGTACCAGCCATCGTACCTCTGCTTCTCCGTATGGCCATGTAAGCTGATTTCTGAAAATTAATGGAAAATGAAGATTACTCGAGGGAAATGTATACGGCATTTAATTGTATGTCAGTGGTATGAGATATAATATTATAATATAGGGGGTGTAATGGCTAAGAAATTCGAAATAGGAAGAGCCTTATTCTACGTCCACTGATCAATACTGCGAGTATGACATGCCACAGAATGATTAGAGTGGCAATGGGTACGAGAGGTAAGGAGACCGCTGGCAGTCTTTTCATTGGCCAGGGAACATAAAGTGAGGCGCCTCCTATTTCGAACCTCCTAACCATTACACTTTTTATAGTGGGTACTAGATCGATTTCAAAATTATACGTAGAGAAAATGAACGGAGAATATATAAAACTTAATGTACAGAATATATTTGTAGTACTTAATTGTAAGTATGCGGTATAAAAATATACTATAATGAGTACAAGTAATAATTGGTTTGATTGAAAAGTTAGACCTAGAAAAATGACTTATTAATCTGTGTAGATTGATTTGGATATACTGGAATAAGCTTATTTTCACATTTAATTCAATCATTTGTCTAGAAGCAAATTCACTTGTATGCGTTTACAATCAATTGTTATTTCTAATAGGCATATTTGTTTATTCGATGTAAATAAATGTTTGCGTGAGTTCGTGTTTAAATAAATCATTCTTCTGGAGATTTCTATAAAAGTAATAAATATATCGAAAAGATGTAGAGTAAGCTTGATAATAAGAAGTAAGTGAAAAGTTTTCTAAAGAAATTGCAGCAAATTTCCATTCCACACAAGTCTCGATTACGGATCCTGGTTGAAGAGTGGGCGTATTGTCCACGATCCGACCTAGAGATATTTGTCTGTCGCTTAACGTCAGTTCACTAATTGGCACGCTTATGCTAATTAATTCCGATCGGAGAACAGAGACAACGCACATAACGACGTTGCCTTGGTACAGATATTTACATACATATGTATCATACATATATGTATCTGTGGTAGAATTTATTTCTTATCTTTGAAACAGATTTAGCAAAGATGATTCTTTCCATTGTGTATATAAAACGAGATCGGATGGAGAGATTAACGAGAAATGAATTATAAGTAAGAGAGATTGTGTGTAGAATATCGAATCTCGATCTAC
Source organism: Xiphydria camelus (assembly GCA_963678675.1). Lineage (NCBI taxonomy): Eukaryota > Metazoa > Arthropoda > Insecta > Hymenoptera > Xiphydriidae > Xiphydria > Xiphydria camelus. Next base: position 23,806,818 of record OY783201.1, on the reverse strand, counting down.
TCAAATATATTCTTTAATACGAGTACCCCCCCCCCCCCCCCCCTACTTACTGATATTTGAATTTAATTCTCGGAAACTTAATTTGAGTAAAAGATACTAATGCATATAAGAACTTTCTTCAATCATGACTATTCTACGGAGTAACTTTTCTTTCAGAAATATTTAATTTTGCTATTTCAATTTACTATCAACCTTTATTTTCTTTTACGAATTTTCTACTTTATTGTGGTAAACCAAAATCTGTTTTGCCAATATCTTTCTAAACATCTAAAATAAAAGTAGGATAGATGCCCCGATTGAAAAACAAGTTTAAAATCGATTATTTCGAAACCAATTGCAGATATCAAAGAAAAGTTTAAAAATAAAGAATGTTTATTTGTACTTGTACTATAGAAAAGCTAGTTTAAGTTTTTCATATATCTCGACTGCGTTTCGAGATAATCGTGTTCAAAGTAAAACAGAGATTGGGGCATCTATTCCATTTTTACCCTATTCGAACTAAACTGTTGAAAACTAATTAAACATCTTTACAACCAAATTGAGGCAAGAATTATTATAATACACCCGCTCGATTTTCTGACGGACTTTCGATATACATGATCTAATAAAAGAAAGAAATAGTAAAAGACGTGGAGAAGAAAGTGCAGATTCATTGCATTCTACCGAGATACGAGTACGTTCGTTAGAGCAACTAGAAAAAGATAGAAAGAGAGAGCTAGCAAGCAACCGCTCTCTTGAGTAACGCCGGATGAAACGTGTTCGGGGATAATTTCCTAATTGAATTCCAGCATGAGGAATCACCTCGTTCCGAATACCGCACTCAGTGTAATCACGATGCTTGAGTAAATTCTGCGAGTCATTCGAAGTAGGCGCGAGAGCCCGGCATAAGATTCGAAATAAGTATATGTACATACATATACGTGCTGTAACTACGGTTAATAGGAGGATATATCGTACGCCCCAGATTATGCATTTCTGTGAGAGAAGTTACCTGCAATCAGGAGAAGCTTTCACTAATTACAGCATCGTTTCAATTGTTGCCTATCTGAACTGTAAGAATCAGACAACGTAATTTTTATAGATCAATCGATGTGCTGAAGATGTTACATATTTTTAAATTCAATTAGAAAAAAAATTAAAATAATAGGTAATTCAGCATCGTTTTGTAAGAATCATTTGATGCTATTTATGATTCAAAATAAATATACACTAGCATACTCTGTTACGAATTTTAATTATTATTACAACATATAATTTCTCGAACTACATATATTGCTCCACAAACTGGAGAGAGATAAAAGCCAAATATATTTCGACTTGACTAAAACCAGATAAAAATATCGATAATGATTCTATCATTCTTGTCGTACATATTGCTTCTATTTTAATTACATAGGAATTAGTCTGGATTAATGGGCGCCCTCTACATAGTTTGATACTATGGAGTAAAGTGCATGTTGTTAACCAATCTATTGTGCAGCTGTCAACGTTTTAACATCCGACTACACCTATATCAATTAATAATCAGGTCAGATGGCTAGATCTAATTAGAAAAAACTGGTGGACAAAATTTACTCTCCTTAGTTTGGTCCTATTGCGAATGAAGTGTATCTGTCAGTGCTACTTCAGGCAACACATTGGAAACTGAATTCGTTTAGCCTATTGAATCTTTTATCGAATTCTAATCAAATTTAAATTAAGCTTTAATGAATTTTTGTAGGTGTAAACGCAAAATGTAGTTTAAAAAGTATGCAAAATGACTTGTGGATTAAGTGATTCAGTAGAGCCTTGTACCGCATACCAAATGTGTGTTCGCGTCGGAGGAATAATGGCACACTAAATCTATCTTTATGAACGCAAGTAAGCTTGAAAGTAGCTGTGGAAATTATAGAGATTATCCGGTTCAGCCGCCTACTAAATAGGCGGGCAGAGTACCTGTGGGACTGACTGAAGATAGTAAAAAGACAGGTACTTTGAAAGACGATTAATATAGATATTCATACAAAATACTATCAAAGTATTAAAATCAAGCCTAAATCGTGTAACGAATAGTTTTGAAAATAGTTCAGAAAATTGCAGCAATTATAATAGCTTCAACCTCGTGCCAAATAAATGTAGGTCAACTATAAAAAACTGTTAAGTGTAAAACAATAATTATTCACTCGGATTTGAATAATAGGAGGAATGAATAGTTTGAAATAAGTAAAGCGACTGATACTAACAAAGAGACACGATAGGTTAAATGAGGCACAGAAGCAAGAGTGGGTTAATTATAGTAGAGCAATAAAAATAGCTTTATTGTTCACAAGTAATTATATGGAAATTACAGGATCAACCTCGTACTAAATAACTATGAGAAGTGTTCGAGTATTGTGAATGGTTAGAAATGGAAAGTGTGCCTGAGGAATACATTTTTATTTATGGATGACTATGGCTTTAAACGGTTTAGAAAGTGCAGTTAATCATATGTATACCAATAATATAGGTAGTACAACTGAATTTCAAGGACCCAATGTTTATTTACAATTGCTCAAACATATAACGATGAATATAGAGAAGAAAAAGTCAAAACTTTTATATTAGAAAGGTACATAATTCAATTTTAACAGTACCTACGTAGTTTACTTTAATTATCGTAAGATTTTCTTTAGAAATCTAAAGAAATGTAGAATAACATTAATTCTTTTAACCCTTTTTTAGTATCGTAGGGTCCTAAAGATCCCAATTCAAACGGACTATCAACGCTGTAGAATTTCATGACTCAAATTGAGGGTTAAAAAAATGTAATTCTTCCTCAAATTCTTTTGAAGAAATCTAAACCGATAAAACAAATTCTTTTTAAGGAAACAAAAACTATGAAAAACACCGAAAAACGTAAGCTAAATATAGTTTGATAATAACCACCAGTTAAAATCGAAATTGTGATGCGATTTTTTTATTTAAGAAAACGACCAAAAATAATAATCTTCGGATGAGTATTCACGAATAAAAATCATTTTGCAGTCTTAGCAAAACTAGATTTGGTTGGGAACTCCTTCCTATCGTGACAGAAATATTATCTATGGCAGCAAAAAATGTGTTGAATAATGGCGAATATAACTAAAATCAAGGTGACATTTTTTTTCGGTAAAAATATTAATTGTTATCTCAGCTAATATTTTTACTATTATTGGTCACATACTTATACTACCACAGATAATATTTTTGTCACGATAGCAAGGAATTCTCAGCAAAACCTAGTTTTGCCAAAATTGCAAAATGATTTTTTTCCGTGCTAACAATAAATTAGAGATCGCACGCAATTTAAATTCAAGATAATTAACACTTTCTCACATCTCACGTTTGCATGGACACCAAAATAGACACTCTCTCTCTCTCTCTCACAAATGCAAACGCGCTTAGAAATTGCATTGAAAATACTCGGCGCAATTGTGCCGGAGGGAAGGCGTGAAAGGGATCTCCGTTCGAGGCGAGGGCAATTCGGTATCACTAGAGTCACGTCGCGTGGCGTGCGTGGGTTATGTCAAAACAATTATTCACGCAGAACGCGTTGCGACAGGTGCGACGTGTCGGTATCAAATAACCGCCAAAGCTTTTCGACTGCAAATAGCGACGCGCGAGCCCGCGTATCATGACGTTGCCGATACTTTCCCTCGAACGGGATCGAGCTCTCCGCTCATCGCGATGAGTTAAAAACTTTCTCCGTAGAACGTGCGTAACGTGTCGTCCTCGCGATTCCAATAGTCATCCGCGAGATACGCGCAACACTTTTTTTTTCTCATGACTTTTCGCGCACAGAGAAAAAGAATTAGTTGGATCTAGTGAAAATTACTTGCGGGACGCAAGTAATTATTTACAGTGAAATTTTATACAATCAATTCTTCCTTGCAATCATGTGAAATAGTATGTGATTGCAAGAAAGAAATATTTTATTACTATGAAAACAGATTTAATTGATCTAAATAAATAATTACTCTGTGCAGTCCTGGGGCTTCTGGTACACGTGCTTCTTTTTTACGTCGTTTTTTCTCGTTCTTTGTTTGGATAAAAATGTACCCATACGCTGAGGGAAATAATCGCTCGTGCCAACAAAATTTTTTCTTCAATCAAAAACATGATATAATTTTAGGATCAAGCCATGGTTTCCTTCGTGCAAGAAAATATTTGATAGACTTGAGTAATTGTTTTTTTGCACAGAAAGAATTTCTTGTTCCCCTACGACGGTATCCTTGAATCAAGAATATAGCTATATTCTTCGATCAAGGATTTGTATTCTTAAAAATTCGTAAGATCATAATATGTTCTTGATTCAAGAAACATTTCTTTGACACTAGCAATTATTTCTCTCCCTCCTATTTTTTTAAGAAGATTGAATCCAAAAATAGGATCCATTATCGAAGCTCAAAATTGTACATGGAAAACAACTAACCGAATGTTAATTTTATTAATCGCTTGCGTAATTTAACATTGAAATTAATTGGTTACTTGAATTTCTTACTTAATTTGATGATTTTTTAAAGCATAGAGATATCTTGATACTTGATAAAAAAAAGTGAGCCACATCTAAGTTTCTTAGTTTATAAAAATATTCTTAAAAATTTATAATTAAAAATTCAAGACAAAATGGAGCAAACATAACTTTTTCCAGAAAACGCGTTTCTTAATCCTCTTCATATTTGGGGTTGAGAACGTATTCCTTGTACTTTGTAACTTTCCGCAATGCTGGGGTATCTAAAACCCCAATAGACGTATTTCACCGTAGCCGCAATTTGTAGTCAATGTCGTGTATCGACTCGCTTCCCATTTGACGAGTTCTAGTAGCCCCGGGGATACGCACGCACTTCTCGTTAGCCGCGATACGTGCCGTCATATTTGTACGCGACAACGAGTACGATTGCTCTGAGTTTGACGACTTTTTTTTTATAGCTCTGGGTTATGTACTCTCATGTATGGGCTGCTCGTTATACGCGCTCTTCCTTATTTAGATAAAAACATAAATTAGATTCGACTGCATTTAATAGCTCGCAATAGCCTTGCGCCGCCCATTTTATCCGGGGGGTGCGCACATTTCTCTCTAATATTATCTTTGTTTTTATTCGAGTGAAATTATTGAAACACGCACGAAGCAATCGTGCGTTTGGCACATATGCATTTCTTACAGTCCAGCCTCTCTTGGCCTTGATCTCCGCGGTGCAACAACTGCCGCAAGGCACAAGAAGAAAAGGAAACGCCGACCTAAATAAATCTGCAGACGAAATAGCTTCAATCAACCTTTCAACGATCCTCTCGCTCTCGAGACAGACGGAAGCCATTGAATGTAAACTGGAAATTCTGCACGTGATAATCGTCCGAAGAAAAATATTCGACCAGTCATAGGTGTCTCGCCAGGCTCGCAATTACACAGCTGATCGAAGGAAGAAACTCCGAGCCTTGACATTTAGATATATCTTGATGCCGAAAGAGTAAACTTCTTTTCAAGGACGACTGTTCGGGACTTTGGACAAAAGAGGAGCGACCACTGCGAAACAATTCGGACGAGCATCGATGACCAAAACGAATTATACTTTAGAACGATTTCTTAGCAAGTGTGTCTAGGACTGTTGTCGTCTTCCCCCTCCCCCCCCCCTCTCTCGCGTGACGCGTCTCATACTACATGGAATGCTATACAGAATTAATAATTTGCGGGGGATTCTGAAGGAAACGTTTAAACGTTTGAAAATTACCATTCATTTTGAAATTGTGGCTGTAACCAAAATGAGGCTAGGCGAGGCGTATTTTTTTGTTAATTTTTTCATATGAAATGGGAAATTGTTCTGAAATCAATTTCAAGTTCAAAATAAAAAAAAATATACACAACGACGATACTATACTTTTGTAACAAATCTACTGCAGGCAAGAGTATTTATTGTACATATCATTACAGGTATGCGAGCATGTACGTATGTACAATTGAATATGATTAAAACTACATATTTTTAAATTTAGTATTGAAATCAGTCCACTCATTTTTGTATGTCAAGATTATTTAATTTTTTGTGCTATTTTAACAATTTTCGCGTTTGTTTTAACATTCTTTGTGTTGATTTTTGTACAAAATATCTTGGATTAACACGAAAAATCAATTGATTTTAACATACAAAAATGCATGGACTGATTCCAATACAATATTTTTAACTGTGTATGTATGATTATTACATTATTATCATTGTAGTTAAATTTTAGATATGATTGTATTGAAAATCATATCTTACCACATTATCATCCGTGTAATCATATATAATTATTACATAGGTAATATAATTAGACAGAAACGAATTGCGAATTTGATTATATTTAGATACGATTAAATAAAAAGAAATATATCTTCCGTAGACGTGATACTTTATCAGGAAATTTTTTCTGCCAAACCTCTGCCAAACCTCTGCCAAACCTCTACGAAAAACTTTGCCGAAAGTCTGCCATTTCTTTGCAAATATTCCAATTTTAAGAGTTGGCAGAGACTTTGGCACAGTTGGCAGAAATTTCGGCAGAGATAGCAGAGTTGGCAGATATTTTGGTAGAGTTCGCAAACATTTTGTCAGAGTTGGTAGAGATTTTGAAAAATTTCTGCCAACTTTGCGAACTTTGACGAAATGTTTGTCAACTCTGCTAAATTCTCTGTCACCCCAACCAAAGTCTCTACCAGCTCTGCTGAAATCTCTGTCAGCTCTGCTACTCCTCTACCAGCTCTTAAAATTGGAACATTTTTTTTTGCAGAGAAATAGTAAACTTTTGACAGAATTTTTCATACAATTTTTGTAGAGATTCGGCAGGAAAAAATGTCTACTATATATTGTACCTATTTATTTCCCTCCCTTTTCGAGCATAAAAAATACGCTTATATAATATATTAGAAACATATTATAAAACGACAAGTTACAACCAGGACAGGAAGAGAAACGGTAGACTTATAGCAGAATTTTTCCCACAGTTTTTTTTTTTTGATAGAGATTCAGCAGAAAAAAATGTCTACTATAGGTTACTCATATAGGTTACTTAAATAGGTTCCCTCTCTCTCTCTCTCTCTATTTTCGAGCAGAAAATTGCTACTATATTAGAAACATGTTATACAATAACACGCTAAAATCCGCCACACGAAGATTACTTCTTCCCCGTTTCACCTAGATTCGAGACGGCTCGGGAAAGCGCTGCTGTGGAGCGCCCGCTCTCGACGATGCATCATTTTTCCCCCTTCTCAACGCCCCGAGCGCGTTCGACATGCGGCAGCCCTATAGCGCTATCATCGAAGCGATGGTATTACGCGAGTTCGTTACATTCTTTACTCCGAGAAAGCAAGACGTGAGCCGAATGTGGATTACTCGCGATGAGCGAGAAGAAGGAGGAGGCCGCAAGTGCGAGAGAGAGAGAGAGAGCGCCTATTTCCCCTCGCGAAGTTCGACGCGAATTAGGATTGGGCAACGGCCCTGAAGGAGGTGACTGATCGTTTTTGAAGTGCGTGTCGAACCATGAGACTTTTTCCTTGGCGATCGAGGACGATCGGGTATAGCGACCCTGCAACGCTTTCGAAACGTCCACTGATTGCGATGTTTCTCGAAGCGACTCGATATTGCGGGCCAATCGATTACGTTCGACTTCTCTATCGTACCGTATATCCTGTAGTCTAAGCTAAACGTACGTAGGCTGTATTCCGATATTTACTGTCGAGAGCCGAAGTCGTAGTCCCACCTCAGAGTCAGGAATGTACTCTCTTAATCAGAATCGGTACAAATAATTGAGAGTCAGTGTACAGGCACTGAAACCCAGTAAATAGTATAAGGTTACTGTAATTTCAGTAACCTTCTATTCACAGGATTTCTATGACTTTTCACTAATTTTTAGTGGTTTTCACTAATTTAGATTAAGAGAGTATGAATAAACAAAGACACGACGTTCTATTTTGTCGTATAAATTCATTTTAGCACAGCCAGAGTGATTGTATTTATCGGTGTTTACTCATCTAGAGCGAAACTGGGCGTGGCCTTTGTTGAGCGCTCGAACCAATCGACTGACTCCGCTTCCTTAATCTCTATCATATCCGAGGACTCGTTAGATTTTGGGCAAGTCGAATGAAAAGCGAACGGAAAGCCATAAGAATGAGAAAACAAGGAAGAGTCACCAATGAATACTAATCAGAGAAATTTTGACAAGAGACATTAGGAATCCGGGAATTCAGAAAATTCTGCCATTCGATGTGCGAGTAGAGTAGAGTTCATCTTAATACAAAAGCACTTTTTATTGATACCTTAATACGATTTTAAGTGGTGAAATCTCTCCTTGAAAAAAATGCAGATTTTTCTTTTTCACGGGAATAACTCGAATGGTAAAAGATGCCTATGAGCAAAAGTTTAAATAAAAGTTTCATAATTTTCTTGGATTTATAAAACTAGGGAGAAATAACTCTCGAAGAAAATTTCCCTTTTTCAATTACCTCCACTATCGCGCGCGACTCATAATTTTCATCTCCTAAATTTATATGAAATTATTTCTCGATTGTCTCTTTCTACGTATAAATTTGAAGAATGCAGATACTCTCCTTTTTATGAGTTGGTGGTGGGAGTAACTCAAAAAGATTTTTCTTTGAGAATTAAATATTTCTCCCCAGTTTCATGGATTCAAAAAAACCATGACTTTCATTTCAATTTTTTTTCCATATTTTCCACCGTTCGGGAGTCATTCCTGTAAAGATGAAAAATCTGCATTTTTCAAGAGGATATTTCATCCCTTAAAACCGTATTAATGCACCAATAAAAAGTGTTTCCGTATTAAATTTGAACCTCTCTACTTGCATACGGAGTGGCCGAATTTCTTATTTCTAGGTACTCTCTAACTTCCCTTGTGAGTATAGATACGTATAGATTTGATACTCAATTGGGGGCGCGTTTACCGCTCCTACGTAACTGGGTGCGGGTAACGCCTCTTAACAATATGATCTCTAATACATATCTCATGATCTCAGAAGTATGAAAGATGAAAAAAATAATGGAGAACAATTTCATAGAGAATTCAATTTTCTGATAATACATCCTTTCACTTTCTTATTATATATCGTAGTTACGAAGAGAAAGTGTTTGGGATATTTGAAATTTCTATTTCGAAATCAATTGTTACGTATCAAAGAATAGTCGTTTGAAGAATACACGAAGTTTTGACACGCGAAAGTCAATAGCTTAAAGAATATCGCAATTTAAACTCGTGTTGGTGTCTCGAAGACGCGATACATCTAGTTAAGGATTAAAAAAGTATATCTTTTCGGAAAATTCTTAAGGGGCCACATACACCTGGGATTGAAAAAACTACGGTCACGTTTAGACATTTTTTTAGAGAAATAAAACACTTTAATTTAACATTCGCATATTTATCTAAATATACATCTCTTAATGTATCTTACATAAGATTGACGCCTAAAAATATTCCAAAATGGTAGAGTAATAGCCATTAGCAGCGAGTGCCGACCAGCGCAACGGTTCGCGGTGGTCACCGTACCTTTCACAGGACTTATCCAAAAACAAAATACCAAAGACAGTCTTAAAGTGTATTAAAATATCCAATCTTTACCATACTCGATTTAAAGAATATTGATTTATAAGAGAACGATTGCAATTTAAATTTGAGGTATCGACTTTTCTTGAAAAAATCACTCATCTTCAAACTATTAAACATTTAGTGCTCAAGAAAAAAATCCGTGTAACAAATTCCGCGTAATTTTATGCAGAATATGCTGTATAAGTTTAATGGCAATCGATTTAGCCGTTTCCGATATATTTCGACTACCGACGGCGAAAACCTGGTCGAGATAATCGTGTTTAGTTTTCCGCCCAGGCTAACTTACGTTATGTTGCTTCGTTAAAAGCGCTGTATCTGTTGTCTTAGCGCGTATTTTTCAGAGAATATTCTTAGAATGTTGTACTCTTCAAAAGTGTAAAGAAAATCGAACTTCTTGACCAACCTAGGTGAAAGTGTCTCATTAATTATTATCCCTCGGAAAACCTATCCCACCTCATTAGTCATCAAAAGTTAAAATTGCCAAAAATATCGAAAGTGTCGCATAAGTTATTCCCACATAGAAAAAAAAGACTACGCTGAGAAAAATAATTGATAGTGCCAACAAAATTTGTTCTTAAACCAAAAACATAATATAATTCCAGAATCAGGCTGTTGTTCTCTTCTTGTAAGCAAATATTTGGTAGGCTCTTTCATGCAAAAAGAATTTCTTATGCCAACGATGGGACAGTGAGAAAACAGTTTATTTGCAATTAATAAATGTTTATTCGAATATGGCGAAAGAAACATTTTATTGGATTAAGTAAATGTTCGTTAACTATTACAATATTTATTCGGCATAATTAAATCTTTCGAGACAACTGTTTGAATGAAATAAACATTTTAACATTTAACATATATTTTCTTGCCCTAACGAAATACTTATTTCGCCGTATTTTAAATTATATTTATTAACTATTAATAAACTATCCTCTCGATGTATACTTAAGTCAAGAATATATATTCTTCGACCAAAGAATCCGTATTCTTACAGATGTTTTAAATTGTATGTGTTCCTGGCTCAAGAAATATTTGTCTGACACTAGCAATTATTTCTCTCAGTGTAGCACGAATCGGGATGTAAACCAATTAAGAAAATTAGATCCCGTAAAGCACTCAAAATACCCACGTTTTTTAAATAAGGACACGCGACATTCGCACACATGAAACAACCAAAAAGGCTAGAACTGGCTGAGATCGGCGCATATAGAGTTCTATACGCCGCGAAATGATTACAGACGGAACAAACGATTAGCTTCTCGCGCGCACTCTACTCGCGCTAACGCATCGCGTGGGCATTGCGGCCGCGGAACGTGACTCCGACACGCGAGGCGCGAACGCGAAAGTGCAAAAATAAAAACGCGCGCTGCTCATGAGCAAAAACGATCACGCATCGACCCAACGCTACGACTGAGATTCAAGAAAGCGTCGTAAATCCGCGGACGGCATACTGATTATACTCTTTAGGCGCGCGATCCTATCGCGAGTACGCACAGCGAGTATATTGTTCGAGAAATTCGTTTTTCCCTCCCGAAGTGCCCCTCCCCCCCCCCTTCCCCCTGCTCTCCTGGCGCGCGTACAAAAAGATCCGTAAAAAAGGCCCCGTCGAACGATGATATAACGTGAACGTTGCGAAACCCGAATTGTACATCCGACCGACGAGGTTTATCGACCCAACTATCTCTCGTAGATCGGATTGCCGCGTTGCACAAGGCTCGCTCCTCGAAAAAGATTCCTCCTGTTTCGGTATAGCTTCGTTGTTGTGCCACGTGGAAACCCCTCGTATATTACGCGTCGTTGCAACCGTCTCGCGTTCGTTCTGCCGTTTCGACATCGCGTTATTGTTAACGCGTCTTCCACGATGGGAATCCTTTCCTCGCGCCGCGTGCGCGCCTTTGTATTCTGAGATCTTTTTTTTTCTTCAGACGGTGGCTCTGACTTCTCGCGCGTATAAAATTGTAGATTAAAATCGGCTCACGGAGTCGTTACGGTTGATTTACGATGGGCTTAAAATCTCGGATGTGTAATTAGGCGATTTTGTGGTATTGAGAGAGAGAGAGGGTAGGGGGTTAATATTTAAATCTACTTTACTGACAATATATTTGAGGGGATGAGAAGCCAAAAGGGGTCTAAGTAGAAAAACAAGTTTTCCGAGATAATCCACATTAAAGTATCTTTGTTCTTTAAAAATACCTGCAAAATATACCTGAATAATTCATACAGCTTATACACTTGAGGCAAAGGAATTGCAGGTATTTTTAAAGAACAAAAATACTTTAATGTGGATTATATCTCGGAAAGCTTGTTTTTCTACTTAGACCCCTTGGCTTCTTCAACCCCTCATTTATACGTAAAGTTTGTTTAGGATACGTGTAAAAACGCGATCATCGAACCTTGATCGATTAATCAATACTATCGACGGCGATAAGGTAGGAGCTCATTATTGGTTTTCTATACAAAATTACTTCCAGTAACGCCACATCCAAGAAAAGGTTTAGTTGTGAATACGAACTTAATACAAAAATGTATTTGAGATGAATAGAAATTTATTCACACTGAACAAAAGTCTATTTGAATTTGATAAATGATCTACTAGGTCTGTACTCGATTAAAAAGATATGCAAAATATTTATTTAATTCAAAAAGACTTTCATTTGATGTGAATAAATTTTTATTTGTCTCAAATAAATTTTTCTATTAGGTTCGTATTCAATTAGACTTTTTTCTTTCGGTGCAGAATTTTTAACAATCTGTATACCGTCAAGAGAGTAGACTCTTTTGCCCCAACTAGCGAGGGTTTTTAATACACTAGAAATAACTACGTGTTCTACTAAATTCTATCCCAGACTGTACGGATGGTTACAGGTTCTCAACGGGAGGACAGTGACCTCATTACATATTTATCCGACGTGCCTGTGCTTATAATGAGAATGTTCGCGAAATTAATATCACTTTTTCCTTGCACTGATTTGTCGAATGAATATTATGTTTCGAATATTACACAAGTAACGAAAAAAATGTGACACAAATATTCCTAGAATATACAGTTAGTGTTAGTTAGAACGTTTATTAAATAATTTTGCCCCTCCAATTTTTTATTCGTATTTATGTTTATTGCGTCGATCTTTCATATACAGTTGGACATTTTGTACCGGAATCAGTCCACTAATTTTTGTACATTAAAATTAACCGATTCTTCGTAATAATCCAACATTTTTTAACACAAAGAATATTACATTAACGCGATGAATCAATTGATCTTAACATACAAAAATGAGTGGACCGATTCCAATGCAAAATTTTCAACTATGTAGTTTCTATCTTTTCTAGTATTTGTTATATTATATAACTGCACTCTTTGAGTCTATAAAATTTATCCAAATATCTTCTAAAGTTCGTAAAATGAATATATATAAGGTTGAACTTACTTGCCGGGAAAGAAACTTCAATGACTATTATTTAATTATTTGTATACTTTTAGACTACCTATATCGATATAAGATTTTGTTGTAGATAAAAATGTAATCTCCATAAAAGCATTGTGCAAATATGAGCCGAAAGCTCATAGATAATGAGATAATAGTGACTGAAGTTTCTTTCTAGGCGAATAAATTTAGCCTCACATGGTATAATATATACATCTGCTGCCTAAAATAATAACACAATGATCCCCCAATATAACAATACAATATTTGCAAGGACTTATTAAAAAAAACTGAGAATTTTGGGTACGTCTGCAAAATTGGCAAACTAAGAGTAGAAAATTTTCAAGAAGTTTCGACTATCTCCGATCTTACGAAACGTGCGAGCTAACTAAGAACACGCGACAGTATGAAACCGACAACTAAGCAGTCATCATATTTTTTTGAGATACATCAACTCCGCGTTTGCCCTATGAAAAAAAAAAACCGAGACAAGAATTCTTCAACAAGCAATTATATTCACGGAGTGGCTCACGGTCAAAAAAATACTACATGCCCATCCTGCGCCGCACTGAGATATTGCAGTACGATGATAATTAGACCTAATAATAGCCCGCAGTCAACATTATTCGTTGCATTTGACACGGACGACCCTACGCTCGTTTCCACATTACGCTATCGTCAAAACATCTCCCAACAGTAAGACTGTACCATGGGAATCCCCTTCTCGGCTCCTACGGACGGCCATAGATCCTCCGCGGCAGTGGGACAACGACCTTATTTCGCATCTGTCCGACGCGCTTGTATGGGTAAGGAGCGATTGCGAATAAGCACGTAGCCGCGCGCGCGCGGTTTAGCCCGGAGTCGCAAACGAGGGAGTAATCGCATGCTAATTGAACATCCGGCTCTCTTGCGCGCGGAGCCGCGCGTAACTGTGAAATCGCTCAACCTGGAACGAAAAAGAGCCTGGCATCTTCTCTCGTGTTCGATTTGAATGATAAACTTGCCAAAATGCATGCATTTTACTCTTTTCGAGATCGAAGCGAGGTGTGAATGAGGTCTCGTCTTTCCAGCCGAGTGAAACAGTTTCTCTTTGTACCACTGAACCAACGTAGAGTTCCCGAGCGGTTTAATACACGTTCCTCCGAAGGGTACCTATGGAACGCGCATTCAACGGTACGCGAGCTTATTTACCTAGCCCACATATTTCCAATGCCGCAGACTTTCAAGGATTTAATGTTTCCCAGAAAAGATTATAGTTTGTAGTGTTGAGGAACGCGTGGGTCGAGGCTATACGAAGGATCATCCAACTGAATATATTCCGCTTAGGTTAGACTGGCTGTTTGTTACCATTTTCAATAGAAGCGATTAGGAGGTAAGGCTACTATTCTTCCGGAAGAAACTTGTATCGGTATAATTATAGAAATAATTTAATCGAAGCGGAGAGAAATATATGATTGAATACATTTAAATTGATAGAATTTATAATTGAAGACCTTCGGACCAGAAGGGGACATGCCACCAAACAAAATTTTGAAGAAAACGTCATTTTTAACTTATTCTCACAAATCGTGAAATCCAGGTTTCAAGTTTTTATCGGAAATAAGGTCAACATTTGTTTGGAAATATATAATTAAAAACAGAACAGAGGTAACGCAAATATTTATTGACGGGTTTAACTCATGTTTGACAAAATTGTGGCTTATCCCCTTCTGGTTCCAAGGTCTTCAATTGGCAATTTAAACGAACTCGTATGCCAGAGATAATCCGGGATCAATATTCCAGTTGAGTTGGAGTCTTATTTTCCCTGGTTGTAACTCCAACTCTCTATGGTGGCAAAGGGTGAATTCAATTGGGGAATATTTTCATGGAATTGGAAGAAATATATTGCATTTGTGAATTGGTATTTGACATCTAATGCCTATCGAACTCGCTAGTGGCCATTTAAAGTTCTTATAATTAGACAATCGTTAATAAATTATTAATCATTAATTTATAATTTATAATTATAAGTACGTATGACTAAAATATCGAGAAATATAATAGAATATGACAGAATTCGCTAGAGGCCACATTCAAAGTTGATTATATATTTCGTCGAAAGTCTCTATAATCAGTTTAATTACCGATATAGAAAATATGAGTGAAGTGACAGGAAATATAATCAAATACGATAGAATAATATATACGAGAATATATTATACATTTACCACACCGCATTTTATCGGTTCTAAGAGAGTATCTCCTTCGGCAAGCCTAACATTTGCCCGCCCTCTCCTGCACCCTCCATTGTATACATATTAATTTTCTCCTCACAGTCGTTTAAAGATTTGACGTTTCTCGGAAGAGATTATTACCGAGGAGCGGCGAGTACACGTTGTGAGCATATCCGATCCGACGTGAGTGCACCTATGAACAGGTGTGTGTCTATATAGTTACAGGCGCGTCCCGAGGCCACTTGCATGATGATGGGATAAGCTGGTATAGTAGATAGATAGGTAGGTATAACGGAGAGTACCCGACAATTATGAATTAATAATGTTGCGTAGCGAAAATTTCATTGACCCCATTGGTGCCGCTGATTCTACCGGAGAAGTTAGTAGGAAAAATGTGAGCTCACACAGCAAAGTGCATCGGGGAGTAACGTCAATTGCCTCGTTATATGACACAGCTATATTACTTGTTATTTGAGAAATACCAAGTAAATTGTTTGATGCTACGAGCGTAACGAGGTCGGAATCGTTACAGAGAATTTTTTATCACGTTTATCCAGTTGAGCGTTATTAGCTGCGGTGAGTATTAAATGGCGAGATATACTATGCCCGAGCTTATGCATTTATGCATAATTAGTGCCGGTAAATGTGCTATGAAATCTTCAGCTAAAAGCATTTTATGTGTGAATGTAGATAAATGTAATTCTGGGTGAGTTTGAACGGAATGTACCTATATGCCATATATGAGGCTAAACTTACTCACCAGGGAAAAAACTTCAATCACTATTATCTCATTATTTATGAACTTTTAGCCTACATCGATATAAGACTTTATTGTAGATAAAAATGTAATTTTCAAAAAATACTAAACAGATATGTACCAAAAGCACATAGATAATGAGATAATAGTGGTTGAACTTTCTTTTTTGGCGAATAAGTTTAGCTTCGTATGGTATGTAGCTGTACATTCCTTTCCAACTCACCCAGAATTAAAAAGATGGTGAGATTTATCCGACTTATTTACTTATGTAAAATCATAAAAAGTCAGACCTCCAATAACATATTCAAGTCACAGCCAGATAATAAATAAGTATAAGAACAAATGTCTCATTGCCAAGTCTCTAATCAATTTTAGAAGAATTGTATTTATCGAGAAAAAAATTTCTTCCGTTTATATAAATGTGTTTCATTATTATTCAACAAATTCATATTTCATTCAAATGAATGCTGATTTAACCTGCATAATAACTAAATCCAATTATAACGTTCTAATAAATATTTCATCGAATTAAATCAATATTCGTTTGAATTATGACAATACTTATATATATATATATTATTAGTAGGCAGTATTTAAGTACACACTAATTTTTTAATTATTTAATGAAGTAAGTGTACTTATTGCTATATTTATTATTATTAACTTATCATCTATATAAAAATGGATGTGTGTTTGTATATTTGTATATTTTGTATATAACTCCACAGTTTTTATCCGATCTCGATGAAATTTTGCACTTATTTTGCTTTAAAACAAGGCGGAAAATACTGCCTACACTTGGTTTAGAAAAACCCATCCCCACTACTCTTGTCAACTCTCTTAAACAAAATTTACACGTGCAACTTTTCAGTTTTTTTCAAATATCTCAAGAACGGTGAGGAAACCGGCTGGAGTGGATATAATATTCTGAGAAAGCCCATAAAGTTTCCTATCGAATGGCGTTAAACCGGATCCGATCGGATAAATAAACCGAGAAATTCGAATTCGAAATTAAAAAATAGTTTAAAGGGTGTTATTGCGAAACACTCCACTACACTTAAAAACATAAAAACTTTAAACAACTTTTAATCATGAAACAACTTTTCGTTATTTGATTTTTCATTTAACCTATCTTACTACAGAAACCTTTTACAAAATTGACCAAAACGCGGACAAAGCCGGATAAATCAGTTAGTGTTTAACAAAGAAATAAAGCATAGCATTAGAGAAAGAATTGTCATATCGCAAAAACATTTCTAAATTAAATGAAATACGTATGGCACGAATTTGATGCTAAATATAAGTGGATATAGTAAAAGAAATCGAGTACGAGTGTCGACACAATCGGAAGTTTCTTTCTCGCCGATGCGGGTCGATGGCAAATCGGAAAAAGTGAATTTGACGCGTCAAAATTCTAAAGTACATTAACTCGGACCTCACAGAATTATGGTCACGCACGAGGTACCGAGTTCTTTCGCTTACTTCAGCCGCAAAAATTCTCGAGTCGTGATGTTCAACGCGCGCTAGTTAGTGAGTCGCTGTCTCGTTCGTTCGAGAAAGTGTCGTAGAAATTCAACGGAGTGTAAACGACCCAGGTATTTCCTCCTGGATGGGATAAAACCAAAACGGTGATTATTTGCTGCATTTAAAAACAAAGGAAAAAAGGGGTTGAGGAGGAAAAGATCGGAGAGGAAAATTATATTATATTTCGTGTATTTCTTATTTGCGAGAGACTTTAAGGAGAAGCGCTCTTGAGATTCTGTAAGTCATTGTAGATATCCGTAAAGAAATATAAGGTATATTCCATTCGTCTATTAGCGCTACACCGAGAAAAAACAGTGTATTAATAGTTTATAAATGTAATTTCAAATACGACGAAATAAATATTTCGTTGGGACAAGAAAATATATGTTACTTATCAAAAAGTTTATTTCATTCAAACGGTTGCTTCGAAGGATTTAATTGTATGCCAAACAGATATTATAATAATTAACGAATATTTATTTGGTCCAGAAAATGTTTATTTCTCCATATTCAAACAAACATTTATTAACTACAAATAAACTATTTTCTCGGGGTGTAGGTATATTAACTTGTAAATATTTGTTAATGTACCATTGGAATAGATGTTGAACCACTTATCACTATATACGAAAAAGGAAGAATTTTTGAATTTACTACCCAAGTATCTCCTGAAACATCTGCTTGCATTTGGCGTGCATTCCAACAACGCATTATCGGATATTCACAAGTCAATTGAGATAATTGCGAGTCCTTGTTGTGTCGATGCAGCAGTTTAATTATCCGGTTTAGCCCCACTCTGAATTTCTTCATTCCGCTGAATAAATGCGTTACAACTTTCAGCGCTCGCGTAACTTTCAAAAATGACGTACGAAAAATGTTCGTTTTAACGAGGTCTGTGCATATATGGAGAAAAAGATATTAAACAGGTTTAATTTTTTCTTGATGACCTTCGCTCGTTCATGAGAGAAGGTATTTGATCCATTGCTTTGACATTCATATTATGGATAGATGATTTTCTCTAAAATTTGATGTTACCCAAGAATTTAAATATTATACATATGTATATGTGTAACAGTTTTGATTACTAGTTTCGATTACTTATCAATAGTGAGAGTGCATTATGAAAATGGACAAACTTAGTGGAATAATTGAGGATATAGAAGCAATTACAGCCTTGTACAGTAGTTATATAGTTTGTGTCTAAAAAAATAGTATGGAAAAACGTACATCGAGGAGAAATAGCAAAATCGAAAACTTATTTCCTTTTTATAACTGAACTAAACTTTAATTTCTGTTCCACATATCATCCAAGATCAAGAGCTTATATCACATGAGGCTAAACTTACTAGCCAGGAAAGAAACTTTAGTCGCGATTATCTCATTATCTTTGAGCTTTTGGCTAATATTTATATAATACTTTTTTGAAGATTACATTTTTTCTATAACAAAACCTCATATCGATGAAAGCCAAAAGTTCATAAATAATGAAATAATAGCGATTGAAGTTCCTCTCCTGGCGAACAAGTTTAGCCTCATGTGGTACATATATGTGACGCTTCTGAGAAATATAAACATATTTCCCCTACCGAGAAATTATTTCATTTTTAAATTCTCATTTAGAAATGAATCATCTCTCCCAAATATACTCTAGATTCAAAAAGCAATATGTAACGCTTCAACTGTTATATCCTGTTATAAAACGAGAGCATTAAGAACTTCCTCCAGGAAGTTCTTCAACAATGAATGAGAATATAACGGGGATTGTGTGACACGTAGATGTTTACCGAACATAAATCTACACGATTACACAAGAGGAAGAATTATTTGAAAAACAGTCACCATCAACAACTACTATCGTCAACATTTCTGTAAAATATTTCATTCGCTTCAAGTAACCCGATGCCCTTTGAAAGTACTCGATTCGAACCCGGAGATTGAGATCTTACTTTCCTATAGGAGATCCAATGAGGTGACAGCGACGAATGTGTGAACCTTTACGACCCGTTACAAAGATTTATACCGAATGTGTACATATTCAACGCTCGCTATTATCTATGTTCCACATACGTGCACGAAGAAGGAATAAAAAAATTGTTGTATAGATTTTGCGGTAAAAGGTCAAGTTTTTGCAAAATTAATGTCAAATGGACGTCTAAGGTAGATATTAAACTGTTTTTATCAAATATCGCACATTCGCTGATAAACCAATATGTGATTTTTCAAAGTATTCAATTCACCTATAGACAGAAAATTTACTGGTCAATATACTAAATGCTTTGGGCGTAAAATTAGTCAATTATGCTTAATTTCAGTATGACAAAATTAATAGAACATTAAAAACTCTTAGGCAGCTCTAGGTTCCAAGGTAAAAAGGGTACGGCTTTGAAATTAAGATACATGAATATTTATGAAGTTAGGCACATTCAAATTAAAAATTATTCCAATAAAAGTTCTTTGTTTTAAAGGTGGAAAGAGAACTGCATTTTTTATTTTTCACATAGCTGATGTTCCCAAGGATACTTCAAGGTCAACGTTTCTTTTAAATGCAAATCTGTATTCTTTTACTGAAAATTTTTACCTCAAACATTGTTTCCCATGGACCCACATTTTTAAGATACATCGATATTTCGCATCTGTCTCTGTACGTTAAAAACTAGAGATAATTAAACAAATGGAACCATATCCATTTTTCTCAGCTCAAAATGAGTTAAGTTTGACTATCTTAAAAATGAAAAAAAATGTTAAGGATCTTTTTATTGTTCAGTAATTATTAAAACTCTATAATCTCCAAGAATATTTATAGAAGGCATTTTGACTACGCTTTCCATAGAGAATATGCTGTAAACATTTTTGCAGTAACTAGGTATAGGTATATCTACTGGAACTTTTATTCTAATTAAAAGTATAATAAGTTCCGTTCATATTTTATTCAAATTAATTTGATTTATCAAAATATACATATACTTTTATCACGCGTAAAATAATTATCAGTAGGATTTCGATCGCGCGTACAAATATTTAATCGCTGCTACTGTTTCCGCAAAATATTCCACGGACAAGAGTTATCGGACTCGATCGCTTCTATCGTAATTAATCACTTCCCCGCGATTGATTTTCTCAAGAGAGCAACAAACTATCGACACTTTGTACGCTTCGATCGAATATTTTACTCCCTCCAAATGCATTAATACCCTTTGAGAGCGCCCGATCCATTCATCGAGAGTAAAATTTTACTTTCAAAAGAGGCTCGCAGTGGCGACAGCGACGAGAGTGCAAGAATCTTTGTAACCTGTTGCAGAGATTTATGCCGGACAGGTAGATATAGTTAGATACAAGAGACACGCGTTCGCTTATCTATCCGTGTCTATACCGGGGGATTAATAAAAAATTCGTCCTAGAAATTCTTTAGCGAAAGGTTAGAATATGTATGAAGAATCGCTATCGGCAGGACTTCACGGATATTTCAGTTTTTGCCGCTATCTACCTGTAATGTGTTATTCGTAAAAGCCGTCGATTGGTTTATCGTGCGATTGCGCTCTTCTCCCCGTTGACGACTTCCCGCGAAGAGCAACGAACCCGAATCTCTGCCATCCGTGACACGGACATAAATCGGTCAAGTATAACGTTCTCGACCCAAGTTCATTTACTCGCATCGGCATACTCATCGCGGAGAAGAAGAATTACAAATAAGAGAGAGAGAGAAAGAGAGAGAGAGAGAGAGAGAGCCAAAATGTTTGAGTTTTTATTTCCGGTTCAGAATTTCACGTCCACGTAAACGATTTCACCATCAAAATGGCCCGATTTCTTTAAGGATGTTTTCGAGAAGATTAAATTTTATGCACGGAAATATTGAGACCAGTAAATTTCACTGTATTTACAATAAAAGAAGTATACCTAAGGGTTTTTCGGATGTTTCTACTGTATTAAAGAGCAATTTTTCCTTAAAAAATGAGTAAATCGTAATGTAAGCTGTCACGATTTAATGTTTGATAAAGAAGAATTGCTCTACCGTGCTCTAAAAACTTTTGAAAATCCTCATGTGTGTACCTATTTTATTGCAAATATAGTAAAATTTGCTGGGGTATCAGTCTTTCCGCGAGCAGAAGCGAATAAATCGGATGTGAGAATACTATTGACGGAGAAATCGTTTGTCTGCCAGACGTGAAATTTCAACCGGAAATGAAAAATCATACGTTGATTCTTTTTTTTTTCACAATTTTCGTTTCCCGCGATGAGTCCGCCAATGCGACTAAACGAACTCGAGGCGTGAACGTCACACTCGGTGAAGAAATCGGATATTCCTACATCCGATTCCTTCACCCGCGTTTAAAATTGAACCACCAGCTAAGCGATTTCTCCGGCAACCAGTAGGATTCGTCCTTTGACGCGACTTATCCGAAAGTTAAACTTCGATCGCGGACAAAGAAATCGGAGACCGTACACGCGCAAGAGAGAAGCAAATTTCGCCTCCTCGCAAGTTCCCTGATCGACGCGTCGAGCAATTTTCAACGTCGGGCAGCTCGAGACGTCCGGTTTTATAAAAGAAAGTCCACCGCGGTCCCCCGGATACGCCGACACACGACCAGGAAACTCCGACAACTCGGACACAGAGTGGAAAATCGGATACGAAATGATGCCACGCGCGCGAGGACGATCGGACTCGCCAGCTGTACCGCGGTGAAGATCGATGCTCCGCGAGACAAAGATCTCCATCGGCGAGCGTCGATCGATCTCTCTCCCATACGCGCAGGAGCATCCGCACTTCGCACTTGACTGTGGCATCGACCGACTCTCGGGGATGGACGTGAAAAATGCGAGAAAACCCGCCACACCGGTATATCGTAATCGCGGCGCGAGAACGGCGGTCCCTTCGATTCGCGCGTGATCGGCGCGCAAGAAGGCTGCACGGGAAAAACTCGAAAACGCACCGAGGCGCGAACGCGATCTCTCGAACGCAGCGCGCGCGACGACGACGACGACGAAATATATTCGCAATATACGTACCGCGCGCCTTGGCAGTCACAGATATCCGTAAAAACGCACAGAGGATAAGGCAAACCACCGAGCAGCTACGAAACGTCGGTAGCGGTATCATTGTCACTGATTCGTGCACCTCCACCCGTTCATTTCGCACCGAGAGGATCGAGATAGATCCCGAGAGAGATCACGCCGCGAACTCGCGTCTACCGCGTGCGACCCATGGCGATCTCGGGCAGCGTCTGCGGGGAAGAAGTGTTTTCGAGTGTAATCACGTGCGCGCGCGCGCGCGGTAACCGTAAGAAAAAGAATTCACACGTCCGCTTCTCAGGTATGCCTCGTGTCTGGTAAGCAGGATCCCCCACCTGAGAGTCCATGCCGCGACTTGAGTTGTTGGGCCAAGAGCGGAGCCGCCACCGCCGCTGCTGCTGCCGCGCGGTGAAAGTCGCCGGCCTATTTGTTTCATTCCTGCAAACGCGCGCCTCATAATCGGGCCCCGAACGTCATGCCGCGCGGAGGCCTAGTTTCGAGAGGTGTACACGTCGATACGGCGGATGGCTCCGAGGAAGCTATCATTCGCCGCAATTTAGTTTCAAGGGCGCAGCGCGAAGACCGCAGCCTCCGCGCGCGACCCGACGAGAGGGGCCCTTTCTGCGCTGCCGCTGACCGTGCTGCTCCGACGGCGGCCGAGCAGCACGGCGCGGCGCGTGGGTCGAATGAGTGGCTGCTCGGCCGCGGCGGCCGTCGGGTCTATCCGTTGCAGACCAGTAGAACGGCGGGATCTCTGCGCGCAGCACGGTTGCTTCGGTCCGCTCGGACGGCCGCGTATGAGGAGCGAGCGAGTCTCGGTGTCTCGTGCGATGACACGCGTTGGCATTGATGCGAAGCTGCAGACGATCGCCTGAGGCTGTACGAATTCCGGCTCTTATACGCGAGCTTGACTTTTTTAGCGCGTTGGGTATACGTGTGACTCTGAAATGCTGATGATATTGGCTCGCACCGTGCTGATTTTTTTGCGTATTGTACTGCTGATTGATCTTCTACGAACCGTGCTACCGGTCTTTATGAACGGTGGCACTTTTATATAACCGTGCTACTGGTCTTTATGAACGGTAGCACTTTTGTATAACCGTGCTACTTGTCTTTATGAACGGTAGCACTTTTATACAACCGTGCTACTTGTCTTTATGAACGGTGACGCTTTTATATAACCGTACTAGCTCATCCCGCAAAGGATACACCGAGAAAACATTTTATTGTAGTTAATAAATGTTTGTTTGAATATGGGAAAATAAAAATTGTATCGGATCAATTAAATATCCGTTATTATCACAACATTTATTTAGCACAATTGAATTCTTCGAAGCAACCGTTTAAATGAAACGATATTTTAATAATTAACATATATTGTCTTATCCTAACGAAGTATTTATTTTGCCGTACTTGAAAATACATTTATTAACTATTAATAAACTGTTCTCTCTGTGAAATTCCTGCTTTGTTAGATTCAGTTGATATACCTAGTTACACATGCCGTGCTTTTCTAACAATCTCGAGACTGCGAGTTCAGTTGTGACTCATGCCTTAACTTTTTTATCACATTCTGTATACGTACCCTAGGAAAGCTGACGGTCAACTAAGATCATGTTGATCTATTGCCACCGTGCTGTCATTTCTCTCTACCATACGAAGCTAAACTTACTCTTGCCAGGAAAGAAACTTCAATCACTATTATCTCATTACCTATGAGCTCTTGACTCACATTTGTGTAATACTTTTTTGAAGATTACATGTTTATCTACAATAAAGTCTTATATCGATATAGGCCAAAAATTCATAAATAATGAGTTAATAGTGATTGAAGTTTCTTTCCGACAAGAAAGTTCAGCCTCATATGGTATGATGATTTTTGTACGTGCTGCTGTGGTCCGTACTAGCCCCGACTCTTGAAAAACGAAAGTACCGATTTTCCGCTCAAGTTTGAAAGCTCTATCTGTGTAAATTTCATGCTATCGAGTTAATGCCATAAATCTATCGGCAATCTCGTATAAGTGTCGCCTACTGCAAAAATTACGATGCCAAAACTACTCTTCAACTCTGCATTACATTTATATAAATCCATTCTTTTTATACTTTAAAATATATATAATACAATACACGTCTTACTCTAGAAAAAAATCGGCTTACAACGTACAGATAATTAACTTTGAGGAAACCCTGTGGCAAAAATGTGAACGCACGCACGAGCGTTACGAGCACCTCAACCCGAGGACGTCAGTGTCGACCGGCTGCATTCGCACCGATTTGCCGTTGGCCTCGAAAATTTCGAAGGGGGTTTCCAGGGGGAGAAACGATACGTAGGCTTTTTATGTCGGCTGCCTGCGTCCGTTACATCCTGTTTAAGTACAAGGTCGTGCACTCGCGACGTCTTCGACATAACCGTCGTCTCCCCGTATTAGGAAGACCTCTGTCCGACGTCTCCCATCATCGTGCTTACAGTCTCGCTGGATGCACCGGGGTCCCCGCCTTCCCACACCTGACAATTTTCGCAACGCCCGCTGGAAGTAACGACGCGGCAGCGCGTTGAGTCTCTTTGTTCCCGAAGGCATGCGAAGCTACATGCACACCCACTATTACACGCGAAGATAATCGCTATTCATCCACGCTCGTAATTCAGTGTCAAGAGCAACGAACCAGCTCGAACCCAATCCTCCGTTGCCAACTTGCTGAATCGACAACGCGGTGAGAGATACTCGGTCGGATTCCTCGTCGCGAGACGCCCACTGACGTCTTCGAGACCAGCGTGGCGACGTGCCTCGTACAGTCGCAAGCGGATGAGAATCGAGGAGGGCGCGGCGAGATTCGGCGAGTCAATTCCGAAGGACGAAAGCCGTTCGGGTCATTGCGATCAGTTTTCCGGTCCCCGCGAAGAGAACGACGACGAGCTTGTCCATGACGTTCGTTAAATCGATCGACACATCGGTACATCGGCAGCTCGGAGAGCACGATCGATTCGCTCCGCAAAAGTCGCACCCGGCAGTGTCGGCGTTTTTTCCAAACCGGATCGCGCTCGCGAAATTGCAAATGATCCGGCGTATCGCGTTTCTGGATCTAGACACGACGCGGAGCAGAATGATACACGGCGACCCCGCTCCGTTATTTCTAGTCCCTGACGTCATCGGGGATGTAACGAAGGGGCGATAAAATGTACAAGGTACAAATCTGATGATTAACATACCTATATCTTTTCGTCCCAAAGAAATACGTATTCTCTCAGACGGAAAAAAAAGTTCTGTATAGTTTCTATATAGTCCATATATCGCTCATCGGCTGCAACAGTGTCATATTTGGTATTTACAGTGTCATAACTCGAAATTGGAATTTTCCCAAGAGACGATTTTAAAAGATGTGAATTAAGTATTATATTATACGAGCGTTGACCATTTGCTGCCAGATTAAGATAATTATCATGAAAATTCTATGATAATTATCATAATCTGGCAGCAAATGGTCAACGCTCGTATAATACCTATAATAATACATCTTTTAAAGTCGTCTCTTTTGAGCACAAATTCTAATTTTGAATTATGACACTCTGTTACAGCCGGTGATCAAATTATATGGACTTGTGGTTCTATGGAAAGAAACTTCGATCACTATTATCTCATTACTTACGAGTTTTTGGCTCTTATTTGTATAGAACTTTTTTGAAAATTACGTTTTCATCTACAATAAAGTCTTATATCGATAAAGTCCAAAAATTCATAAATAATGATATAATAGTGATTGAAGTTTCTTTCCCGGCAAGAGTAAGTTTAGCTTCATATGGTATATGATTTCTATATAAACACCATATACCTAAGGCATATATGTAGATCATTTGAATCTTTCAAATTTTAGTACAATCCAGATATAGTCAATATACGGACTACATAGAAATCATATAATTCATATAGGACAAAATCCATATACGAGCTATATGTATATAATCCATACAGAATTTTTCCGCCTGGGTTATTTCACCATATTTGTGAAAATACATAGAATACACGTCTCAATTGAAGAGTGTAAAAAGTTTTAATCCAAAATGTTCATATACAGTTTGACTATAAGAAAACGGGAGATACACGCCGCCCCCACATTCAGGAATCCCCGAAGTTTCGATTCCCGACGGTCGATCGAATTACCGGATCGTCGTACCGACGCGCGAGGTGGCGCGTGAGCGGTGAGATAAGCCCGGTTACGTGGTTTGACAGCCGTAGAGTGGCAGTTATTCGCAGTATGTATTTCGATGACAGCGCTCGTTTTTCTCGCACCGGTCAGCGGCACCGGTCTCGGAACCAGGATACGAGCCGCCCGCACGATCGAACGGTCGCGCAGAACGAACCACATTTGCGCTGGAACGACGCGAATGCATTTTTCCCGCGTCCCCCCGGTGACGCGCTTGCAGTGGCGCACCCCGTAGGCGGTCCCGATGCGCGCGGTCAATGCGGAAGCGCGGGTCCCTGGGTGCGTCGCGCGTTGTAACCCACGACGCGCGCATCCAAATCTGGCTTTCGGGATCTCCGCGAGTCGCCACGCTCGTTCTGTTTATTTCGGAATGTCGTCCTCGCGTGGGCGCGAGACTTCGGTCGAATCGCGGACATGATACCTATTCGCGTGGTTCACCGAAAAACAGCAGTGCGGATTACGTCAGGTGGAATAGAATGATTTGTGCCAGGAAGGAAGAATTGAGCCGGTAGCTGGACTAACGACTTAAAGCACCTTGAGTTTTCGTACGTAAGCTTTATTTCAAAGTTTTTAATACTTAGTAAATTATTTTGTCTATTCCAGCATAAGTCCTATACCTATACATATAATATATTTCTGTGCGTTTATATGACAAGAAGAAAGGAAGTAGAGGAAAATAAGGAATACGTTAAAAAAGTAATGTAAAATTGTGGATATTTAAAATGGTACTTAAAAGTCGTTCTTCCAGAAAAATGAGTTTTTTTTTCAGATTTAAAATGCTGTTTTCATGTGAAGAATGATATCGAATTCAAACCTAGAGAGAGAAATACGCGTATATAAAACTAGAAATTTTAAGCAATTATTTCGATCAGCTATAGGTAATTGTATTTAAAATGATACTTATATAAAAGTCGTTCTTCCAGAAAAATGAAAGTTTTTTTTTTCAAATTTAAAATGCTGTTTTCATGTGAAGAATGATATCGAATTCAAACCTAGAGAGAGAAATACGCGTATATAAAACTAGAAATTTTAAGCAATTATTTCGATCAGCTATAGGTAATTGTCGACTTGCAGCGCACGGCGCGGCAACGTCAGCATAAGCAGTATCGTAGGGAGTGCGCGTCATTATAAAACAGCTCGTTCATTGATATATTGTGCACGTATCACTATGAAATTGTAATATGATATATATAGGTACACGGAGAAAAACGGGACTGAGTTCTAAGTCAAAATTACACTGCTGTAGTTAAAAATTCGAAGTGTTACTTAACAAATACTCATTACGCATCAGATATTACTACACAAATAGGAAAAATCGAAATAAAGTGAATATCACTATGCAAATAATTAAAAATTTATTATAGTGTTTAAGAGATAATAACATTGAAATCATTATTTCTCATTGCTAATACAATGAGTTTTACTAAATGCTTTTTAAATAGATCGCTTAACATGTTGACTGTCCCCATAAGGAATTCTTTCCATCCCACGACCTCCAAAAATGAAATTACCATGCATATACGGCAATGGCAAATGAACCACATATATCTCATGGACGTACAGCGACGTTTCTGTATGAATCATATGTGACTCATGGGACAGTCAACGTGTTAAGAATGGTAAATTATCAATCTATTTCACCTTTACTATATACTGGTATTTTTAATTTAAATATTCAAGTACAATTTCTTATAATTTGAGCTCCATTTTTCTCCGGATATAATATAAGTAAGTGTATCCTAGATTATGAATATGTATAAATATGGAAAAACTGCTTAAAGTGCTTTAAGTCGTTAGTCCGGCTGTCGGCTCAATTCTTTATTATAATACGATGCGTTTCTCAATTTTAGCCTCTTTTTCATTGACCTTCTAGTTCTCTTTCCTCCGCGGGCCGTTCGCATGTTATTAGATGCTCGATGCTTGCGAGGCGATCAGATAACGACGGCGAAACTGATTTCGACACGTACGAGAGGAAACCATAAAAATGAATAACAGATGTAGATAACGATTCGCGTATGTAGTGGACGAAATTACACGTACGGAATACAGCGAATCGTTAGAGGCGCTATAAACGTATGAACTAATAGTGTAGAGGAAACTTCTAATCGAATTTCTTTCATTTCGCCTTCACGTTTCTTTGCTCTCGGCGATTCTTCGCGAATGATTTTTATTGATATGTGCACGGGAAAAAATGATTTTACCATTTTAAGAAAACTAGGTCTTGCTGAGAATTTCTTGCTACTGTGACAAAAATACCATCTGTTGTAGCAAAAGATATATCCAGTAATAGAGAGTACAAATATTTGCTGGGATAGTAAAAATTTCACTGTGATTGTAGTTATATTTGCAAATATTGCACATATCTTTTGCTGCCACAGATAATATTTCTATCATGAAAAGTTCCCAGCAAAACCTAGTTTTGTTGAAACTGCAAAGTAATTTTATTCCATGCACACAGAATTGCAGAACTTTTGTAGATAATATGGAGGAGAATTGGATATATTATACCACCACCTACCTAAATTGTACCATCATTCATATTTTATAAAATAGAAGTAGCAGGGTATATTGTTTCATGAAAACTCAATGACGCTACAATTTAGGTGGTGGTAAGTAATTGTACTATCGTTGATTTCCTACGAAGTAGAGTGCTCTACTATTTTTATTTCATAAAATATCAGTGGTGATACAATTTAGGCGGTGGTACGATATAGCCAACTCTTCCTTACAGGGTGGCTTATTTGAATTTGTCATCTTGCTGATTTCTGTCATTTGACACTTTACGAACAAAATATCTGTGACGGAGGAATCACTTGGCGTCAAGGTGGACATGAGAGATTACATCGCATCGGTCTGATGAGGCAAAATGAGCAAAAAATTATCCAAGTCACATGACGCATGAAACGGTCCCGGATTTGCTACTTAGTTTTTCGGGCACGGACTTACGCCAGCGATGATTCTTTCGGTCCGACGACGAAGGTTTGGTTGGATAGGTGATAAAAGTCATGTACGCAGACCGGAAATCTGGTTTGAGATCACTTTTAGCCAAAGGCCTTCCCAGCGAAAGCCGCTTCAAGGGCGATATGTCGACCGAATCAGTGGCGAGAGGAATGCTCCCGGATTCGACATTTTTATAGCTTCTCGAGAACATAGCGGTATGCTATGACCTGTACTCCCGGTTATAATTTTTAACTGTTAAAGTGTACGATACAGATACCATATGAGACTAAAGTTACTCGCCAAGAAAGAAACTCGAATCACTATTATCTCATTATCTATGAGTTTTCGGCTCATACTTAAATAATACTTTTTTGAAGCTTACATTTTTATCTACAATAAAGTCTTATGTCGATGTGGGCCAAAAGTTCATAAATAATGAGATAATAGTGATTGAAATTTCTTTCCTGGCAAGGAAGTCTAGCCTCACATATGGTACCTATATATTATCCGACAGTTGATCGATATAGAGAACAGAAAATGTATTATAACGCAATCGCGCGCGCGCATATATCTATTGCGATACCAACCTCCCGAAATTTGTTGCCATTAATTTCTAAGAATCGATTTCCATTCAGGTGCTCGCATTTAAAAGCTCAGGAAATCTATCAAAATTTTCTGCTAATCAAGTTCTTCCTTCTTAATGCTTTGTATCGCTGTTTTCAAGATAAACATACCTACTCGTATATTGTACAAGCGTTATACTGATAATCGACATTCTCGGCTATTTTAGGAATATCCTACGCGTTGATATTGAATTTACGTAAAATAATTCAAAAATATCCATAGGATGTAATACGCTACCTGACTTCAGTACTTACTATCCGAAAGTCTAATTTAACATCACTTTCTGTCAAATGCTTTTTCTACGGACAAATTTCAAGGCCGAGGCATACGTCAACTAAATCGAAACCGAGTTAAGTACTTCCGTATTTGACACTTATATAGCTTCTCGAGGGTATAGCTAATAGTAGTCCTTGTAGGTTCATAAATGTCATTTATTTACGCGCATCACACAGGTTGGCCAAATATTAAGTAATGAATAATTGATAGCGCACTATCTCTCTGGCATTCCGGAAATCTTAAAATATGTCATACATAGACGTTAATTGGATTAGTTGCCTTGAGTAATAAATATCTCAGATAGCTCGACAACGTCTATAGGTAATCTTTATGACGTCTTGAGCCACAAAAAGATGACGTATTGTGCCCATTGAAATGACTTAGACGTCATTCTGACATTTGTGCTATCTGGGATTTCAACAAGACTCTAAATTTATATAATATTTAAGACAATTTTACATAATTCGATATATTTTGAAGTTAATTGATCGTTAGTATTATACACCTACGCGCTGAAATTATTGAATTAGCGTATTTAGCTATAACAATAAAACATGGTTTTAAGTAGGTATAATATTCTTTGACGTTTTTAAATGTGTCAATATTTCTTGCTAAACAGGCAGCCAATGAAATACGTGCCTCTGCATAACTTATTGACCATTGACATTGAAATGAACGTATCCAGTCAACAATTACAGTTGACACCTGTTTCGTTTCGTTTCGAAAACGAAAGTGATAAAGAAAGAGAGAGAAATTAGAAACATTTATGAACCGTTAAAGAAACGTTTCAATCGATAGGAATCCGATTTGTTATGGATTTATGCACGACTTCTTTGAACGAGTTATGTATACCTTCTTGCTGTCTAATTTTCTCGCAAACAGTAAGCGTGACGTCACGTCGAACCCTCGTACTGAAATGACGAAATATTTAGTTTTGATCTCATAATTTCACATTTTTTCATTATAACTATTTTCAAATGGAAGCATTGTCTAAAAAAAGATATACTTTTATACGTTCACTTCTCGCGGGTAAATTCGCCAGCAAAATTACAGTAAAACCTGCTTCTACAGAAGAGCTCAACATTTTTCATCCACCGTTATGAATTACCAGGCAGCTTTCCCCCGTTGCAATAAAGCTACTTCCATTCTAAGTTTCTAGTGTTTTCTCTGATCGTTTTCGCGTTCAACGAATACGAGTGTTCTCGCCTAACTGCACCGTGTATAATTAATAGGTGGGGACATCCATACTGTGAAAGTGTAGCTAGGGCCATAAACCGACAAAATTGACACCTTGCGAACACTCCCGGATAGTAATCTTCTGGAGAACTCTAACGCGACGATGACATTTATGTAGCCGTACGCAAAGGCAATTTCATATAGACGCGCGCTGGGAGAGAACAATCGTAATTTTAAACAATGGAAACCCCGTAACATGTAATTAATTAACGATCTCATTGTCTTCGATGGTATTTGTCACTTCGTACACGAAAAAAAAAAAAGTCAAAGCTACGTCAACTTTTACACAAGTTTGCCAGCTCGATTATGCGTTCGGTAAAACCGTCTAATATACATATATAAGGAATTCCCTGAAACTCCAAGCGATAAACAGCCGACGTACGTTCCTTAAACAATGAATATTAAAACTTACGAAATCTACATAAATCGCGATGACTTCTACATTCCATAAGAGATACCTTCTCGCAATAAACGATCTAAAATCGACAAGGGATACGGTCGATTACGCGAAAACGCTGCGGCGAGGGCGATAAATCGGTCGAATCACTTCCGCGCGCGGAATGCTCCCGGATTTGATATTTAACTTCTCTCGCGCGACGATACGGCAAACAACTTGGCTCCCCACTGCTCGCGTCTCGCTGCACCGTGGCAATTCCCGGCGAGCGTTCGCACACCGGGAAACACGCCGTGATCGGCGTATCTTTAATGAAACGAGCGAACCGGCCGGAGATTATCCGGCCTGAAAAACTCTCTAACGCGCGCGCTCTCTCGGAGAGGCGGACAAATTGCCCACTTATTTTTATCCGGCTGTCTCGGCTACGGCGGCGGCGCGCAATCGAGTAGGTATATAGACTTACCGCGCCGTTTCCCAAATAAGTCTCGCTAGGATTATTAAACGATCCGCGCGCGATGAAAAAAGTGAAAACTCGCGAACACAAATGGCATCGCTTACAAAGTCTTTTATTAGGTACTGTGAGGCGAAGCTACTTTGTCCGTTATTGGAGCTATCGTGCTCCGGAATGAGATGGAGTTACACAATCGATAAGAGTAGAGCCTTTAGCGTGTATCTTTGAAATCGATAAAAATTTTCTCATTCCTATATAACTTGCGTTTATGTTCTTTTGTAGATTATTGAAATTAGATATGAACTGATTCACCGCGAATATAAACCAACCAATTTGTAGTTGGATTAGAAAGTGGCTCGGGGAAAAAAAAATAAATAAATAAAATGTAGACTCATATTACTAGACATTCCAAAATTGTGATTTAAATTGTTACGCATTCGTTTAATCAATGCAATGAATATCATGATTTTCTTTACATTATGGAAATCACATATCATGAAATTATTACAAAAGAAAATTCGAGCGTTCTTTTTTTATTTCAATGACTGCAATTTAAAAGATAAGAACGATTTTATTTCCCTACATAATATCCACATTTTCATTAATTTAAATGAGATAAAATTATGATGAGAATATGAGATAAAGTTACCGTCATATATACAGTATGTAAAAACTTAACCCTTACTTGCCACACTGGGGTTCGAAACAACCCCATGGTAAAAAAATTCGTACTTGTGCCACACTGGGGTTGATTTACACCCCAGCGAGAAGAATTGTTATAACAAATAAATTATTGCATATTTGTACTTGAACGTTTTATCAGCTCTTCTTAAGAGCGTACTTTAAAAGACCGTGTAACTCTTATATTTTATTTTTTTCGCATACTTAATTTTAAATTCTGGCTATACAAATTACACGGTCTTTTAAAGTACGCTCTTAAGAAGAGCTGACAAAATTTTCAAGTACAAATATGCAATAATTTGTTTGTTATAACAATTTTTCTCGCTGGGGTGTAAATCAACCCCAGTGTGGCAAGTAAGGGTTAAGGTGCTTAAAGCCGGTAGTCCAGCTGCCGGCTCAATTTTCTTTAAAAAATCGATTCCCACCAGATTTCCCGAGGCGTCTCGCATGGTCGACGTGGGTAGATGTAACAAACGATTAAGCAAAGTGATTGCGGCTCATTAATATGGAGAAATCCATTGAAGACCGGATTCGAACCAATTTAATAGTCTGATTTATAGCCGCATTATTCTATGATTAGATCTTACGTCGTCGCTTCTATTGCGAGAAAGTGAAGCTCAGGGCAAGGATTTCTTTGTTTGGTCAATTGTCAAAGACCGTTCGCTACTGAATACAATGATGGAAGAAAGTTTAATGTCTTTCGCAATAATGAAAAATACTTAAATAACATGCGATTTAGTATTATTCATTTAATAGATGAATGAGGAAATTCTTAATCCTCATTAGTGTCTTCGTTTTTAAAGATTTATCACCGATAACTGATAGATTCAAGGGAACATTTATAAAATTGCATAGAAGACATGCAGTGTTATCTGCTTTTGTTTTCTTCCGAGAAGAGATTTTTTATAACTTAGTTAACTAGTGGAATTTTTTAACATTATAACTCGGGAAAAAATATTTTAGATCTAATTTGATTCGATTAGATCTAATTATATAGATCACAATTTTGGAACGAATTGATTCAATGAGATCTAAGCAGATCTCGTTAGATCCGGGTATACTTAAATTAGCAAGCTCTATTTAGATTTAACGAGATCTGCTTAGATCTCGATTTAGATCTAACGAGATCTAAATCAGTTTGTTCCAAAATTTAGACCTCATTAGATCTAATCAGATCAAATTAGATCAAATTAGATTTGCAATATTTTTTCCCGGGAACTAGGACTAAAACATGAATGACCCGACTCCATAAATAATCCAATAAAATGCTTATATTAATCTGTAGAGTGAGTAGTGTGCTGTTAAATTCCTGGAAAAATAAAATATTACGTACATATACAAGAAGCTGTTGTAATAGTACCGTTATGTAATAGTTAACGTGGTATATATACAGTTCCCCCCCTTTGGAGCGATTGTAGATACATAAATACTCACCAGAGGTATTATTTTACTTTACAGCAAGCTATTTCGTTGGTATATATCGATACCTTACTTTGAAAACCTCGTAAGTGCAATCTTTGAAAAAAAATGCCATTTATAGCTTACTCCGTTAAGGTTTAAAATCTGAACACACAGTAAGCTATAAATGGCATTTTTGTCAAAAATTGCACTTACGAGGTTTTCAAAGTAAGGTATCGATATATACCGTCGTTAGGTAAATATGAAATATAACAAGAAAAAGGTGAGGCGTCTGTTTTTCTTCAATTTCTCGGTATGATCGCCGGTGCTCCGTGCGGAGCGAAACGTTCGACCTTGCCATCTTTTCATAATAATTACAAGTTACCCTATTTCCACACGCCACGTGAAATACGAGGCTTCTCACAATCGCGCAATACGTTAAAACATAAAGCAATATGGGTCGATGTACAAGTATCAGAGCGAGGATGCAACGCACAGGAATATAGTAAACTGAAAAAAATAAATGGCGAATTTAAGTAAATGATTTTTTCGACAGTATTTATGTCGATGGTTTACTTGAGTCAATTAATGTTCACCTGGATTTAGTTAATTTTCTTTAATCCAAACAAATGTTACTTGACTCAAGTAAACCGTCGACATGAATAGTGCCAAGAAAACAATTTACTTAGAGATTCGTAATTTATTTTTCTCAGTATGTGGTAAACTATATACCTAAGCGCGGTGAACCATTCACGCATCTCTTCACTCGTAAATTGTCTGTACGATTAATTGAATTATAGTGTAATAGTGAAAACAAACCATATGCAAAAATATAATGCAATAGACTCTAAACTGTAAGTCATTGAAGAGATTGTGTAGAGGGTTTTTATTTACCTACCACATAAGTGGACGTGAACTTTTCCTGGCAGTGTCAGTTGATAGCGGGAAATTCGGATAGGCTGAATGACTTCCTGCGCTCCTTCTCCTTTATTGGACCCTCTTATCTTCATAAGTAGCATAGGGGTAAGTGTTTTTACAGCCACATTCTGCTAAAAAAGCTCGTTTGGGTTGCCCCAATGACCGGCTATTGACTTGTGACCACAGAGTTGGTAGTTATAGATAATTGAAAAATTGAGAAACGCCAATTTAGACACGTTAAATTCAGTGGTCGAATGTGAGCATAAATCTTTAAATTATACTAACCGATATGCAACCCGTCATACTGGCGTGTACTAAAACAAACACCCCGTGTTCGATCGAGGACAAATCGATTGTTTTCGAACCGCCTTTCGATTTCGGACAGCTCGCTCCTTTTACCTGCAGCTCTAGTTAGCCCAGCTGCATTTTGTCAACACGCGTGCACATTCTCGTACGTGCGAGCACGCGACACTGAATATCCGTCCAATCGCCGACCGATTAGCCCGCGGCGAAAGTAGAGATCCGTAGAGAGACGTCTGCAAGCTTGGCCCACTTATTAATAAACAGTTTGCCACTCGACGACGGCAATAATAATTGGCTAAAGGTCGTATCGAAAGAGCGAGAGAGAGAGAAAAAAAAGAGAGAGAGAGAGAGAGAGAGAGAGAGCGAGATGCTTCAGCCGATGTTACAAATTTCTGCCACCAGCGATAACGCGAAACCCTTGCGCAATCTCGCGATTGTTGCCAAATTTGCTCGCCTCGAGCCAGCCGCGTCGATCGCGCCGCGTGGCACCGCGAACCGTGACGAACGATGGCAAATTCCACAGAGGCGTTATTATTTTTTTTCGGCTGTGAATCCGTAAATATATTTCACTTTCTGATCGCTCGACCGATAAGCGTTACACGGACCGAATCGCTAGCTTCGCGTCGGGCGCGAATAGATATGTACGTGTGTAACGTTATCCTTAACGTTACATACGTGTATCTCTTAGCGTGTAACCGCTCAGTACGGGCTCGATATGTGTCGCGTGCAATTAAGCGGTTAATGACAAAAGAAATTCGATTAAGACTCGAAAGCCTTACGTGCCGTGCGCCATGTAGGAACGCACGATTTACGCGTTCTTTTTGTTTGCCTCCGGGTTTTAAAGCGTATAAGCGAATGCTGCTCAAGGCGGTCTCGCGTTGCTGTACTCGAAATTTCGGGTTATTGTTTACAAATACAGTATGTCTGCGAGAATACACATGGGACGTACGGGTTGCCTGCATACAGGCGCGGTTTCCCGCCAATCCCGCACGAGCGCCGTACGCCAGGGACTCTGAGGACTAGCCGGTGGCTGCGCCGCGCGAGCAGGCAATCCGTACGTCCGTTATACAAGGTGTAATGGTCGAGAGGACTGAAATAGGAGGAGCCTAATTCTGTTCAGAGTTAGAAGACCGACCAATGACACGACTTCCTGCGATCCTCGTTCCTTGGAACCCACTTTTTTATGAAATATATTAATTTTACTCGTACAGTAGTTAATGAATTTGCACGTTCTTATATGAGACTTTAACCAAATTGGGAAGTGTGACCAAACTGGGTTTTTAAAAGGGCCTTGAATCAGAAAAATTAATTATTTTAAAACCACGAAAAAGATTGGTTTCTCTGTTACAAAGAGCCGCCGAAAACCCAGTTCGGGTACTTTTCCCACTTTAGTTAAAGTCGCAAATCGGAACGTGCAAGTTACTTAATTACTGCCAGAAAATAATTATTTGATAAAAATTATTATTTCTTAAGCAGACAAGGATGGAAATGTGTTCTGTCCTAGAGGGGCGGTCAGGACAGGCTCTTTCGGCCTTCGACTGTCTATCTGTGTTTATCACTTTATCAGAAATTCTAAGTAGAAAAAACTGATTGATTCGGTAGCTTCTATTAGCCACTTCGATCTATCCAACTTACACTCGCTGTGCAGCTACCGTTATATGCAGGTTGTAATGGCTTAAAAGGCTAAAATAGGAGGAGCCTAATTCTGTTCAGAGTTAGCATACTGACCAATGGCATGACTTGCTCCGATCCCCATTCCTCGGAACCCACTCGGCTGTCAACTCTTTGTCAAAGTGAGGAGATCATAGGAAGTCATACCATTGTGTGGTCAGTGTATAAACTCTGAACAGAACTAGGCTCCTCCTATTTCAGTTTTCTTGGCCATTACACCGTAAATATTCTCGCGGGCACGTCATGTATTTTCGATCGCGTAAAAATCGCGAGAAATATTTCGCACGCGCTTTTTCCTTTCCCCCACGTCGAAATGTTCCTTTCCAAAAATCGTCTCTCAGACGCTACAACTATAATGATAATACGTTATACCGGTTCGCGGAAACCAGTTTTCCTCTCTTGCAACCATCCGCGCACCGTCTAAACTCCTCTCTAGCCCCACCGGAGTCTCTGCGACCTTATACTTTACAAGCGGCCGTCAGGCATCCCGGAGAGCAATCTATATATCAATATGCATGTACGCATGTATACCTGCACGGGCTCGCGATATATACACCTTCCTAAGGCCAAGGCACTCGCAAGTCCGACCTTCTGATATTTCTCAACGAGTTTAATATCATCCGCCGCGTATTTTCCATTCATAATGCGATCCAAGTGTAAATTTTCATTTGAAGGGGCGAGTGGAAGAAGGGGTTAAGTAACAAAAAGTTGATTCCGAGATATTTGAGTTGGAAGCATGAGTTCCATTCAGTAGACATATGGCATGCTAAACATACTCCGTGTAATAGCTGGGTTTTTAATGGAATTAGAGCTATCCAATATTCACCAGAAGTTACATTCGGACACATAACACTTTCGTCCACTGAGTGATCTCATTTTTTCGAAAAATTTTACTTGACCCCTTCTTCCACTTGCCCCTTCATTTCATTCTGAGCCGCGTAGCTCAACGTTGCTTCGGACCAGACGAGCGATAAGCCACCTCGTCGAAGTACTAAGGGTAACATCGGTCGTTCGAAGCTCCTGCGCGATGATTGCAATTTTTTTGGCCTTTTTATTGTCGTTGAAAGAAAATTACATTATTACTTCGTAGAATGAACTTGCGGCGAACAACGAGGCGCGAGCGGATCTGCGGGAAAACGTAGGCGTTATTTCGAAGGCCCGGGATAGTAATATATTACCGCGGGCGCTGGTAGTTGCCAATGCGCGGCGTGCAGTTCGATGAGCTGGAGGAGCATCCTTCTAACGGCCGGCGGCGTCGTCTGCTCCGCAAGAAAGGCGTCCCGCACGCTGCCCAAGAGTTGCTGCAACTGCGCGGGTAGCTCGGTAGCCAAGTCCTTACCGATGCACGTGAGGATGTAGAAGAGGCAGTCCGTCTGCGAAATCGAATCGGTCGAAGCCAAGTTAAGTCGGATCGCGATGCAGACCTTGTCAAACTACGGATTGATTGATTACAGCTCTTCGGACCGTTAGCTGACAAACGATTAAGGGGCGTCTTTCAATGCTGGAGATTTTCAAAATGGGTCATGGGAATTTTTCAGGTCACAGTCAGGGTGCACCGTTGAAATGAGATGAAAATCGCTCAATCAGTATTCAATCGTCATCGGCTAATATTTAATGCCATCCGATAAACAACGAACTATCACTGAACAATCACGCCTGCTGAACTAGCGTGCCTTTGATAAAATAACAGATCTGGTTAGATTTGAGTTTGTACCTATACATATCTGGCTACATCTTCTCATCTTGCGTTCTGAAGGTCAACTTCTTTAAGCTTCTCTGAGCTATCGTGATAACTTTTTCTTATTCGATAATATTAATTTACAATATAAACCGTTGGTTTGTTCGCTACTTGACAATTTATTTTCGATCGCATCGATCCGTTAAGGTACCCGAGCAGATCTGATCAAATAATTACAATTTTTGTATCCACTCAGATCCGATCAGATCTGTTCATTTTTTTCCCGAGAAGGGAAGTTTATTCCACCGAAGCCGATTTGCTATTGCAAACATCAATCAATAGTAACATCAATATCGAATATCGGTACTTACCTCCGCTAGAGAATTAATCACGGGGGGTTGAAGACAGTCCTGACAACACTTCCACAATAAGGTGAGCAGCACTCGTCCAGGGGGAACGCCCTCCTGCTGTGTCTTTAGTTGCAGCTGCCGGCGTTTCAACTGCGGCACGATTAGACCCGTGATTATTTCAACAACGCGCGCGACAACTACGCCTACCTTCTCGGCCTGAATACAATTTTCATTAACATTGAGCGCGGTTACTTACTTGGCAATACATTTCATTGAGGAACGTCATGAAGGCCGAATAGTGGTGACACGCCGTAAGGTCTTGGAACACTTTACTGCGTTCCTGGTACCACTGTTGGCACGTATTCAAAAGGGACTCCAGGAAAGTCTCTTTGACTTCTTTCTAAGCAAAAGACGTAGGTATATGTAATATGTCGTAGGCTTACGATATTACCGAGAAAATGGTTGACCATGCTGACAAAAAAAATTGGTCGAATCAATTTAGTTGGTTTGAATTATTTCAAGCGATTAAATATCTTCTTCATTTATAATTATTGTATTCAATCCAATACCCGTTCATTCACAACTAATATATGCTCAATCGCTCTAAATAGGTATTGAGTTGTTACAATTATACATATTTGGTTCGCTATATATGACTATTTTTGTGCAGTTGAAACAATTAATTAATTTCTTCATGTGATTAATATTTACTCACGTTGATTATGAGTATACTTGTTGTGAACTAACGAGTATCGAATTAAACATAATTTCCTGAATTCAAATATAAATATGTTATTGTTTCGACTAATTTAAAGAGACTAAACCTTTAACCAAATTTGTTTCTCAGTGCATGTGGGGAGATTTGACGGGGCAATCTAGTTTGTTACAGAAACGCTATTGATTCTGCCTGTTTCGCATGCATAAACTAAGCTATATAGATATGCTGCTATCTGGTAAGAAATTCTACATCCTATGTGTGTGTAATATTTATGTGGAGACGTGGTAAGGTGTGTGCACAATTAGGAATCAGTTACATAAGTAGCGCCATTTACGTTGCCCTTACGTAGCTGTTGCGTATCGCTATTCCTGCTTGTGTTAACACTCTGCCCTGACCCCAAAATGAATGTTGCACAATAAATAAATCTTTTTAGGTATCTGTTCGGTTTTGCGCCAGAATAAGATAGGTTAACTGAGTGCAGTGACGGTTTATGCGTCGATTCTGGTAAGTTCTAAAAACTGTCGAAATTTTGAATTATGTGTACGTGTGCATGTGAGCGGGCGTAGATACATACGCGATATATAATTGCCCCTGCAACCAGATAACCCATCGTACACAGGTGTATATTCTGATGCACCTCTGGTATGTACATTATTTACTATCTAATAACTGACAAGTCATTGACCGTTCTTTAATTTGGTAACGAAGGATAAATTAGATAATTACCTCGATAATCGTTATACAAATTTTTGCTGCCGGTTCGGCGTATCGACGATTTTCGACAACCCTTTCCTGGATATGTCGCACCAATTCCATCAACGTGCGGGAATTTAAGACATTAGGATCTGAGAAGGAAGCAACGATAAAGAATGTAATCGAAATAATATTAGTATCTAATGATTATCTAATGATTAGCTTAACTGTTGGTACAAAATGGTAGGAATAAAAAGAAGAGTATTCAGGAAATGAAAAAATTTCGAATGGTTTCCAATGGTTTCTAATAGTGTTTCCCTAAATAAAATATTCCTCTCTCCCCGTAGGTTTCATTTTTAATAACAATTGAGCTGCTTACCATCAACAGCTTTGATGAGAGTCTCTTGAACAGCGGGTGGGAACTTCCCGAGTTCCGAGGCGTCCGAAATGTGCATGGCTTTCGCAGCCAGCGCGTCGGCCGAGTTCAAACTTTTCGATCGTTTCAAGCCGTATGACGATACAAAAGACGTCGATCTCGTTAGTTTTCCGGATTTTACCGGGCTCGTAGTTTTGGCGTCCCCTTGCTCCACGTTGAAGTGCACTCTGCCCGCAGCCTGTGGGGAAAAAAAAGACGTATTTAAATTAGTTTTTGTCTCATGTTTGTGATAGTCTCTCTAAATGAACACTGCTGTGGAAATCGAGTCCCTCAAATTGC
The DNA here is from genome assembly GCA_963678675.1 of Xiphydria camelus. NCBI lineage: Eukaryota > Metazoa > Arthropoda > Insecta > Hymenoptera > Xiphydriidae > Xiphydria > Xiphydria camelus. The sequence goes on along the minus strand of OY783201.1, from coordinate 23,765,067 downwards.
TGTATAATATGAAAATCTGCCCCCACACGCGTATCAGCACCAAATTTATATTATCGATAAGCACCTATGAGAAACTAAATCTCCTAAATTTTTAGCCCCCTAATCGCTACAGGGGGGTAGTTATGATGGGGGGCAAGTAAAATCAAAAAACATTTTTTTCTCCCGGATGAAATTTTTTTCTTGCCGCAACATTACATTCATGCTTCGTCAAGAACTACAGTGATATTGTTCGTAGAAAAACATAAACAACAATATTTATGAGTAGCAACCGTTCTTTCAATCGGAATTTCAACGTACTACTCAGTTTCATTTGATCGTTTTAAACGTTACTTCGAATACTGATCCATCAGACGATGATTCAGAAGAAAAATCAGGTTCACTTTTTGAATCTGAGGTCTCTTTTTCCTGCTTTCTATAAATAGAAAGTCGACATTTATTACACAACAGGTCGTTGACCTTCACTAGCCTACGAAGTACTGCTTCAGTAGCATTACTGATCAATTTTTGTTTGCCTCCAGACCATTTCAAATCGGTTGCGTCGCATCTACTATATATTAGTATTTTTCGCAAGTTCGGCATGTTTAGATAGCGGTAATATTTGATGAGATTTAGTGAAATATTTACAGTAAAAAATAAGTAACAAAATGTCTGTTCGTGATACCGTTCCTCAGGGTCGAATCTCCTAAAGCGTTTTTAAGGAGAGCTTCTGCACAATCCTAGCACTGTACACTGGATTTGATAGACTTCGTCGGCGAGTTCAAGTTACGGTGTGTTACACTACTCTACACTACACTGACTGGTTCACCGAGCTTCGTTGACTGAGAGTTGACTGCTAGTTAATTTCTAGTAGACTGCCCTAACGCTCATTTAATTACAAAATGTCTATGTATAGGTAGTCTTATGTTTAACAGAAATTGTAAGACGGGGGGAATAGCGTGGGCTAATGTGGTCCGTCCTTTCTAATCGGTCACTTTCTGGAATTCGTTCCCTTGACAATGTTAATCCCTCGGAGTGTAATGAGGACTAAATGAGGATCGAGTTCGATTAACCGGGGGTATTACGACGTATGTAACTGTTGGGAGGTATGAATTCTGGAAACCGTTTGAAGGAAAAATTGGAGAAAGTTGAAATCCATTCATTTAGGCGAGACGTGAATTTCGTAAGCTGAAATACTCAGTAAAACGTTCATGAGAAACGGAATCGTTCCCGTAGTAGCCGAAAACGGTGACGATTAAAATTGTTTTTCCGTCGAATATATAATTTGTAACTGGATGTAAAAGTAAGAGGCAAGGGTCCTTTCATATTTAATTTGCAATGAAGCACAACCGAACTATAAAACATTTGTGGTTAAAAAAGCATACAAAAAAGTCCCTTTGGACCTTCGGGAGTCTATCTTGAAGGATATATTAAATCAATCTTTTGGAAACATCGAATAGACCTTATTACATATTTAAAATACTAAAAACCATTTGTCCCATTATATACGAAATTTTATAATATTAGAGTTATAAAGACGTATATTAAAATGACATTTTTCGAGCGACGTATAATATACATAGTTCGAAAAATCTTCAATTAACGGACTTCTTCTTCACTGCATGAACCTTTCTTTATATAAATATTAGCAATTATTATTTCAACAATTTTAGCAACTTCTTGGAGAAAAAAACGAATTTTCTTTGAAAGCTCACTATTTTTTAAATTCGGCATTATTCAACTTAAAAGTTGATTCATGCTGAGCGTATACTTCTGAGCTAAAATTTCCATTTTTTAATTTTAATTTTAGATATAAAAGCAGTAGACGCTATATTTCACGGCATCAAGCACCTTTCCTTCTTGTATAGGATAGGATATAAATCTTTATATCCCTAATATTATAAGATTTCTTATAATGGGACAAATGTTTCTCTTAGTACTTTAAATGTATAATAAATCATACTCTCTAAGTTTCCAAAAGATTGATTTAATATATCCTTCAGGATAAACGAAAATGAATGAATTTATAGGCTTTGCACATGAGGCTCTCCCCTCAAAATCAGATCATTTTAAAACCGGATCAAAATTAATAATCCGAATAGGTGGAATAACATTCTTACACCATTGTGACTAGGGCGTTTATGTATCAAATAAGTCAAAGTATTCGCTAATAATAAATAATTTCACTTCAGAAAAATATGAATAAGGTAGATCTACCTTTGGGGAAAATTTCGGTATCTTGCTAAAAATTTGTTTATATAAATTCTTGTGTAAGTTAGCTATACAAATGGACAGTAGTAACAATGTGAAAATATTGATTTTCTGAGAGAAAAGACTCCTACAATCGGCGGTATCTGCAAGCGACTATGATAGGGCGTAACAGTGTGATTTCAACCAAATCTGAGTTGAAATATAATAAAATTAGCATAAGGTGCATTACTATAATTGAATTACTATAGGCGTACCACAAATTAGTTCGACAAGGATGAATACTCATAATTTAAAGTCACTATGGATCAACGCAAAGAAGTTCATCGGACCTTTTCCAGTCACCTAATTTCAAAAAATAAAGAATCTAATCTAAAGACTTGCATCTTTCTATAATAACGCGGCTCGTCTTTCGCCGATTTTTTTCTAAAGAACTCTAAATCCTATAATCTGAGAGACCACGATTCGAAAAATTCTACCTAAGTACTTATTGTACAAACGTTCCTAAATACCGGAACATTGATAACCCAGGATCATTTACAGTAGAAAAATTCCCTCTCTTTCACATTTTCTTATTTTAATTCCCACTATAAACTTACGTGCAAGATATTTCCGCTTGAGGCGGAAGTGTTGAGCGGATGAGAGTGGCGCAGCGTGGGACTAATTAAGGCGTGATAACTAGCTTGAGGATGATGCTGAAGCTGCTGTTGATGTGGATGAAGGGGGTGTTGCAACTGCATCTGCTGCTGCTGAGCGTATAAGTACCGATGAACGTTTCCGCTCGATTTACTGTGTTGCAAATAGTACGTGGACCGATCCGAGTTCTGGGATCTGCCGACAAGAGAAGCGCGAATGTAGGATCCCGACTGCGTAATAACAGCGAAGTTTCAGTGGATTAATCACACTTACTTGGCTGAATGCAATTCATTCTGCTTCATGGTGAATTCTTTAGCGTGAACGTTCAAATGTGGATTAGGGGCGCTCGTCGTGGTTCCGTCCGCACGTACACCTGGGTCAACATAAATCTCTTCTATTGTTATTTACATTATCGTTCTTCGCGAGAATTTATTTATTTTTGTGAGTCGATACGACAGAAATAGTTACGCACCTGGAGGTCGGTAAATTTGGAGGGACGGTTTCGATTTCGGGGAGACTACGTTATTATTTCGTTTCTGCAGAACTGCATCCCTCATCTGAAATGAAAGGAAGAAGAAAGGAAATCAACATTGGCTTTCGTCGTTTCCGAGTTCTATGAAATATAAAATGGTATCTAACTTTGCGATTAATGAATAAATTTGTCTCTATCGTAAATAACGCATTAGATGAAAAGAAATTTTTTATGCATTCCAGTATGAAAAAAGTTGGTTGGTTTACTGAAAACGTATCTATGCTTCTCTCAGTACTAACTGATATAAATATGCATACAAAGCTGTATAGAAAATGAACCTAAGCATACGTCTATATATTAATGATTGCGTGAGAGATTGAAGAGGCAATACCTTTACAGCGACTTTAAAAAACAAAAACGAATAGCGGAATAAAAAACGTAGTTATTTACTTGCCCCTTCAATCATTCAATCATTAATACATAGACGTATGCTAAGATTCACGCGATATATAATACAGGGTCATTGCGAGAAAGTCATATATATGGTGATATACTGTAGTAGACTGTAGATCGAACTTTAGTTGCGTTTGGCGTACATTTTAGAGTGAAAATAGCTGTACATCTTAACGACCTATAACTCACAAACTAAAGTCTGTTACAGTATTTTCCTACATATGGTTTTCTTCATCACTACGCATGTGTAGCTCTGTATATATAAGATTAATAAAAAACCTTTCGAAGGAATATAATTTAGTTAGCTTTCCTCTATAATATTATTGTTCGAGATGAGTCTACCTTCTACTTCTTCTTATTCCGAATTGGATTTATTTGCCACGTGAGAAAAGAGTCGTAACAAAACGATCTCGATTAATTAATTAATTTAATAGCCATTAGCATGGCAGTCAGGGACTTTCCGATTCCCATATTTAAACCATAGCAACATAAGTTACTATGGCATTATGTACATAAATGACAATTAGGTTGGCCGCTTTGTTGCCATGACAACCGAGGATTCCCTGTGCCACTTTAACCGTGCTTCTTTATCCCGTTCGTACGGAAACCGGGGATTCCCTACCTCATAACCATGTCAACGAAAATATCCATACATTTCGCCCGGACTCGTCACAGGCATCTCCCGGTGGACGAGTGCCAAAAATTCTTGACATCCCATTTTATATTGCTATAGATATCAAAGTGCATCTCATCGTGCTATAGTCTCGATATACCTACATCAAAAGTCATCTACAGTGTGGTTCAACAATCGAAGTAGACATAATAAGTACCGTAAAGACACATCGTAATGTCTCGAAAGAAATTCAGAAAGACATAGAATAGCATTCAAGATGAAACGAAATATACTCTAACAGGAGAGCTGACCGTAAAGTCAGTAAAGTCTATATTTTAACTCGAAGGCTAATACCGATCGGATTAATTATTTTGACAACGCAATTAAAGTGCAAATTGTGATTAGACTGTTACTTTGAATTGGTGAGAACACGTATATGTCTATACCTATATAAGATTACTTTTACCTTGCGATACCGCGTAGACAAGGTGCGAAGGCATTTAAAGATCGTTGCACACGGATTTGCATAATTGCATAGCACAGGCGTTCACCAATCCGGAGCAAGGAGTAACGCTCTTATTATGCCGTGTAAAAGAATGGTATACATATCGTACTCATGGTTGACTGACGTCTTTAGTGTTACGTGTCTATGCAAATTTGTATGTATTTCTTATGTAGCATGATAATGGTTTTCCACGCTCGTGATCGACTATAATATATAATATTATACAGTCGTATCGAAATAGATTCCGTTATCGACCGACTCACACCAAGGAGTTTCCCCGAAATATTGTTCGTATTTTTCTCTCAAACCGAGAGAGAGAATGATATTATTCTACCTCTACAAAATACGAGTAGCTGAGCAAATGTATACAATCATGTATGCCTTTAAATGGTAGACTTGACTATTTAATTATGCAGCCTCTACCGCACTTCGCCATTAACGTCGCTCCTCATTAACTACACCGTAATTAGGTTCGAGTGCAAAAAGTAAATATATAGGAACTTGCGGTTTTTAGTTTTAATCACGTAGAGATGCCATCGATATGCCATCAATTATGGACTGTTATTATTAATATTATTTTGCACTTATGCAAAGTTTTTAGCTAAATCAACGTAAAAATACCATACCTAGGCTTTGGCAAGTGATACTTATAGAGCCACTATTATCAATAAACAAAAAATAAAATCTCGTATTATTTTGAACATACATAATGATAATGAAACTGTGTTAAACACTATATTCAAATGAACGAATTTCATCCAAATAGTCTTCCTGGATTATATTCGAGTATCGTGATTGGTGTACAGTTGCGCCTGTAGACAGTTTATACGTCTCACAGCGGTGTATACCCTCGAACCTCCGGTTTATATGATGCATGGCATTTTCTGGCGCATTTACGGAATTCAAATGACTGCCAACTATTTAGTCGAGCATTCGTTACTACGCGTAAATTAAATTCACGGTAATAGTAATATAAACACAGATGTGCACGGATCATTAAGACTCTAAACTTAACTGCTCTCATGCAGTGCCCTTGAAAGAACGACGATATTATAAAAAAAAATGAAATTGTAAACTCTCCATCGAAATTCAGCTAATAATTTCAAACATGATGACAAATTAGTCTTGAATGTATATTCAAAGTGCACCAAGTATTTATTCGCATATTTATGCTATCAGGATATAAGGATAAGGCAGAAAAGTGTTGCAAACCATGCGTGACGACGTATTGCATCGCAAATCTGTAATAATTAGTCATTACGTAGCGATTTGTTAACTATAGATAATACCTGGCACGATGTCTGGAGTAAACGTTAATTGTGTGCTGTAGAGTTCCTACCAAAGATGCAGATTATAGGACGACATGGTGTAGACTCGAGACTGTATACTAATCTCATTTTGTATAGATCTACAGCAGTAATTGCATCGGTATACAAATTTATGGCAAACTGAAAGATCACTTTTTTCCGTGATTGTTTAGCATAACTAACACGAATGCCCCATCTCTGTAGACTCTCTGTAATCTAGCTACAAGGAAAAAAAGTGAACGGCGAGATCGCGCGAGTACGAATCTTTCAGCTCGCGAGTACCGCGCTAAACAAACAAATACCATCTCGCCATTCTATTCCGCGCGAGTACACATTGAGAGGCGTTACATAAGAAGACAATGATCCGTGAGTGACTTGTCATTGACTGATGACTGTAAGCTCTCTCTCTCTCTCCCTCTTCGTGAATACTACGCGCTACGCTCTTCTCGTCTTCATCGACTATTCTTACGGCTGACAACGAGCAACGACGTCGAGCTTGTTGAAACGTCTGTTTCCCATTAACGAAAATGTCGCGCGCGTCTATATTATTACGCGCGAGGTAACAAGAAAATAATAACGTAATATAAAAAAAGTTCAGCTTTCAACGTAAATATAGAGCCACATTTCTTTCAAATTCGACAGAGATTTTTTCTCATGATGGCACCGCAAGCCAGCCGCCACAGCTTTTCTCAGTTATCTGCATCAGCGTGGTGTCGAGGCTAAAGAGAAGAAATAATAAAAAAAATATAACGAGCCGTCAGCACGTTCTAATAAAGTGCGCCTGACGTCAGACGTCGAAAGCTCATCAATCAGCTCCTTCTTTTCGCAATATCTAACCTCCTCATTTTGAAACAAAAATTTTTAAAAAGTCAATAATGATACTCAATGATAGTAGTTCAATTTACATTGATATACTCATAGCATTTCCATAAAATAATATCATACAGATGTTATAAATGATGTAAGCTCTTTCACATCAGTTTCACATACTGTAATCTGGTTTACACCGATCACTCGTTACTCATATTCAATCATATCAGATTTGCATCAAACTGACTATCATATTCGTGCCAAAAAAGTGGTGTAAATTTTCCCGCGCAACAGCTTGATATGACAAGACCTATTTTACATCGATCAATTCCCGTTCACATCCAATTGCACTGTTTGAACTAAGCTAGTCATCATATTAACATCAAATAATCTCACAAAATTTTTGCAAAAAGTTAAATCACTAATGATATTCAATAATAATAGCCCAGTTTACGTTGATTTACTCATAAGATCCGCATAAAATAATATCATACAAACGCTATAAGTGATGCAAGCTCTCTCTCATATCAGCTTCATATGCTATAACCTGGTTTACACCGATCACTTGTTGCTCATATTCATATCCGATTATATCGTCAACACCAAGCAGACCATCATATTAAAACCAAAAAGTGTCACATCCACGTGGCGTGACCAGTGGCAATGTAATACCTCGAACACATTACATTCACAAAGCCCACTTTAAACTCATTATTCGATCAAATACCTACGCACGAGGTCGATATGCGTCATATCAAGCTCATATAACACGCGAGAGTTTAAACCGAAGCGCGCGCACGAACCGCACCGTTTGATAACGCGCACCCAAGCGTGCGCGACCGCTGTAGGTTATTACAAAAATAAATACAAAACAAAAGGAGTAGGGGAAGTACGACCGATACCAAAAGAAACGATCGAGGAACGATATTCCACGCCTCGGCCGGGCACCTTTTGTTCGCCACCGCAGCGAGGACACGCGTGACGCGTGCACGCGCCAAATTAGTACAACGCCGTGGGGCCGTAGATGGAGTATACACGAGTTCTCGTGTCTAAGATTACAGAAGGGCGAGTGTGGGCGAAGGAAAATACATCCCCGCGCGATTTCCCATCGCACGGAACGTATTGCACTTCCGTCGTCGCACCTTTCGAATTCGAACGAGCGATCGTCCGCGATCGAGCGCGCCGCTAAACGTCGCGCATAGAGGAGCGCAGGCGGACTTACAGTGAAAAGTGTACGGGGCTCATTCTGGTGGAAGAGTGGCAACGAAACGACGCGAGAGACTATCCACACTGTGCGGTACCACCCCACGGTGTCCGGCACTCGCGCCACGACGACGATGAAGACGAGGGGGGAGGCGAGAGGGAGAGCTCAACCCGCGACCTTCCCGCGTAATCCGTACTATCGGCCGATAATAATCGAGAGAACTCGCGACGATCAATTCTTCACGGCCGCGCGCGCGGTACCGCACTCTCGACGCCGTTATTTCACTGTACACAGAAGCGCGAGACCGCGATGATGACTGGGAACTAATAATAGCAAGCGCAGCCGTGAGTAAGAATATATATCCACCATTTCAAAGCGGAGACTGAAATATCCGACGTTCCGAGCGGCAGGTTACTTCTTCCCGTCGCATTGGAAGCACGTGGGAGAAGAGAGTGTACGTCGTTTCTCTCTCTCTCTCGGATCGGGATCGATCGTCGCTTTCGCGTCGACCCACGGATCTCTCGAGCGATCGCGCGATTGGGAGCGACGGAAGCGCGCCGGTCTCTCTCTCCCTCGCATTCCCGCGTCGCGGGTAACGCGAACGGAGGATCGCGTGGATCTCGCGCGAGTACATCTTTTGGCTCGCGTTGTCGGACGCCTCTTCCGAGGCACGAACGTCGGGGACACCCGTTAATTTAGCGGATCAACCGTGCGAGGCGCGCCGAAGGTCTTCGCCGCGGCGATGGGCGTGCGTGGACGCGTCAGTCCCGTCTCCGGGAACGGATGTTAGTGCGTATAATTGGTATCTGAAAATTAGTGTGGAAGCTAAATTGGCCGAACGTCAGTGAGGTCTACTGTTCGGCAGGGTAGAGCGAAAATGCTTCCGTGTGTCTGTTTGTCTGGCGATCACTTTTAAACGCTTGTGGCGATTTTGATGAAACTCGGCACACATATATGTTCATTGAGCCTGAGCACATCTTAAGTTTGTCGGAGGGCGCGATGGGAAGGATGGAAAGAGAATTAATCATCCCCACAACGTGGGCGAAGATAGTATTGAAATGACGTTTTCTGACTTGAAATTGCGAACGCTGCGAAAACGGTGCTAGATGGCCCAAAATTTCACACAGACAATTTTATAAAGAATAAAATTTCCTACAAAAAAGTCCATGAGAGAGAGCGCCTATATCTAGCTATAATAGTTTAGCCGAAGCAGACGCTTATATTGGTCGCTCGGAAATCCATTGACTCAACTGAACATCAGTTAAGCTAACCACCGCGATATTAAATACGCGAAACCGAAACGCAAAGTTGTCCCAATTGCACGTTGCAGTTGGGTGATGATTTTCCATAAATCTCATCGGTGGTTGAGATAATTTGTGTTAGGAACTTAGATAAATATATTAAAGCATTGGATTGATTATTAACTGAAAAATATAATTAATTAAATCACCTAATCGTTATTTCAACCTTTAAACATTTGAGGCAACTGCATTAGTGTTAAGTCAACTGAACAGGTCAACTATACCGTACAGTCGAATCTACAACTTTAATTTAGTTTCATCGATCTTCATTTAATCAGGTTAAAGCAATATTTGATTAAATTGGCTACAAATTCTCTGACCACATAATGCAGTTACAAACACAATAACTTGTGAATCTATCCAACCCTTTCAATCTACGACTTCCAAGGAGATCTGCTGTTCGCAGAACTATTAAAATGTAGTACGGTTACCTTGGAGCCCGCAGAGCGCGAACATTTCTTCCCCAATTGCTGCACCATGATCAGCTCCTATATACGTGTGTCTAATTGCCTGTATTACAAGCGGTCGCTCTCGGGGTTTCGTTTAAATTATCGTTCGATTCTGAAAAGAACAAAGGAAAATTAACAAACGCGATCTACTTACATCATATGAGGCTAAACTTACTCGCCAGAAAAGAAACTCGAATCACTACATTATCTATGAACTTTTGGGATAATTGGATATTAGAGTGATTCGAGTTTTCTTCCTGGCGAGTAAGTTTAGCCTCATATATGGTACATAGTTTACTAATAGGGTAAAAGTGGGACAGATGCTCCAGTCTCTGTTTAACTTTGAACGCGATTATTTCGAAACGCAGTAGAGATATATGGAAAATGTAGAGTAGCTTTTTTATAGTAAAAATGCAGATGAACATTTCTTATTTAAACTGTTCTTCGATATCTGTCACTGATTTCAAGATAATCGATTTTGAACTTGCTCTTCAACCAGGGCGTCTATTCCATTTTTATCCCAGAGATAGCATTGCACGGCGAGGAATCTTGAAAAATCCAAAGCCGTACACGCAGGCGCGGTACTTTCTACGCCGGCGCGATACATTCCGCACAGGCGCGGTACTTTGTGCGCACATATGGTTGCGAGAGAGGGTGGCGAAAGCACAGCGCACTGTGAAAATGATAAGTACAATTCGTCGATGAGTTGCCCGGAAAATAGAAAATTACGAAGGAAAATCAGAAGAGGAGTATAGCGTGATACGAGTTGCATTAGTAAAGTGTTAGTTGATAAGCTCTTCTCTCGTAATTTCGTACGTTTCACAATTTCGTTTAAATTATGGTTTGATTTTTTAAAAAAACGAAGAGATGAATGAGCGCGATCTACTTATTGTTTATCAATGGAGAAAGCATCGCACAGCGAGGGATCTCGAAAAATTAGAAACCGTCTACGTAGGCGCGGTACTTTCTGCGCACATATCGCGCTCGACGCGCAGAATCGAACGCATTCGAACGACTCCGAGAAATACAGATCCGTTCTAATTCTTCCATCTGGAATAATGGATACTCACTTCCCTTTACCTCATAACGCGACCAACTCGAATATTCCTATCGATGACTCGTGCTCGCTTCCGCGTCGTACGTCGGTGTAAATAGCAACGATGACGTCTCGCGCGCAGGCCCCGGTTTTATTCAATGTCGTCGGCGCGGCTACTATTCAACCGGACGAGCACGCGGAACGAGATCGGGAAATTCGAAGCGGTCGGATGCACGCGCGCGAACGTTGCGCAGGGACTGTGCGAATGCTGGTGGCATATCGACTGGAATACCAAAACAGCGTCTTTATTATAAATATCCCCACCATTAATGACGCCGGAACCGAGCGATTGCTCATACCATCTAAGTATATGTACGCCGCGTGGAAAGACGCGGTGACATAATTTAAGAAATAAGGTGCGGCGAATGCACGGTACACCTACGCTGCGCAAACGCGGCCGGACCGCCGTGAATCCGCGCAGAACCTCGCGCGGTTCGTTTTTCTCTTTGTTTGGCTGGATTTTTGGCTCGCGACTCGACGTCTCGAGAAACAAACGACGTCTGATACGACGTCGTCCACTCTCGGCTCTGGATATTTACGGGTACCGAGGGTCTTGGTACTGCTCGCTCTTTCGAGGAGCTGATGAAAGCTTGGGAACAGTCGGTTACCCGTCTTTCACCGATGCTAGTGAATTGCCTGATGCCAGGCGCTTGTAAACTCTACCCGGTGGCGCTGCCGACGTCGAGCCGTTGAACTTTTTGGCAGTAAAAAAGCGTCTGTGGCAACGAATTTTCTGCATGGCAGTTCGTGAGCACGTGTCTGGGCAGCGTGCTATGTGGTGCTACTGTCAGTTAGGAAAATATTCCTAAAATGGAAACAGGTGTCTCGGAGTTTCCCGGCGAAGGTGACACGAAGGAAGTCACCTGGAGAGAATTGGTATATAAGTCGATATTTATGTCGTTGAATATTGGAAAACTTGTAACTCTATGTTTGTAACCTATAACTTTGCTCGTTTGTTCAACAAAGTACAGTAGACTCTCGATTATCCGAGGTAATTGGGACCGAGGGTACCTCGGTTAAAAATAAAACTCGGATAATCCGAAGTTCTTTTAAATTGCTCGTGGATGACGAAGAAAAATCCAAAAGATACATTATACAGTTTTATATTTACTTATATATGTTTAAAAACTCGTGGCAGGTATGTATTGCATACATACAAATAATATTAAGATCATTAAATCCGTACCAAAATCATTAAAATTCTTTCGTTTTTTCGGTCGCATCAATAAATAATCATTTCATTTTTTTCTGAGAGAGCCCTCGGTTAATCCGGAGCCTCGGTTAACCGGGACTCGGATAACCACGAGTCTACTGTATAGATTTCTTGAATATTTGTTAATACACTCACATTATGTATTATTGTCAAATGATAAATAAAATTAGATTCTCTACGTAAACTTAATATCAAAATGGATGTATCTCGTTGTTGATACAGAAATAATATTTTAGTCACAGGGATTTAGTCTTCAATGTTTAACATACTTAAACAAATAATATTAATTATCGTTAATGGCACTTAAATAATAAAGTAAGCATAAATCTGATACGATCATATAACTATCAGAAGTCTGACCAAAATATCACGTTGACAATATACAGTGGGAATCCAAAAATTTGGGCTCCTAGAAATTTGAACATCCCCTACTTTCGTGTCCTCTCTCCGGTTAAGTACTCTGTCCGCATTCAAACGAGCGACTCACTGCAACATAGACACTTCTATTCTGAAGATGGCTGTATACATACACTCTGAAAATATACACACAGTATCCCCACCATTCATGAGTAACACCTACACAGACTCGGAAATTTGGACAGGCTCGATGGTGTCCAAATTTTTGGATCCCCATTGTATTCGATTCGATTTGGATAAAAGAAATTTCCAGAGTAAATGAAAGAAGCATCTTTACAGGGGTTAACGGATATCTTATGTCAAGCTTGCGAAGACTTGAAATGGAAGGTGCCGTCTAAAATTCAAAAAGAGTCTATTCCTCTGGCTTTACAAGGTAAAACATGTATGAATATACCATACATACTTAAAAGCCTAAAATAGATGATTTTGAAGCAAATTTTACAGTTTCTTGATTATAAAACTCATTAGCTATATCAAATTTGCGATGCTAAATTAAACAAACAGTTTGAGCAAAGAAACGAATGTGTACTTTATCAATTTTGTCTAATTCGATAAAATAGCTTTTAAAAATTGAAGTATCATTCTAAACAGATTCTATTAGTTGATGATTAATCATTCATTGCATTAACCAAAGTTATTGCCTATTTGCTATAGTAAAGTCATGATTATCTGAGATAATATTGATATATACTCATTAGTAGCACTAAAAGGATAACCAAATAAAAAAAGAGTAAATCGTACTGACAACTTATTTACAATATGTATTTGTGTTAGAGAAATGGATTTTTTAAAATACTCTGCATCTCTTACTTCATCTCATTCTTCCGAGTCTTGAATAATTGTGTTCCTATTCTTTAAAATCATTTAAAAGTACGTTTATTACTTTATATAATCATTTAACAATTTCAAAGTACCTTAGGCTTTGCTATGAGTAATTTACCACCCAGTATTGAAAGACTGCTATCTATAATCTGAATAAACGTTAATAATAGTGTTTGAAACTAAACAAAAGCAGCTACCCTATCACAGTTTCTTCAATTTTTAAGGGAAAGACGTAATAGGTTTAGCGGAAACTGGATCGGGAAAGACGGCAGCTTTCGCCCTTCCGATTTTGCAGGCTTTGCTAGAGAATCCTCAGAGATACTTTGCCCTCGTTCTAACACCGACGAGAGAGTTAGCGTTTCAAATTTCGGAACAATTCGAAGCGTTGGGTGAGTGCAACCATCTACAAGAATGCAATACAGAATTGCTTAGATTTAAACCAAATCATTTTACAGGTGCGAGTATCGGTGTAAAATGCGTCGTAATAGTCGGAGGAATGGATATGATGTCGCAGGCGCTATTACTCGCGAAGAAACCCCACATTCTCATTGCCACGCCTGGAAGATTGGTGGACCACCTTGAAAATACAAAGGGATTCAACCTGCGTTCCCTGAAATACCTGGTAAAGAAAACTGATTTTCTCGAGCTCTTAAAGCTGAAACAATAAAAGTAAACAGTTATTCATATTCACAGGTAATGGACGAGGCAGATCGCATATTAAATATGGACTTTGAAGTTGAAATTGACAAAATATTAAGAGTCATACCACGCGAGAGAAGAACATTTTTGTTCTCCGCGACTATGACGAAGAAAGTGCAAAAATTGCAACGCGCCTCTCTGCGCAATCCCGTCAAAGTGGAAGTCTCTACAAAGTATCAGACGGTCGAGAAGCTGCAGCAATACTACATTTTCATTCCCGTTAAATTCAAGGTTGGTCTGACGAAAGTGTCGAAGGTTAATTGTTTATTCGTACAATGCGCGCGCGGATCACGGCGTTCAAAAATAACGCGTCTGACTTGTGTATGAATTTTTGTCCACACAGGACGTCTATCTCGTTCACATTCTGAACGAATTGGCGGGAAACAGTTTCATGATCTTTTGCGGGACGTGCAATAATACCGTCAGGACGGCTCTGCTCCTGCGAAAATTAGGATTCATGGCGGTGCCCTTGCACGGCCAGATGTCGCAGAATAAGAGGATCGCGGCTCTTACGAAGTTCAAAGCGAAGAGCAGATCCATTCTCATTTCTACCGATGTCGCCAGCAGGTCGGTCGATTCCTGAGGAAAATAACTATGCTACAATTTCAAGCTTCGCAGTGTAGGGACAAAGCAGTTTTAGAGAAATAAGGACATGACTTCGCAAAAATAGGGACAACGTTCAAAGCGCTTTTACAGATAAATCACATGTTTTATATATAGGACTAGCATCATACTTGCATATCAGATCTGTTACTGATTAATTGCTATCGCAAAATCTGCTACACTCGTCAAGGAAGGCTTATCGCCGTAAAGCTGCTTCAGTCTTCAGTGTACCTCACTGACAGGATATCTAAATATATTGATACAGAAATATAACAATCTATATCAATCCACATAACGTCTATATAAATTCATCTACGTAAATGAGTACCAATTAGGAAAATTGTAGATAATTCGATGTACATTGAAGGTTGATTTCGATTTTAATTTGTTCTGCAGAACTTGAATCGCTATACTATTTTACCTCTTATTTTTCTGCAACGCGTATCTAGTGTAATTCTTTCATTTTTTTTTCTTTCCTTCGTAGACTTTCTAAAGCACTTTACATGTCCTGGTGGTCTCTTTTTTTCTTCGCACACTGTATTAATTTCCATTAATTTCTATTTGCATTGCTCCTGAAGCATCACAGCATTTTTATAAGATTGTTGCACATCTTCTAACTTGTTTTTCGTTTTCTTAACTGTCCGGTTTTTCTTATCTAAACTCAAATGTACGGTATTCTATAAGCTGTATACAGGAATAAGAACTTTTACGGTCAAGTTGTCAATTTTAGGGTCTTTTAAGGACTTCAAAAGAAAATAGAGGCTATAGGGACCTATTTGTGAAGCGTGCGATTTTTTTTAACAAAATCATCATCCTTTTCGTCTTCTTCTATCTTTCTCGCAGAGGTCTCGATATTCCGCACGTCGACGTAGTCGTAAACTTCGACATACCCACGCACAGCAAAGACTACATCCATCGGGTGGGAAGAACGGCTCGCGCGGGCCGCTCTGGTCGCTCGATCACATTCGTAACGCAGTACGACGTAGAGCTGTATCAGCGAATCGAGCAGTTGATATCCAAGCAGCTTCCGCTCTATTCTACCGAAGAGAGCGAAGTTATGGTGCTGCAGGAGAGGGTGGCGGAAGCACAGCGCATGGTGAAAATGGTAAATACACTTTGTCGATTAGTTGTGCGACTATATGGACGATAAACAGAAATTACGAAAAAAATTAATAAAAAGAGGGGTATAGTATGCTAGGAGTTATATCGTCGGGTTACTACGAGAACCAGTGATCGGAAAATTCGGGAAAATCAGGAATTCGTCGGGAGTTTAAAATTAATCGGGAAACCCGGGAAATGGTCGAGAATTTATGGACAATTCCGGGGATTATTTACGTTTAATGGGACCGAATTTTAAATAAACTTTTATAGTTTTCGTTGAAATTTCCTCCAATTTTCAAATACAGTATCACATCATTTTGTTATCAAATATAGAAAATAAAAAAAAAAGATAATAATAAGGTTTCACAGAAAGAAATTAACAGTATGTAAAAATCCGGGAAATGATTGGGAATTTTGTAGATGGGGTAACGCTGGACACACATCCTGTCGTCCGCGAATTTGAAGGTTTTAGTAAGAGGCAACTGTCATGAAGACAAGTAGAGCGAAGATAATGCATTTGTGTGTGCTTCTCGGAACGCATTTCAATAAGCAACGGCAGTAAAAGCGTGGAATTTTCGTTTTGTAGGAAATGTCAGAGAATAGAAAAGAAGACAAAAGGAGGAAGCGAAAAAGCGGTGGCGACGACGACGACGACGACGACACGGAACAATCGATGGGCGTTAGAAAACGAGTTAAGGGCAAAGCCAAAGAGAAAGGAAGAAAGGTTTGATGGACATATTTTAAGCTGTTTTTTAATCTCAAATCGCCACGAGATAATATTAGCTTGCTGTACATTCTTACATTTCGTAATATTACTTAACAATAAAAATCTGGTCCAAAAATTTATTTTAAGCATTTCTTCTTTCATTTATAGACCAAACTAATATATCTCGTATGTATATATATATATATATATATATATATATATTATATATATATTTTTTTTGTTTTCCTGTTTGAAGAACGTAGCCTACGTGAAATTGAGATTTGTCAATGTACAAATGTGACAACACGTGCGTCATACGCGAAAGTTAGATGGCAGTTAAATTTGTGTTCTACTATAAAATCCCTTCAAAAGCTATCGAAATAAATACTTGTGCAAATAACGTTCCAACGCACACGTGCACACGCCGAATGTCGAATTTTCCCGAATTGTTGATATAAACTCCTGTCGAGATCAATCAAATCACGCAGAATCGCTACCATTTATACATTAATCGAACGAAGTTGTACAATTACGATGAAACAAGGGTCACTAATTGGAGTCACCGCTCGTTAGTGTCGGAGAAATTAACATGCCGGTAAAACATACATCGGGATCACGTATAAACTTCGTCTGTGCCATCGTCATATGTACATATCGTACTTCCAAATACGAAGGAGTTATTTCGTTCTGATAGCGTCCACGCATTGCGCGCACAGAATTCTGCACGCCTCTATCTATCGCGTAAGCAGATCCAGATGGGAAAAGAAAAGATGCCACGAATTATTGGCCATCTGTTTCTTTGATTCTTCATTCGGTACTTAATACAACAAAAAGATAGTTGAAAAAGTCTTCTCTAGCTATACGCATCGATATAGGTACTGTAAATTATGCAGAGATAACATTACAAAATAAGTAAGTAAATATATATCAGAGATCCTTATGTTGACATAATTCCTCGTTAATACTAACACTAGCACGTATTATTACTGTACTAAGCATCACAAGTTTTTCCCACTTAATGGGATTAGCGAAGGAGTTCTATAAAAAGGATAATAATCGTAATGTAAATAGTTGCCATTAACACAGTCATCCGAGACAATGCGGGTCGTGAAAGGGAAAGAAGTCCGTCGTTTTTTAAAATATTGGCAAAGGATTTTCTCTGGAAGAAACTTCGTGCCTAACTCTTTTGCAACGCCATATACCGTCACGACGACAATGATAAATCATCAACGGGCAGAGATGCGACTCCGAAAAAAGAGCCGCATCTTTCCTCGTCGTCTCTACTTCTCGAAAATCTTTCTCTGCGCTAATGGTATAATTATATTTATGTAGATAAAAAGGTCTTCATTTGCCCTTCTACGCGCGACAATGTACGCGTGTAAAATTCTGGCGATCGTCGTATGAATCAAAATAAAACGGCGGCGTATAGCTCTTCTCTTTCCTCGCTCGTAAAAAGTTATACTTAATCTCGTCTCTAACATAGGTAGAACGCGAGGCTTAACTTCGTTAACTCTGTTATGTACATCTCATTTGGTAGTTTGCATCTATAAATTGTCAATTAAAGAGATTCTCCTCAGGGCACACACTCGCGTCTCGTAAAAATGCACCTCCGAACCCATTTACCCGGTATTGAAAAATCACATTGGGAATGATTTTACGTTAAATCGCGAAATTATGATTTTACAGATTCACCGAAACGCGTTTAGTGGAAAATTATTTCTCCTTTTATCATAACTGATACGTTTTTAAAAGTCTCAAATTAACTAGAAAAATGTGTTTGCGTGCGTCTCGCAATGCAAATATTATCGCATGCCATAATTTTGTAACAATGGTGCTTATATAGCATTTTATAACGATCTGTATATTGGTAAAATACTTCACAAGGGATACTACGAGTTGTTAATAACGTTAATGACATTGGACGATATTAGATATCATCGACGATGTTACAGTGTACAACTACAGGATTTATGGTTGTGTTATTGAAGGCTTTCAAACAAACATCACACAAACAAGTAATTAATAATCGCTCCCCTCTCTTAGAGACGAATCCTCGCAATTTTTGCTGCGATTGGGAAGCAAGTTTGCTCTGCATTCTACAAAAGGAAGATTCAGCAAAAGAATGCAAAGTACCGAATTAAGTTTTCAATTTACTCGTCGCGAATGCATTACGAGTTGTCGAATTCTTTCGACTAGGAATTATTATATCCCGAAAATTCGCGCTCGAAAAATAGTGAAAATACTGTGAGCACTTTAAACGAGAAACAGCTCAAAGTTACTAAGATCCTGTTTCTCTGTCACTTTACCTTTGAGCATCGATCGCTATATTATTCAACAAAACTATCCATCCCCTGCTTTCTAATCAAGATAAATGTTAACCACGAAATCACGCAACATTCGGAAGATCGCTTTCTCCTTCCTACGAAGTAATTAATTAAACGCGATATGCAACGAAGTAACTTATAACACGAATGATAAATTGTCCGCGTTGGAGCAACGCGCGTGATAAAAATATGCCATCCCCTCTGGCACATCGTTAATACTACGCAACATTTGACGACACTTCCAAGTAAGCAGCCCCTCCCAGTCGCGTCAATGTTAGAAGAGATAAATAACCTGATTATATGTGAAGCATAACTTAAATTAAACGCGAGACGCGATGTCGTTACGCGATGCAGAGTCTAATGGATGGAATGTTCTAAATACGGGTTGATTCGCGCGTCGATGTGATAAAAATTGAAACAACTTAGGTTTCATTTAAATGAGAAATAAAATATATTCCATAATATTATTATTCACTATTTCTACACATTCTGTACAGTAATTCAATTCAAGGGTTTTATACCTCAATATACTTTATACAAAAAGGCTACTTATAATCTAACATTAAGACATACCATAGCATGAGCGCCCTCCACCTTACCGCGAGTGGGCAGGTGGGCCGCACGCATGTTTGTACTGGTATTACAGAGTCAGTCGCCAGCGAGTATAACTTCTTCCTCTTGTTATCACACACCACACACTAAACTGCTAAAGTGTGTCTCTGGTGTCTCTCGTATTGTTATCATTATAGTTACAGTTTACTGTCCCCGATATCGTACGCCGTTGCTTTTGTATTTTCTCAAAAACGGGGGAGGGGGGTGATACGGGGGGCCGGGCGGAGAAAGGGGGATTTATCATCGCAGTGTAGTAATGTAATGAAGTGCCTTCATTGCCTGCTATGCACAATTCGTTCGTTTCGTCTTGCTTTTTTGTAGTTTTCTGTTTCTCGGAGATACCTTTTTACCAATAAATAAAATTATATTTTGCGAAAATATAGAATTGTAAAAAATAAAATCTGTCTTTTCAATTTTTCGTTCGATAATACCGGTACAGAAATAGTGCATTTCGGAGACTTCGAGAGTGACAGATCTGAGATTAGTTAAGGTCTCTGTCCTCTAAGTACTTGTACTCAAAAGTAAAGCCTTCCTTCTTTCTTTGCCCCCACTTTTCGTAATCGAAGTAGATGTAAGTTCCCTGTAAGAAAATTGTCATTTCACTATTTGCACGTTATTTGGGAGAGTTTCGAGGATTGTGGATGAGGGCGAAGAGTGTTGTTACGAGCGGGAGTTTTTACGGTGATTTCAAACGTTTAAACCGATCGTTGGAGATAGTGAGTTTAATTTTTATTCTGGTAATACCTCTGGACGCAACGTTTTTTTGAAGCAAAGGCATCGTGAAAAAAATAAGAAATGGATTCCACTTGACTTTCTATTGGTTTCTTTGTCCGTAAGGAGCATGTAATTCGTAGGCGATTTGCGATAAGACAGTGATCGGAAGCTATAAAGAGCGATATTCTAGTGAAGGATAGAGCATAAAATAGTACTCTACTGATATATAAATGAAGTGTATAATTTGTACGAAAATGTTCATTACATTATAGGGATATTAGGCCAGTTAAAATCTCTATGATCTTGAAAGCTCACATCTACTGGGAAGCTTTGAAAAAACGTATTTCTGATATGCATCATTTTATTAAACTTTATTGAATTTAGAATGTTTTTCTAGAGCATTAAATGAACGGTAAGAGAAAAAATGTCACAAAGAATCAACAACCAACGCATTTCTCTTGAAACCACTTTTTCGAAACCTGCGGATAAAATTTTTCCGCAAATCTTCAATTAGTAAACTAAACTATAACGTATCACTTGGCTCTTGGTTGAATAATTCTGTCCAACATTAAGAAAAGAGTGAAATTTTGAAATCAATAAATAGGCTGCCATTCTTTCAAAAATGCAGATTAAAAAAATCTGGTAAATGTTAGTATCAAATTTAATTAACATATTTTAAGCAGGCTTCACATTTATTCTATTTCAGATACATTGTTTTGAAGCAATGCATGAGATCAATCTATTAATTTTCAATGGGCTTAATGATCATAATTGCAAGGTTTCAAGAATTCTCCGCGCTATTACTTTTGATAGAGATTCTCACCCCGAAAAAAGATAACAACTTTAATCGTTCACACACAATCGTGCGAATGTTTCTAAACAATTTAATTTATAATTCTGTTAATATATGCATATCGTCACTATTAGAATCATAAGCCATAAAGGTGATCGCGATGACAAGATTGCATATTGCAGACACAGAACGAATGATAACGGATGCGAGATTCGGCGGGAACGAAATTTGGCATACTTCTGCGGTAGACTACGCGAATAAATAAAAAAAACCAAGATAGAGCGAAGAATCGCTTCTCAATGCGGGTTCACCGCTCCAACATCAGCAGATCAAATGAACCGGTAAAATTTTATTTACAAAAAAATCTAACCTGTTCATACTCCTCGTTGATAACCTTGGGTTCTTCGTGCCTTTGAAACCACATCATGTACTTCGTATGGAACCTCCAACTTTGCTTTTTCAGAGCTTTAGCCGCCAAATATTGACCCTTCGATCCTTCCATGTAATAAAATATGAAGAACAGGGTCTCCGTCGACAGGCGCTGGAAGAACTCAACGGTATCGGAGTGCGGGAGTTGCACCTGAAAGCAATGGAAATTTCGAACTATAGCAAAACTACCCCTCGTTCATTCAATTTATCGCCATTCGATTTTTTTTTTATCGGTCAAGCCGTAATCCGATCAAATATTCCATCGTGCATTGGATTCTTCTATTCTGATCACTGCAAAAGTCCGACTAGTTTCTCCACGAATATACGCGAAGAGACTCGCAACAACTCGAGCGCACCTGTTGGTAGTAAGGTGGCGTCGGGCAGAGGTTTCTCGGCAAGTAAGATCTCAAACGTTCCGAGTCCGAAGGATGGGGCATGTGATAGTAAGCCGCTTCCATCATTTGAAATTGAAGCTGATGCTCTTTCTGCAGAGGCACCGGTCCCAACGGCGCCACGCCCAGCAAGGGAGGAATGTGTGCTTCCGATGTAGCAATGGACGTCTTTGCATTGTCGAAGATATTTCTGCCCGGCTCGGGAGGCGGTATTTCCAAACCTGCTTGGACAATGACTTGTTGGGCAATGGACTTTAGAGAGGACATGCCGTCGGGAAGCTTAGGGATGAGACCGTTCGCGGTGGATGGCGCCGGTGAACAGGAGTTGGCTGGGAGCGGCGAGGATCTACTGCTGATGGACGATTGAGGCGAGGAGGATGGCGGGATAGGCGTTGTCATTTCCGCTTCGCTGTTGTGGTTCTGACTCTGCTGATTGTGCAGAACGTGCACCGCCTGCATCGGTGGTGGATTGCTGTGCTGCTGCGAGATCGTTTGAGGCACGCTCGACGTCACGCTCGATGTCGAGGAGGACGATAGCAATCCGTTTTCACTGCTGTGAGCTGAAAGAAGCGGGACGGGAATTGACGAGTCGATCAGAAGTTGCGCGCGACCGGCGTGTTTTCGTGCGAGGGAAAAACACTGTTACACTCCGAGGGGTAGAGCGAAGGTAAACAAATGTTACTTACACGACGTTTTACTAGAGGTAGAGTGGATGGCTTGCGAATTGCTGTGCGAGGCGGCTACCGTGGCAAAATTGCCGACGTTAGTCGTGGCGACATGATTACTAGTGGAGCTGGGCGAGCAATGGCTAGGTGTCATGGGAATGGTCTTGCTCGGAGTGCTGCTCGATAATAAACTCGACTTTAAATTGGCAGTGCTTCCCGTCGTTGGAATGCTCACTTGCGAATTCAATAGCGGCCTGACCGCCGTTGGCTTTACAGGCTATATCGGAAGAAAACAAAGATGACATCAAACACGCTGTAGATACATCGTCGCCGCAAATACTTTTTGTGTAATCGCGTGTCAACAATCACGGGCCCGCGGTGTATGTATACAAACCTTGGTTTTTTTGTCGGTATCGGTTGAACTATCGCTCGAATGGTTGTGCATCGTGGAATTTAATTGCGGCGAGGGTATGGGGGAGGTTCCCGAGTTGGTGGAAGTTGGCGTTCCGCCGGTCTCGTTACTATTATTACTGTCCGTAGTCGCCGACGAGGGAATGCCCACGCCGGATAATTCTACCTCGTCGAGGCCAATGATGTCGTCGTAGATGTACTCGTTCTCTTCAAAGTCGGGTTCTTGCGATGATTCGATATAGTATTCAACGTCGTCCTTTATCCTCTTGATCTGCGGATGACAAAACGTATTTTGTCCGTAAAACACGGCATAGCTCTACGAACGACACCTTAAACGATATTTTACATAAAACTCTATCTCTCTCATCGCGCATTCCCATATCAACTTCTGTGGAATGCGTCCAAGTATAGGACCCTCGATCTAACAATTTGATTTGAAGCACATGGTCTGCAACTGTCGCGTTAGTCGGTCAAACGTGTGTGGGCGGCGAAATAAATTATTTAATACTCGTGGATTTGCACAGTACACAGTTATTTGGTGGGTCTGACAAACAAAATGTTATCATGCAATGATGTGCGGATGAATGATTTAGTGGGTTTCTAAGTGTTATGTTAATGACGATGCACCTGAAGAAGCAATTTCGAAGAGATTCAACTTTTACTTATCAACCGTCCCGTATCGTTACAACCGGATATCGCGTAAATTTATCGCTGCAGTCTCGGCGTTCGATCGGTTGATTGTGACGAGAAAAGTAGTGCCAGAAGGGCAGACTGCGTTTCTCATGGAGTCACGCTTTGAGCTACACCATACGGCGAGTGCACAGTCTGGATATCGGAATTGAAATTTTCTTTCTTGCGAGATTATTAAAAAGAAGAAAAAAAAACGTATTTAAGAATTCAATAGACTCACCGTGTTAACCTCGACAGACATATTATCCAACATGCGCAATAATGTCTCCAGCTTACGGATGTGGTATCGATGCTTTTCAAGTTTTGCTTTCAGTTCATCCATTCTATCCTGCTTATCTTTATCTAGCCTTTTTTTCTTTCCAGCAAGTAATGATTCTATTTCCGATTCAAGCGTATCCAACTGCACCCAAAATGTCAATGAAAGGAATGTTATGACAACATTTGAGAGGGTACGCAATAATCTCGAGTGAAGTTGCACAGACACAGACGCAGTATTACGCAGTTTTCTTGCGGGCGAAATTGATTTAGTACCTGAAAATTTAAGCTGTCTATGGAGTTCGTGAGCCAATTACTGATCTCTTCTCTTTCCTTCTGGGCGGGATCCAGCTTCTGCGCGGCCCCGAGGCCTTCCTTCGAGTAAGCTTTCGTTTTTGTCTCCCTCTCGACAACTTTAAACCTTTCCATTTGCTAGAAATAGAGAAAGAAAAACATAGTTCAAATGAGAGAGGCAATGACTGAAGTCGAGTAATTTGTAAGTTAAACGATAGGTATTTGAATTTTATCAATTTCAGGTTTGCGCATAGCTCTCACGCGCGAGCTTTAACTCGTTTTCTAGTGTGACTAGCTACATTTACGATTCATTATAGTTATAAAAACCAAATTTCAATGAGCTGCTGTACAAACAATTTTAGGAGGAACTTGAGGTAGTTTCTAACAAAAACTTATAGCATTCGTCTAAAGTTTGGAAGGTGATGACATTAATATAATTTCACTTTAACCGGCGGTGAATTACTTGCTACGTTAATCAGACGCAAATTCTTAATTGATTTAAATTGTTCTTGCAGTAGTGTCTTCAATATATCGTTTCATGCCAATTCCGTAAGACGAAACTACTTTATTTCTATTATATGATCACCAAATGTGTCTATTGGTAGACACATATACGTAACTTTGATCTATTATAGAAGCTATAAAGGGATTAAGCAATGCCACAAATGGTGAAATACACGACAAGGATGAGTATAACTTCTCCTGTAATTTTTACTATTTTCAGAGTCTGCTTCTAACAGGAATTTACTCGAAAACTCGTTTAATATCAGATATAATTTTGTTATATCGTCGTATAAATTTATGACGATGCCTCATCAACCTGTGAAAGTGGCTACCGCGAAATTGTACTTTAAGTTGCCGAATTCTTAAAATAAAGACGCAGGATCAAGATTCAAATTCAGACTTTTTCGAAGTTACCGGCACATGTGATTCATGCATTACGAATTTATGAAACTGGTTAGATTTATTGAATGTTTTTCCCTAAAAGTGTAGGTAGGTATTGCTAGACTGGTAGAAACAAAAAACTATAAAAGCTCACTCACAGTTTCGATTAGCTTCCGGTAATCAAGAAGCGTACTCTTATCCTTAATTTCACCGGACGCGATCCAGCTCTTAATCTGATCACGTAACCTTTGAAGCTTCTTGATCTCCTTCTTAAGATCGGCCTCATACTTCTCCTTCTGATTGCTGTTTGTCGCATTATGGACCTTTTGCCAGATATCTTCGAACGTTTCCACACCCTCCGTTACTTTTTTAAGGCACCTGTCTATTTCACCTGAAACAGTACAACGAATAGTTACAAGTAGGACTAAAATCGAAAGGGAATCCTTTAAAGAATATTCGGCTACGTATCGCGTACATGTTAGTGCGTCGTTAGAAACGTATAAAACAATAAATGTTAGTAAAGAATCTTTCTACTGGCTGTAAGCTCTATTATTAAACATATCCTGTGAAATTTTTCGATTTTGTTACTGCAAAAACTGATCTTAAACTATCGTATCCTACTCGTCAGATTTACTAATTTATTATATTTACCGAATAATGAAATTCGCTTCTTCAACATTTTAAAAGGGAGCAAAGGTACATCCTGTGCAAATGTAGTTTAAGTATTACACTTTTTATCTCAGCGAATAAAAAGAAATACTAAATTCATGCGTATCTAAAGATGGTACAAATTTCGTGGATAAGAAATTACAAAGAAAATAGTCCTACGTCCAACGTTTCTAATGGTTTTGTATGGTATCCTATGAAACAAAAATTAAAAAAGTGATATATTAGTACCCTCCAAGTCACATTTGGCCTTTTATGGATGACGTAAACACAGAGCGAATATTTTGTTTCAACCTAGGAAAAGTTGTCAACACGAGAGGAGTATGCGTATATTTCCGTTAGTGTAGTTTTTCGACGAAAAGAAATTCAAACGTGATGTAAGTTTAAATTTACATAAACACCGTTGATGAAGACTACACGCGCGTAGATTCTTTCCGCGATAAAGCATTTACAATTGTAGCTATGACTCGCAGCAAGCAACGCACTGCAATAATAACTGCGACCCACAGTCTCGACTATGCCGTAACCGCAGCTACAGCTTTAAATCTCAACTACACCGCAATCACAGGTATAACCTGCGGCCACGACTCAACAGATATTTAAATTGTATATGAAAGCACAAATTTTAAGTGACACCACGCCAATCAACACGTGGCAAAAGGACGAAACGGACAGCGAGAAGCACCACTCCTGGTCATGCCCCGCAACCCATTGGCAACCGAAAGATATTCGATCCTACGCGCGAAACCACGACGATTTAGGGGACGCAACTTTCGTCGGGTCGAGAGGAGGCTTGCCTCGATAGAGCGGTGCGGGACGGAAGGCGGGTAGAGGAAAACCGTAGCGATACAGGGCCATAACAACAGTTCTAGATGTAAACATGCTGGAAACATTTTCTCCTCACCTTGCAACTTTCTCGTCGCAGCCATGGCTATGTAAACATATGGTACAATGATTCGTGCATAGTCTAGACGTGGTGAAAAAGATACGAAGTAATTTTTCGGGACGATTAGTCGGCGAACTATTATTTCCTGTAATAATACGGGAGGCTCGGCCACAAGATGGCTTCCGTTTTCAAATGACAACGACCGATCGTCCGTGTGAGCGGGTTGCACTGAAGCTGGCCACAGTTCCCCTCGTTATTTAACCTCTCCGAGTTAACGGGATATCGGCTCGAGAATCGGCGAATCGTGAAAACGTGCAGGAGACGACAGCATCGATAAATGATGTACGCGAAATACTCGGTAACTCAAGCAGTATATTATGCATTGGCGCATGCACACACATGTATCACACACACTTGACAGGTCAGCGTTCGCAAAGTAATCGCAAGCGCGCCGCCAATAGCTTCATGCGACCAACTGTTTCGCACGCGTGATGTTTAGGAAGTTGGCGAGACTGATCGTTGCTGTCGTCTGCTTGCTTACAAAAATTTATGTTGCTTGAACGTTAAAATTGGGCGCCCGATGATTAAATGATGAAGAATGATAGCTCCGAAAGCGTGCTTCTAATAAAAGAGAAATGGAATTTATTAGGGTCTGTTTCACAGCTTTACTCTTAAACGTGTTTTAAATTATCATTCATGGATAAACGTTTAAACTTCGTTTAAGAGTTGAATTCGAGTTTATGAATGTATTCGAGGATGCCCCACGTAAGGGCATAAGTATGTGAGGGAGCTTTCATTAATCCTAATGAGTGCAAAAGAGTCTTTCTATTGCATACTTTCTGTCCTTTTCCGAACCAATTCAGTTGGGGTGTGCAACGAAGACACTCTAAGGCCCGGTTCCATAACTCGAGCTTAACTCTTAAACGGAGTTTAAATCATCCATCCAACCAATGAGCGCCCGAGAATGAGGATTTAAACCGAGTTTATCTAGATAAACTCGGTTTAAATCCTCATTCTCTCGGGCGCTCATTGGTTGAACGGATGATTTAAACTCCGTTTAAGAGTTAAGCCCGAGTTGTGGAACCGGCCCTTATTCGTTCATTGGGGTTAATTGAAGTTCTCGCTTGCACTTACGCGCATGTCAGTTACATTTTTCTCATCGGTCATAACCCATGAGAGCTTGTCTTGTGTACATTTGGAAGTCTATTACATTGGATATTCAATGCTCGTTAGCTCAACCGTGGCTCAACCTAACCTACAAAATCTTGTTCATTCATTGGTTGCTCTAGTGCAGTTGCGGCGTGTAGAGGCCATTCACATGGCGTAGTTTGACAAACCACGTGTTTGAAATGTATTTCAAAGATTATTGTTAATATTTCATCCGTTTTGTGTATAACATCGTGTAACGGTTATATTTAGTGTACATATAAACGCAAGATGTAATTTAAGTACATACACATATTTGTCTGAGGTTTTACTCCAAATTTGATTTATTGTTTATGACATAAGACGTCGTTGTTGATTAATAAACCAATATTGCTAAGTTGAATAATTGTTCATATTGTTAAACTTATAATAAAAAAGTGATTATAGATAGATAGATTTATTTATTTTCAGCCAGCTGGCTTTGGAAAGAGGATTTGGTTTTACATTTCTAATTTCACTCACTCCTCTGTCTCATGCATTTGTGCGCATTTTCTCTTTCTCCTTCTCCTTCTTCCTCAGGTCTATCATTCTTAGCCATCCTACCTTCTTGCTTGATGCCCCCTCACCTAAGATCTCCTCTTTCTTTAACTCCGTTCTCTCCAGAGTCTCACATTCATCCATATGATGCTCCGAGTGATTATACCAGAGTTGGAATAGTGAATTCTACCGTTTGCAGTTACGATGGCAGAAAAATACCATCGGTAAGTGTTATTACGAATTAACAAATCATTCTTTCTGCCTTATTTTATTGGAGAATATTTTGAATGAGCTTCGATGTAGCGGTAAATTGATCAAAAGTAAGCCAATATGTCGAAATATATTTATAATCGGGAAATGTCCAGTTGCGACAGATCTGATACTTTCGAGTGTTTAATTAGCTTGTATCTAATTGAATATATTCAACGATATCGAGATTCCAAAGAATATGTCTAATACGCCTAATTTCCATGGCTCGACTTTAAAAACAAAGTCTAGATAAAGTTTATCGAACTTCTCGAAATGAGATCAACTTTACTATTTTCGTATTCAAGTGCAGCGCAATTCTCATTCTTTATCTGCGGAAATGACCGTAATCAGTCGATCCTATAATCGGAGCTTGTTCAACATTCTGAACCGCGAATCCATATTTTTGAAATCTCTCAGAAAACACGTCTGCGTTGATTTAGGTTATCAAAGGATTCGACAGAGCGCTGTTAGATGCTCCCTGTACGGGTACGGGGGTTGTCGCCAAAGATCCTGGCGTTAAAATAAATAAAGACGAAGTAGATGTGCAGCGCTGCTGCACTTTACAGAGGGAGTTAATCTTGGCCGCTATAGACTGCGTGAATGCACGTTCCGAGTCCGGTGGTATCATCGTGTATTCGACATGTTCCATTTTACCGGAGGAGAACGAATGCGTAGTCGACTACGCCTTGAAGAAGCGAAACGTCAAACTAGTACCCACTGGCTTGGAGTTTGGCACGGAGGGTTTCACCAATTACAGACAATACAGATTTCACCCGTCGCTCAAACTGACCAGACGTTTCTACCCCCATACGCACAACATTGACGGCTTCTTTGTCGCTAAGTTAAAGAAGTTCTCCAACTTGATACCTAAACAACCAGTTAACGAAGAAATTTTATCCGAATAAATTAATTTTTATTGTCAAAACATTGTCATTACTCATTGCCTCTTCCTTTATATTATAATACAAACTTGTTATTGCTATACACATACCTATGCGCGAAGAGGAACAATAGATGAGAAATATTGGTATTTACGAAATAACACATTTATCTATTGCCCGTTTTAATTCCTAAATTGTATCGAGTAATTGTACAAATCTATTTACAAGCACGGACCGACAACGCGTTGTCGAAATATCAGATACAAGTCGACAGATCGCGTTTCAAGATCGGCTATATATCACGATTTTGCGCTCTTCGCGCTTCATTTAATATGTACACAGTACGTATTTTTATATATTATGTATTTTACGCCCACACGATTGACATACTCTCGCATTTAACTATCATCCGATATAACATGTAAGGAAGTATAAAAACTGGATGAGAGCATTTAATTTTGCTCCGTGCTATTCATTTTATCTCATTGTCAGTCTCAATTCTTGTTTTATACGTATCAAAGAGACTGTAGGGTAACGCTCCAAAAACTATTACTGCATATATGGAATTACGACTTTCGGCATGCGAGCAATTTAATATATTTAGCATTTATGCTCAGCTCTTGAATCCAAATACTCGGATGTCTAAGACGGTTGAAGCATCCAAAATTTAGGATCGAGAAATGTTTCAATTTCACTTAGCAGCCGAGACTTTTGAACGGATAAAGACGCGATCGCCTGAATATTATATCCGCGTACCTAATAATCCACAAAAAGTTTCAGTTCTTTACCTGAATGTGATCTCGAGCTTTGAGTAGAACGTATTGCACAGTTAGCTTCTATTACAGCCTAGATTCCAAATAGTGTAATACTTTTCAATAACAGTTTCAACGACGAGTTTCACTAAGTCTTCTTAAACTAATGGAAAAATATACTTTTTAGTTGTTGCTCGCAGAGCCTTTTAACTTCATCTGAAACAAAACACAGTACGTAACATCGAGCTAGTGATCAGTAATGAGTAAAGAAAAGTAGTGATTAATATTGAAAGGAACTCCGGTTGGGATAAGTAGATACTTACTTTCTATTTCAATTATGTTAGCATTCTTTTGTTGTATAACAACGAAAAATTCTCTCAAGTTAGATAATTTTCCTACGACCCAATAGTCACTCATATTTTTTATAATTATCTCTCCAGCATCTTCCAATCTAGAAGCAACAGTGTTACTTATCAATGAGAATTCTTGTTGAATGTATAGAATGTATGTGATTATGCATTCACTTCAATTACGGCTTTTTATTAACATGAACTTTTAACCTAATTTCGTTAAGTACTCTTCAAGATAAAATTTTGATCTAAAAAAATTATAGGGGTATACCAATGTAAATCAAAAGTTCACAGATAAAATAATCGTAGTTGAAGTGGATATAATTGTTTAAAATTATCGGCTATTGTTGTTCTTGTCACTCTTTTGAATTATAAATATGTTCTTTCACTTATGTGATTAAACGTTTCTACAATATCGTACCTGCTGGCATCGTTGTTTATGTCCGTTATAATTCGCAGAACTTCGGGAGTAGTGAGTACGCTGGAACATCGTCTATTATCCAAGTGAATAGTGCTTTTGTAGGCTAAATTCAACTTATTGAAATAAAGATATTTCGGAGACGACTCGGAAGGAACTGTTATATGTTTCGAACATTGTTCCGCGACGGAACTGACTAGCGTCGTTAATTGCGGGCCAAGGAAAGCGTCCAATGTTTTGAAGAAATCCATGAGCAAACTTGTTTTACCTGACAAAATCATAAAATGATCGTTAAATATGTTTAGATGTAATTTATTACTGTTAATGTGAAAACTCGCAGTACTTACTATCAACAAACAAACATATCGTAGCACTAAGTGCCCGATATACCACTAAATATAGCGACACGGGTTGAGTTGAATAATTGATGAAAACTTTGGGCAATTTTCCAATTCCACTCGGCTCATTGATGCTCGAAGGACCTGTGACGAATCTAAAATGCATAAAATCTTTAAATTACTCTGCTCCACAGCCGTCTTTTATAAATATTTAGCATTTTTCAGTATATTAATCAATTACGATCGAAGAGTGATGTAATTTTAGTCTAGCATCCGAGTTAGTTTACTCACTTTCCGTAATGAGAGCTCGTGAAAGGAGACGGAGCATTGCGTGGCATAGATCCGCCGTGTAATTCTTTTTCGAGGTGTGCCGGTAAAAGTGTACTGATCAGATAATTATATACCACCTGCATATCTTCGGGCTGCAGGCCACTCCTAGGCGTACAGAGAAAACTCAAGTTGCAATACTTGACGAATCATTAACGCTTTTTCCGAGTATTAAAGTGGAAAGATATTTTTCAGCCAATATATTTGTAATCAGGTATCGAAGCAAAATGACCGTAAGATATTACGTTTATTAGCGAAAGAAGTCGTAAATTATTAAATTTGGTGACTGTCATATTCTTTGAAACTTAATCATATCTCTGTTTATTTTGTTGCCAGAGCAAATGAAGTCAAAGAATATTGTTTTTAGTCGTGGTCTTTTACTGAATGGAAATGCAGAATATTCTAGAGCACTCCAGAGCTCTAAAATCGTATAAACACTAAGTTTACGAATATCTGGGGTAGTCCATTGATGATGATATTACGCAGGAAGAAATACAAAATCTGATTACTACGTACCAAACGAGCTGATCATTGTAGAGGAAAGCTGTGTACTTGACTTGAGAGAACATAGCTTCTACAAGATTCATGAAGCATTGAACACGTAGAAACGTTGTTTTGTCGAGAGATAAGAATTGTAGCCCTTGAAAGATATCAAGAATATCGCTGCTGTTCAGCTTTAGGGACAGTAAATACTGAAAGGGATAAACGATCGTATTAATGATAACCGTATTCCAAACGCACACAATCTTCGACTCACCCGCGAGTAAAAGTGATCGAGCTTATATTTCAGCAGAGTGACTGACGCGCAGTCGGGATCGTTCAGGATTGTATCAAAGGAACCCATAAACAACCGAAACATGGTATAAGTTTGTTTGAGGATAGCTTGACAGACACTACTGGATACCTCGTCATTTTGATACTCCATGTATTCATTGCCATCTTTTGCTTTCCATATATAAGGTACGCCAACGATCTGGATAATAATTATTAGCGATTAGATTTCGTTTAATCGTGAGGTATGTATGCGCCCAAGGTGCGCGAGTAGCGCTTTAGGCTATTCGGTTCGGTAAAACAATCCCTTAGATAGTCTCCTACAAATCGCTATTGTTGATAACTGGCAAACTTATTAGTCCCCCAGTAGCTATGCAAGTCCCCTTGTTAGCCACCCTCATCTTATCCGAATTAATTGACAGCCCTATCTCTTCACACCATTTTTTAATCTCTCCCAGCACTCTCTCCCAGCAATGTTAAATTAATAAGAAAACGAAATATATAAGAGAATTTCGCAATGAGAATGAATTACTTTTTATGAATGTTGAGTATAATTATCTAATATTAAACAATTTCCGTGTTATAAAATGTATGGCTCTGATACTGCTGATGATAATACATACAGGTTTATGAAATGAAAATGATCGATGTATTACTTTTCCTTAAAAACTCCCTGCTCATAAATGAAATTTTTAGTTTCACCATTTTTCCCGTTACTTGGAATTCGCGTAGAATTTCCAATTTCTCTGATTTTGCCGGTAAGCGGCCACCCTGGCCCTACGAACGAAATTCCATGCCAAATTGGTGTTTCTGATTCTCGTGATATTGGCGACTTTATCCACATATAGTAATCATTTACTTGCCATGACCATCCAAAAATCTGGTTCCGGCTGGTAGTAAATCTGACGTGTTTTGTGCGTATGGCAATAATCGCAGGATTTGCCAGGGTTGAAGGATCTAAAATTCGAACGTTTGTTTTAACCGTTACAGAAAAACGTAACGGAAATCTGCAGTCATAGATAAATGGTATAATTACTCGGTAAATTTAATAATTGCCTCGCTGAGTCCTATATTCCTTATTTGTGTATCCAAATCCGTTTTGGATGGGTAATAATATAATATCTTTTTCTCCTCCTGGGGGGAAAGATGATAAAAGTAAATGATTTGAAGCTTGGTGTTAAAATTCCAAACCTATATAGCACAAAAAAGTTTGTAACTATTTAAAAAACATTACTAAGGAAATTTGCGATATTCCAACTGGTATGTCGCAGTACAGGATGTTTGCAATATTGCATAAATATTGCTGAAGTAACGTAAGATTGTAAGATATTTACGTTTCATACGTATTCTGCGTTGCGTCGGAAACCATTGTAAGAATAAAGACGATACTTTTTTGCCAAAGTATCATAAGTGACATGTATCGTAATATGCCTTACGATATTCTGGTAAATAGGTATCGAAAAGATAAAAGAAAATAAAAGTGAATAAAGTAAGACAATTTCTCACCTCTCCCTCCTTCTTTGCGTACGTACTGTTAAAGATATAAAAATGTTCCAAAGTAATTTCAGGTTTGGATGACATATTTATTATTATAACTTAAACGTGTAACGAGACTACACTATAAGGTTATATCATTAAGTTGACACGATGCATAGATAAAATTAGCCCGAAAAATGTATATTCTTATCACGTTATCTCAACGATACTGCTGTCAAAGTTTGACAATTTTGATCGCGAAAGAAGTCACTAGTTATTACACTTCGTACGACGTTTTGACAGTGATCTGAAAGTTTGGACTTTTATGAAAGCATTGATCATGCGACTTTTAGATGGCAAACACTCGAGCAAACTGCGTTTCAACTCGTGAATACATTCCCTATTTCCGTTCTTTATATTTTTAGTACAGTTCTCCTTCTAATACCTATAAATACGACGTGCTCGTAACCATGGTTACGGCGTGGTCTTTGACAAGTAAATTGAATTCGACTGAGTTCTCTTGCCATCCAGATTGTAAAATAACTGCATAATAGAATAAGCATTTGTATAGACTTTTTTTAACACTATAATTACTAATTGTTGTGAAGCATAAAATCCATACTTCTATTTATACGAAATAATTTCCCGCTCATCGAGATGATAAACATCGCGCATCCGAAAGTATCGACTAAACCTCCGATCAGCAAGTGTACCGCGGAAAGGAGAAATTCTAAAAATGTTGATACGTACGAGGAAGAGGCAGCGAGCGAATTCGCTTTGAAATTGCGAGAGTCGAACGCCTCGAGATCGTCTCGCGATAAGCCAAGCCGGGAATCTGATGTGGATACATCAGGCTTGGATTCCATAATGAAGAGCATCGGATTCGATGTGGACAAATTAGAGACTACGAACGATTGCAATCAAAATGTGATAGAACCAAACTCCTATTCCTTTAAACGACTGTGCAGCATGATTAATGATTTGGAGGAAAACATATCGAGCCGAGATGACGTTTTTAAGGACGATACTAACAGATCCAGGGATTTAGAACAAAAGTATTTGTACCAAGTAAGTTTTAGGTCTTGTACATAGTTGGCGTTGTTTTGGATTATGTAAAATCTTATAAGATATTTATTAACGTGTATATTTCCAAATTCTATTTGAAATTGCTATTAAATGCTTCGAAATGTGAATTTTGTGCAGGTCGAACCAGAGAAGGATTCTTCAAAGAAGACTTGCCATTCATCCGGTTCTACTTATGAAGACATTATGTCTTTTTTAGAAGTCCTAGAACAGAATGGTCAGTCTTAGATTACAAAGATTTGCGTGGATTATTTAATTTTTCTACTATACTTTTCCTTCTTTCTCCAAGTTAGATTTTGTTTCTGTAGTGTAGAGAAGTATAGTTTCTTTATTATTTTGTATATCGTCATTGGTCTAGGAATATCTGATGATTTATGAATTCGTTTATTCATATTGAAACGAATAAATAAAACAGTACGTCCAAGACTTAGTTTTCGAATTGAAAAGTATTATAACGTGTTCATACACTGAAGAATTCAAGTGAATTAACCAGGAAAATGTGGCTCGCGGTATAGCCACAAATGAAATGGAAATGGAATAGAAAAATTAGAATCTGAATTCGGATAATAAATCTCAGCAACCGAAAGTTATTCTTTTTCGGTTGCTGAGATTTAACTTTTGTTTCACTTGTTCTTGTCCCAGTAAATTACTGTGCATAGATGTATTCAGCAGTACGGAGATGATCTAGTCTGCCATAAGGCTCACTACTGATTTTCGGAGATCTTAGACTGCGCGGAGATAAGATATTGAATAAAATATTAAGCCTTCTTCGAGTATTTCAGGAAACGTTTCTGAAATATTCTTGAAATATCCTTAAAATATTTTACTGCGGAGTTTCATAGAAATATTTTAGAAATACTTCATCCTTACAGTGAAATATTTCTGAAATATTTCATGCTATGCAGAATAACAAAAATATTTGTTGATGTGCAGAGATGTAAAACTGTTTATCTATAGTAGGCGGCAAGAAATCTAGTAAAAATTCAGATCTTTCGTAATGCCGCGGGAACTTAGAGATCACATACAATAAATTCTTCTACTCTGAAACGTCGTATTTTTATCAAAACAGAGTATTCAAAGGATAATAACAATGGAAAATCCGACGCATTTTCGAACGATATCATTCAGGAATTATTCACGAGCAATCAGTGTCATTCATGCTGCAATTATTATCGGTAAGAAATACGATATAGCCTTTGCGACGAGAATAATAATTATAATTGAGGTAAACATTTCTGTAATAGTATTTTCGGAATAATTATTATCCTAGGAGTGTCGTATTACGTTCAATACTTTAATTTTTAAAAATCAATACGATAAATCGGTTTTATCCGATGCCGTAAGAAGATTGCATATCCCATTTCTCAGAAGTGAGCCAAACGCAAGTCACATTCCTAACACCTTGAAAGACAAGCTGGCCACTGCGAACTTGCAGCTGGAAGAGCGAGACGCGACTGTGAGACTTCTGAAAAACGAATTAAAATCCGAAAGGCAATCAGCTTGCGAGAAGTTGGAGTCTCAGAGCAAGCAGCACGCGGCCGTGCTGCAGCAGCAAAAGACGAAGTATCAGGGCGCGGTCAAGAGACATCAGAAGTTCATAGAGCAGTTACTTTCGGAAAAGAAAGACCTGACCGAGAAGTGTAACGCGCTAGCCGAGCGCATCAAGGAAATGGACGCGAAGCAGCAACGGGAGATGAAAGTCGTAAACGAGAGGCACGTGGTGGAGTTGCAGCGCGCGAGAGAACTTTGTGCCGCTTCAGAAAAGATACGCCGAGAACGATGGTTAGAGGCCAAAACATCTAAGATTAAGGTGTACTTTTTCTCTCTTACTCTTGTATAAATGTTTGTCGGGGCGAGGTAAAACAATGATCGCAGTAGTTGTAAGCCTACATATTTTTATGTCGTTACCTATCATACTCTCGCGCCACTTCAACCCCCATACTTTAACAATATAGGAGATGACTGTCAAGGGTTTGGAACCCGAATTACACAGCATGATCGAGCAACATCAGCAGGAGATCCAAAAGATCCGAGCCACACATATGGGAGAACTTCAAGATATGGAATTACGGGCGATACGTCGTTCGAATCAGCAGTTGGAACAGCTGCGTATCGAGCTCACGGCTAGCCACGAAAAAACGCTAGCCAACGAAAGAGAAGCTCTTCGCGCTAGGTACCCCGGATACGTCAGTCGCCTCCCTCTAAAAGCGGTCAATTTCGAAGATTTTTTAAACGTGTCACACTCGACAAAGTATCAATCAAAGGAATTTCCTAATTCCTTGCAATTTTTCTTAAAAAAAAAATAATAAGAAATGTTTTCGAGCGGAACAGCGCGGTTTTGGAATAAGTTCTTTCGTGTAGCGTCGAATTATTGAAACCGATGCAATAAAATGAATTCGGCACCGATTACGTTTTTCTGTTAGATATCAAGAAAAGCTCGAGGAGCAGGAGGTTCTGTTACAAGCTCAACAGAGGAAATTTCTCGACGAATTGCAACAGGAGAGGAAAATACTCGCGGAGGAGCAGAGGAGAAAAGATGCCGAGAGAACCACTGCCGAGCAATATGCTTGCTCGCAGTTTAACGTACGTCTGCGTTTTAAAAAGCACGTTCACAGACTTATTTTTCTCTTCTGAACGGAAATTCTTTTTTTAACGATACAATCCGATTGCAGGAAAAAATAAACACGCTGAATCGACAGTATGCGATCGAGAAAAAAGCGTTCCAAGAGTCACTTCGGATCGAGCAGGAGACCTGGATGGAGAACTACAGGAGGCAGCAGAATGCAAAATTACAGAAGATCGAAGATAAAGTAAGGCTGGAATGTAATCGCGAACGAGACAGGCAAATAGAACTTGCCATCGAACGACTGGAGAAGGAAACTCGCGATATGAAAGCTAATTTGCAGCAGAGTTCTGAAAGTAAATTGAGGTATGTGCGCGCTGTACATTCGATATTAAATTATAACTTCACCGGGGCGGTATGACAAATGTAGTACGGGTGTGAATTTTACTGTAGGTGTTTGAAAGAAAAATACGAAGCCGAATTGCAAGATGCAAATGAGAGTGAACGGTCGCTAAAAGCCAAACTAACGACGATTCAAGCAGCGCTTAAAGACACTGAAAGCCGGCTCGAAACGTCCGAGAGCAAGTTGCAACGATGTACCAGTGATTTGAATAATTTCAATCAAGTGAGTTTTCTAAATATCTTCCGAGTGTGTTTTGTATGATATGAGAATAATCGATATGAATCATAGAATATAGATCTACTAGTATTTCAAAGCAATGTCGTATGAATCTTCCAGTTGGTGGAGAAATTAACGATGGAGAGGGACAATGCTAAAAAAGTCGTTCGTCAAGAAATCGAGTCTGAAAAGAGGGAACTGGAGGATAAAATAGCTTCGTTATACCGCGAGCTGACTGAAAATAATTCCACTAGAGACGCGCTAATGGCTCAACTTTATAGCAGGTGCGCGACTAACTAGCAAGCCATAAACGCTAGTATTGGAATAACAGATTTTCGTTATTATTCAATTTTTAAAAAATATGCTTTAGTTTACCCGATATTTCGTTTCTAATGTTTTCATTACCTCTTTTTTTTTAAGGATTAAGCTGATCGTTACCCAAAAAGATTTAGCAATCAAAAATTTAACGAGAGAACTAGATGACATGAAAGGAAAATGCGATCACCTGGACAAATTATTGGATCAACAACGAAAGGACTATATACTGAAATCTTTATAGGCGTTCTGTAAATAAATTCCATCGTTCGATGTGTGATTGTTTTCGTAAAAGGACGACTAGCTACTTTCTAAAACCACACTATATCATAATATATAGGTGAAATTTATATTGTTTCAACAAAGCTTTTGAGAGAGTGAAAAATAAACCATCGATCTTACAGTTAAACGTGCTATATACATCATTAAAGAGTGCAAGCATTTATATGCATCCATCCCAGATTATCTTTCAAATACGAAACAAAGTTGGAAATAATACAATTATTTAATAATTCATTAGTATTTCATTGTTACTCGTTGAACAATAATAAAA
The DNA here is from genome assembly GCA_963678675.1 of Xiphydria camelus. NCBI lineage: Eukaryota > Metazoa > Arthropoda > Insecta > Hymenoptera > Xiphydriidae > Xiphydria > Xiphydria camelus. Next base: position 23,726,082 of record OY783201.1, on the reverse strand, counting down.
TACTACTCGCGATACAAAATGCAAGCATTTTCTTTTAACGTTTACCCAAGGTACGCGTGCAATTTTACAAAGATACCAATAAGACGATACGTCTCGTACTTTTGCGCGTGAGCATCGTAAACGGTTACCAACATTCCGCGCTTCCACCGTAATCACACGAACGTCTAACAATGTGTGCGCACTTGAGTATTAGTGATCGGTGAATCGTCCATTTTAGTAATCACACTTTTTTCACAACTTGAACAACATCCTCGTCACTCAAGACATGGTCCTTTCCCACTTTCTGTGGCTGATGCTTCACCGAGGAGCCCCAAACGAGTGCGCTGGAAATAAATTGGAGCGTCAGTGCAGCGCCCTTCGAAAAAGGACGGGATTAGCAAAAAGAAGCGATGCACAACTCACTATTTAAACTCCTTGGCGATCGAGCGATGGAGCTTGTTGCAGAAATCTTCGACAGTTCTCCTTTCGGTATTTAAAACCACGGGGGAATTATAGTCCGGAAGCTGTCCTTTGGGTTTCGTGTAACTAACGAGAAAGAAGTAAAACTTTGCAAAAATCGGATATAATATGGTCTCCCGAAGCGTTATCCGTCCCGAGTTGCCGGGAGATATTATAGCTTCGCGACGTTTTCCTACGTCGAGACAATCTGGGGCATGAGACGTACCACGCGCACTGGCCGATAGCATTTTCGTTTATCGCCGCAAAAAGCGAGAAGCGAACCTCATTATTTAATGCGAATCGCGAGCTGTATGCCGCAGTCTATCAAAGGCTAACATTACAAGGAATCGTACCGCAGTTCGGAATGGCGCGCTAAAAGATACAACGAAATACTTACATCCTAACGAGTTGCAAGTACTCCCACATCTTTTCCAATAAATCGTCGAAATTCCATTTGTGATGGGCGGAAATAGGTACGCAATGGGGTATTTTATATATTACATCCAATTCCTCGATACTTATTTGATCTGCACAAGAATACAAGGCGTTATCATTCCTAGTGCAAGTGGTTTTAGTGCTGTACGTCCGATCGAGAGAAAAAAGTGACGCGTACCTATTTTATTGAGCAAGTAAATGCAAGGTACGTAGACCCGATTTCCCTCTATAACATCGATCAGGTCGTCGGAGGTAGCGTCGTAACGTAGAGTGATGTCGGCATTGTGAATTCTGTACTCGGACAGAATCGATTTCACCGTGTCTAGATCAAGCTCTGATTGTGCGCACTGGCAAATAATACAAATTCCTTAATTTCTTTCTGTCAAATGCCTGTCTGATATACGTAGCGGGTAATTTCCAAGATCATTTCGTATCCGTTTTCGCGACGATCCACTTTAAGGCGCTCCAAATTCGACCGACTTACCATGGTCTGTAGATTGATGCCGCCTTTGTCTTTCTTTCGGAAATTAATGTTAGGCGGTTGCTTGTTCAGTCGCAGGCCGAAGCCTTCCAATTCGTGCTCGATGAGCCGTTTGTGACCGAGTGGTTTCAACACGTCTAAGACGATGAAGATCAAGCTACAGGTGCGAGCTACGGCGATTACCTGCCGCCCTCTCCCTTTGCCGTCTTTCGCACCCTCGATAATTCCGGGCAGATCGAGAAGCTGATAAAGAATATTCGACATTACAGAAATGTGATCTCGCGATAAACCAGAGGATTTCTCTGCTCTGATAAAAGTTAAGTCGTTTTTCGTAGATCGACTAACCTGTATTTTTGCTCCTTTGTATTTAATGCATCCAGGAACTGTAGTGAGGGTAGTGAATTCGTAAGCGGCGACTTCAGAATAAACTCCCGCGAGTGTACTCAATAAAGTTGACTTGCCAACGGACGGAAAACCTGTGAGTTTAAAGCTGCTTGATAGGGGAAAATCTATCCGAATATGACTATAACATGAATCGCATTTTTCATTTCTTTTTATACAACTACTGCATTGCTCCAATTTGTAGTCCTTTACAGATTCTTATTTTAAACATGACTAAAACAAAATCTTAAAACATCCTGATAAACAGCATCAGCTGCTAAACTTTCCAATGAAAGAGCGTCCCAATAAAACCATATCAAACGACTTTCTTCCGCAATATACGTACCGACGAAACCAATTCGAGCGTCACCGGTTTTTGCTACTTCGAAGCCCGCCTCGCCGCCGCCGCCGCCACCTTTTGGGGTTATCAATTCGCGCCGCAACTTTGCTAACTTTGCCTTCAGCAAACCCAAGTGACCGGAAGTGGCTTTGTTCTTTTGAGTGCGAGCCATCTGAAATGAAAGATTCGAAATGAGCTAATCCAGCGATTCAGCGATTATACGAGAACGTAGGCACAGTACGGAAGTTTAGAGGTTACCTCGGCTTCGATCGAAGCGATCTTTTCCAGTATCGTACTCATGGCGAATGCTGTTAGCTAGTCCGTCGGATACACGATATTCCACTGAAGAAAACGACCGCGGATCGATACTCCGATTATTTTAACATAATCAAGTCGAAAGGACGACACGTGCGAAGTTCTACCTCGCGTCAAGTCGTACCAGATGTAGGTACTAGAACAGCGTCACCGATTTGTCTGCTGGAACACGAACACTAACTATACGGATGTAAGATTTCGGTGCTTCAGGAAAATTCTAATCAATGGCGGGCTTCTGCATTCTTAATTTTTCCACTAGATGTCGATGTCAGAGCTTATTTAAATTTCCATTTTGAGTTTAGCTGTTAAACGGAGTCTAAACGCTAATTTTTGAGCAATTAGGATCAGTTTTACAACTCGAATTAACCCTTAAATGGAGTTTGACCTCATTCTCAAGCGTTCATTAGTGTTGAATGGTTTAAACTCCGTTTAAGTATTAAACTCAAATTTTGGAACTAGCTCTAAATATCATAACAAAAACAAAGACGTAATTTTTATACTTCTTATATCATTTATCTCTTAATATTCTTTTACAGATCTATATAAAATTGTCCTTTAATCAAAATAGGAATTGTTTAATCTCCATAATGAATAAACAATCGGAGATTATAACTTTTTCACAGATAATCAAATCGCCCAATCGCGGATACCTTTAAGATGTATGAGAAACTAGCCTTCCGCCTGCAACTTCGTCTGTGTGGATCTCGAAATAATTTCGTCCTCTATTTTATCCTCTTAGGGGATAAATTTTCAAAAATCCCGTAAAACGCTTTTTTAATTTTTAATAAAAATAGCAAATATCAATTTCTATGAATTTATCTTAAAAAATGATGGATTTTTATATAAATTTAGATCCTATATTTTACCACCTTAGGGCAAAAATTTCCTAAAATTCTTTTTTCGTCGGGTGCTTACGGCACAAAAGAAACATGCTGTTCAAATTTCATGTTATTAGTTTCAGCCGTTTCGATTCGGCGTTAATGAATCAGTCAGGACATATCTTTTATATTTTTATACATAAATTGCCTTTTAGACACAAGTATTGGATATGCATTTTATTTTACATGACGTTTTGAAAATCGCCATCCTATGTCATTTGAGCAGTTTGCCATCCGATATCATTCTCGTATTTTCTACTAGATGTCACCATTAGAGAAAATCAAAATAAAGATTCCAATTTCATACATCTCACGTCATTAAAACCATCGCATTTCTCGAAACGTCTCTGCAATATTTCTTTTAATAAAAATAACGCATTTTGAAGTTCAATAATAACCACAAAAGATTTTCCTACTCCCTATCAGACACTCAATTGATCAGCATTCCTACACAGATACACACACCCACATCCCATCCAAACTTCCCACGCAATTCAAATATGGAGATCAGAAAATTTTCACAAAATAACCCACGTTTACCAATATCAGACCTTCGTACAAACGACCAATCTTTTGCAGAAATAGCGTGAAATGACAGCGTAACAACAACAAATTCGTGTTATACACCGCACGACGCGCACGAAACGATCAAAGATATCGAGAATACGCGCGACGCGGCTACGTTGGTACCTTCCAAACCACTCGGGACGGTTCGCGATGGTTCGCGATGGTTCGCTCCGACCGCCGGGGCGGCGCGGGGGCGGAGGACGTCGCTCCGCGGGCGACCGAGCGGCCAAGCAGGCGAGCGAACGAGCGAACGAGCAGAGTGAGTGGGTGAGTGGGGCGAGGTTGAGGGTGAGCTCGAGGGAGAGGGTGAGGGCGAGGGTGAGGGTGAGGGTATCTGTACGTACACCGAGAGAGAATCGATCTAAAACTAGGAGTCGCCGCAGTAACCGCTGGGAGGAAGCCACTGTTACAATTTGCCCCATATGCGTTAGTGAAATCTTAGATCGGGTAATTGTAAGACACCTAGTAGGATGAGGTATTCCCCGTTAGTAGTAGCTTGCGAACGGCCGGCTCGTTAGGGGTGTCTGACGCGGAAACTGGGCGCGCGCGGGTTCGCCGTGATAATGCGACGTACAACTCGCCCCTTTTGAATAAGTGCTCGTGGGACCGTCCCTTACCTGCAGGGATATGACGTAATGGCAAGAGAGGTACGCTCCTACGTTTTCGCTAAAACTAAAGCTTCTTTTCCCGATTCGCGACGACTCCCCGGCGGGAGATTCCCCCGTCCCGTCCCGTAACCCAATTCCTGGCGAGTTGACCCCGTGAGATACGCCAGGATCCCGCTCATCGGTCGCGTCGGGGTCTCGCGGCAAAAGTGAACCGGGCCGCCGCAACGTGGAAGTCTCGAGTGGATGTGTGCGGCCGTCTCGGTCGTCGATTCATTGACGGCCGATGACGTCCGCGCTACACGCTCGCGTATATACAGTGCACGACAGCTCGCGCGACCATGCTTTTCTCGCCGTCTCATCTCGCCGCCCTCTGTGTACGATTCTTTACGTGTTATTTTGCATACTCATGCTGCTTTCGCTAATTATTCCTATTTGCTTGCGGTGTGTGCTTTCGGTGTTTCTCTTTTCGCTTCGATCGTACACACGTTCCGGATTAAATCGCGCGTAGCAATTGGATTGTATTGTTTGATGCGAGAGGCTCGCGTGATTCTCGCGCGAAGATTCGACGTTTTGCTCTCTCTCTCTCTTTATATAACGTTTACAACGATTCGCGCGCGTTCCGAGTCATCATTTCCGTTTCGAGTGAGAATGAAAATAGGGTTGCTCGAAAATGGACGGTTCGACGATTTTGCGAGTTCCCTTTCGGATTTGTCTCCCGATGCTCATGACGCTAGCGTCTTCGTCCTCTCGTCTCTCGAGGGTGTTTCACTTTTTTTAACGGCGCCGATTGTACCGTTACTGTAAGATTTTCTCGTACGTACATCTCTTTGGGCATGCGATTGAATGAGGTCAGTGTTTTCGACCATGAGTTGCGCTTGCGCCTGCGCCCCGACTACTTAGCGCCACCCTGTTGAAAACGAGGAACAACCCAAACATAATTTTCCTATCACGCCCACATGGCTTCGCTGCGAATTAATATCTGACGTGGGGTAGAGCTCCTTAACGCTCGGCTCGCGGTACAGTGTGACGCGCGTGAGAGTTATCCCCGCGACACGGAGGAACCGATGTGTCGCGCCCGCAATGCACCAGGTAACGCGCCGCGCGATGTACGGTGGACAATTTTCTTGGGAATCCCCAGTTTCATCGCGGATGAATATTATCGCTCGGACGCGCTCGGTTTTCCATTGATAACGGATAAAATAGCGCGCGATCGAGGACCGCGGTGAATCTTTCTCTCTTCTTCGAGGCTCGGGCGGACGAGGCACTGCTCTGTGTGTATGATATATATCTATAGTGTGCGTGTGCCGTGTCCCATCCCTGACCTCGCGCAATGGGCCGGTGCCATTGTACATTCCTGCGCTGCACGCTAGGGTCGGTTCTTCTCCTCGGTTCAATGGGGATTGATTGTAGTGATCGTCTTCCTCCTCCGTAGAGCGTTTCTCTTCTAATTTTGTCGTTTCGGCGGGCATATCGTTTTTATTTTCTTATGTATCTGCGTTTTCGTTTACGATCGATTTAGCGGTATTAAATGGCATTGCTCCAGTTTCCGAAGGGTTCGATTAGGTAGCTGTTAATGTGGCAGGGCGATCAGATTTTTTTGAGATTTTAGTTATAGATATTTATTTTCTCTTATCTGTTTTTAAGGTTGTTCTTGCGCGACTGATTTTACTAATCGTCTTTCTCATTACATGCGACGGATATTCTGTTTGAAATTTTACTGGCTTAAAAAATTGGGTTTCGTTTTAATTTTCATCATTATTCATGATTAATGAAGACACGCGATCATCATTCCATTTGCTGACGATTGCGCTTACGTATTTGACGTAGGTAGCTGTTGATGTTGCAGGGCGATCAGATTTTTCAAGATTTCGGTAGGAGGTATTTGTTCTCTGTATCTGTTTTTAAGAGATTATTATCGCGCGATTGATTTTACTCGTCGCCTTTCTCATTATATACGGCGAATATTCTATTTCAAATAAAATTGGCTTAAGAAATTGGATTTCGTTTTAATTTTGATCCTTATTCATGATTAATGAAGGCACGCGATCATCATTCCGTTTGCTGACGATTTTGCTTTTGCATTTGTTATTTTTCTATGGGAAAGTGGCCTCATTTGGCAGTGATTAATTTTCAAATATAATTTTTATGCCCACATATTTCTGTGAATGTATCGCGCCATTTTCTTTCCTCGGTGAATCTTTGAATATTATTTTTAATCTACAATATATTATGTACTATTTTATGTTATTTATAAGCAAAACACGCATAACGTTTGTTATCCGTAGACACAACAGTAGACATCGAATTATCCATTTCCAATCCTACTTATGCATACATCTCACTTTCATTTGCTTAGAATTGACTTCCGCTCCAAATCATTCTCACTCTCTTAAACGCTATACTCTATAAGATGTTTATTTTTTATTTTTCAAATATGATGCGCGAAGCAAATAAAAAACAAAATAAATACAAATATATGCAAATATATATTCAATTTATAGAATGAATATACATATGAAGATAAGGATTAAGAAATTTAAAATTAAGTTTTTAAATAGGTACACACGGAAAAAAATAAATCGTAAATTTACAAAGTTTGTGGTAAAATGCGGGACAAGGCCAATGTGTTACAATAACTACAATTTTAGTAAAATTAGAGGAAACGCTTGCAGCTTCTACAAGTTTTACTATAACTTTTACTAAAATTGTAGTTACCATAATAAGAAATTGACCTTGTCCCGAAATTTACTATACATTTTTTTCCGTGCAATATTTATTAATTAAATAACACGTATGGAGACTCAAACGAGTTTCTTAATTCTCATAAACGTACTCTTTAAATTCAATACATAATTCTATCCGTTAATTGCTTTGCATATCGTATCATTATATTATAATGACTATCTATACAAGGAGCAGAGAAGCGAATATTTAATATATGTAGATTTTCACTGTGATGTGTATCGGATTAAAAAATTCGAAGACATCATTGTTCCAAATTTCCTGCTTCTCGTACAAAAATATACCCAAACAGATGCGAATTATTTTTCTGATGTTATTGCAAGGCGGTATCTCGCATCCATGTACATATAGATTTATGTATAATGCGGGATTTCTGTATATAACACGCGCGCGGAGAGCTTAACAGTTAATTTGTTTACCCCACATTCTAGCTCGCTGGACGCACGCGCGTGTAAAGAATGTAGGGTAAGCCAGTTATATCCGTCGAACCAGTTCACGCGCACATACATGTTATCATTTACCGTTTAGACAATCGGCGTTGCCGCACTCCGGATGCCGCCGAGGTTTCAACGAGATTCCACCTTGCAAATCGCATTCGAGCATCACGCTTTACGCCCCCGGTAATGCTTCGTGTTTGTGATGCAGGAGTTACGGAGCAAGAGACCTTTCAAGATATGGGACAGCTGGCGAAACGTAAGAAAGGGACTGGTCGTTAGCAATTTCGAGGAGCTGCTGCACCGAGGTAAACAACATCGGAGCTCGGCTACGGTGCGCTGCGATGCGCTAGTTGGTGGATAACTCGATATGCACCTATGTATTCCAGAGCTTTTCCGCAGCTAGCGATGCTACGATCGGTATCGATTGACGTTGGATGCATAAATAAATACGTATACATGATTATACGACGATTATAAACAGTAACGTACATGTAACGAGAAAAAGATTCAAGCTTGCGACGAATATAATTATTAACCTATTAGTGCTCGCGGACAACTTTAGTTGCTGAGCGATTTCTGATTTGAGATATTGCAGAATTAAGCATTCTCGCGCGTTGTTTAAAAAAATTCTCCGGAAGTTTAGTATTATTAAAAAAGCGGTAAATTTTTGAAACCAATTTCTAAATATTACAGAAATGATTAGTTGAATATTTGCAAATAAACATTTTTTGGCAACTGAAAATGACAGTAAGCACTAATGGGTTAATTAAGTAAAGAATTTTTCGTTTATATTAGTCGCATTACGATTCAATTTTTGAAATATTCTCTTCCTATACGATAAATTGATATTTGCATTTCGAAAAATTTATTTGAACACATTTCTATATCGAACATACTATCGAACTAAAAAATATTGCTGTATCAACTATATACAAATTAGTGCTTATTACCAAACTGGAATGGTTGTCATCAAAATAGTTGTCGCAACTATGTTCAATTTCTCATATTGTCAGTATTATGTTCACTTTAAAGCTATTGTTAATTCATTTCAATAAATACCGAATGTCGCACGGGAAACCGATCAGGCGGGGGCCTTCTGAATTTCTCTGAATTTGACTTCGGCAGTGCTTGGACGGTGCTCGAGTGATTCATAAATTGCACTGTCGAAGTCAAAAATTCAGAGAAATTCAGAAGACCCCCGCCTGATCGGTTTCCCGTGCGATATTCGGTATAGTTGATTCGTTTACCTAACTCATTCTTCTTAATTCGTAAGGAATTATAATAAATCCGGGCATTTTTTAATGATTAATATTCCAAATTGAAGAAATATATTTACGTTAATTATATATATATATATTTAGGTATATTTTTTAATCGGCCTTTTTTACTCTGCCGATATTCCAAGTGATTTAGAATGTACATACGAGTAAGACAGGTTATCCGTTCATACAGGCAGCTGCGCATAAATCCTGGCAGTGTCGAAAGTACTTCAGGGCTGCCAGGATTGGCGCACAACCGCCCCTATGACCGGGTAACCCATTTCGCTCAAGTGTGTGTGCATTTCGGGACACCTGATATAAATATCACATTTTAATACAGTCCAATGATTGTATTACATTTTATGGAAAGAAATCCAGTATAGAATTCGAATAAAAAAACGAGTTATCTTAACGATCCATTTTAATTCGAGCATCTTAATTAAATTTTATGACGATTTAAAAAAAATTCTCGGTATTTGTAAAATATCTAATTCTTTCCCTTGATCAGTAGATAGAGAATTTTATTTATAAATTAAATTAGAAGAGTATTATAGAAGGTTGCATTGAAAGCCGCTGTTCTCCTGTAGATGGTTCTAATTACTTATATCGTGCGGCGACTAATACTTGTATCACACACACTCAGAATTATGGACATTTCTCATTAAGATTCAGTTATTGAACTGTCATTGTTGGTTAATATAAGTCTATTTCTATAACCGAAGAAAATGGAACGTGACAAGTTGTTTTTTCGATGTGTACTTCTACACTACTTTGATTAAAAGAAAAGTGCTGCTGCAGCTCATCAATTACTTGTGCAAACTTATTCTGAATCTGCTCCATCAGAAACAGTACCTATGTAGAGACTGGTTTCGTCGCTTAAAGAGTGGAAACCGTGATGTTCGCGACAAACAACTGCCAGGTAAAACAAAGAAGTTCGAAGATAAATAACTGCAAGCTCTATTGGAAGAAAATCCTATTCAAACACTCAAAGAATTGGCTCAACAGCTTGAAGTCGATAAATCTACAATTTCACGACGTCTACATGCCATGGGAAAGATTCAAAAAGGGGGAAAGTGGCAGCCACATTGATTGATCGAAAATGCCATTGCCAATCGTCCGAACATCTCGATTTCTTTGCTTGCAAAGCATAAAATAAAAACGTTTTTTATGGCGTATCGTAATCGGTGTTGAGAGGTGGATCTATTTCGTCAATCTGAAACGCAAAAAATCATGGGTTGATCCTGGTTGATCATCAAAGTCGATACCAAAATTAAACATCCAGGGTCACAAAACAATGCTTTCAATTTGACGGTATATGGAAGGTGTCGTTTATTATGAGCTGTTAAAACCGAACGAAACAATTACTGTCGAACGTTATCAACAACAATTGGAGCGTTTAAATGATAATTTGATGCAAAAACGACCATCAATTGCATGAAATTGCCGAAAAGTGATTCTTCTTCACGACACCGCTCGGCCTCATGTTGCTTGAGCCGTAAAAGAAACATTGATGGCGCTCTTGAATGGGAAGTTCTCCCGCACTCAGCTTATTCTCCAGACCTGGCCTCGAGTAATTATCATTTATTTAGATCAATGCAATATATATACGACTTAGAAGATACACACTTCCATAATTACCAAGAATTCAACAATTGGGTTGCTGAGTGGATTAGCTCAAAAAGTAGACAATTCTTTCGCTGTGAAATTCAATTTCTGCCAGAAAAGTGGGAAAAAGCTTTAGCTTCCAAAGGCAAATACTTCGCTTGAGGTATTCACGTATTTTATTATGACAATGTGTTTGAAACAAGAAAAAAACAGCGGCTTTCAATGCAACCCCCTAATATATTTCGAGCGAGAAACTTGCGTCAAATTATGTGCATAAGTGCTTTGATATTACAAAAGAAAGAGAATATTTTCAAAAATGCATCGATTTTTTGTTTCAAGGTAAGGAAAAGTTGGGCGTGCCACAGAACGAGACTGTCTCCTTGGTGCTCGAATCGGACGGGACTCAGGTGGAGGACGGAGAGTATTTCAAGACCCTAGCCAATAACACGATCCTGCTTCTTCTACGGCATGGTGAACGGTGGTGTCCAACCGGCGTTGACATCATTCGTGCCGGTACATTTCTCAAAATAGTAGCGCCTATTTTATGATAACATTAGAACAACTGGTGACCAACTTTTGGCGATGTGAACGGAGAGAAACGGGTTTCGAGAAATAGTTCAGACAAGAGTCTTACGAATTGTTGACTACAATGCGAAAGATCGTTTTATATTTCCTGCTGGAAATGTTTTTATAAAGACGTTTCTAATTTTCCCATCGATGCAATCTCGCAAATTACACTCCCCTACACTTTTCGCGGAACGATTGGGAATACCGCGAGGTGGCGGGGCTCACTAATTTTCTCACGAACAGAGTAGGTTTATGATAGGATATACCTATAGACCCATGTGTGGTGTTGACACATTACTTAGTGAAAAACATGTTTAGGAAATGTAGCCATGTAGCAATACTGCTTGATGCAGTGTTGACAGTCAGAAATATTACTACAGCATCTAATCGTGTCGCTGTCGAAATCGATTGTATTGTTGCAGCAACTAATCAAATGACTGCTAGAACGATATTTCTTATTTAATCTCTTAAATATTTCTTTTAACGGAGCATCAACTCTCTATTTCAATGAGTTGTATAAATTGCAACTGAACAGAGATATACTGGTTTACCCCGCAAGTAATCATTAGTAGATCCAATTAATTCTTTTTCGCAGTGTTCCTATGTGTGTTCATATTTGCTGAGCTTCGATAAGTAGAATTTTTTTATTGAACTCATATTCTCGGCGCAAACACGACATATACTATATAAATCTGCATTCATTCTTCACACATTAAGTAGGTCCAAAAAAACTCACGTGAAAGATATTTTGGGGAAAGGGGGTGAGGGGGGGGGAGGCTGAAAACCTAAAAATTACGTACTCACGTAATTAATGGACGGTCCCCATTAGTTGTTTTTGTATCAATAGGTAACTTTTCTCTAAAAAAACGAACGCTCGTTTATACACCGTATAATCTTAGAATATACTTGTATATACTTAAAAAATTCTCAGTATATTACTGATATTCGTATATAGATTTCAAAGATATTCTTAAAGTGTTCTAAGAACATTATGCGGCATCGATTAATACATTTGTCACACTGTCGTCTTTCATGTACGTATACTAACATTGTCAAAGATTATCAAACTGGCGTCTCTTTACTATATTTCGTAAAGAAAATGTACAGTTTCGGGAGATACTGAATTTGTTTATACCGCTTGTTTACGGATCAGCTACGAAATTGGGCGTGGACTGCCGAACGCGCTAACCAATAGGCCGTCGGCCGAGTACTGTTTACTTCGCGCTGTATCAAATATTGAGCCATCGGATACGGCGAGGAATAAATAGAAAGACTCTCTCAGCCTACACGCTATTGGCTCGTGCATTTGGCAGAGTACACTCCCAGTCTCTTGGAGCAGATCCGAGCACATCCGGTATTCGAATGGGGTCATAAAAGAGAATATTAAAAATGTTTTGAAAGTTTTGTCGATTTCGATCCACTTTCGTGGTTGAATTCGTCAAAAGCAGGCTTCTCTCATCGTTAGATTTCCCTCAAACGGAAACCCTCATATAGTACAGTTATATCAATTATTGTTGACGATCCAATAGGCGGCTAAATTTATTCTTATACCTCACCCCAATATAGTGAAATATGCATATCGCCTCGTAATCCCGCGTATCATTTTAAAAAATATGTTTACGGGCAATATAAAACGATTCATCGCGTACGAATCATTTCGTTATTCAAATCGGAGAAGGTGGTAACGCGGCCGATCGTTGATTTCGTTGATCGACATTGGCGCGATTACCCGATATCATATAATCACGTAGCACACACAAAGTGGAATAAGCACCGAAGTCTCACCGACCGACGTCTGGTTACAGCCATTTCAGCAATTCCAAAAATAGTTTGCGAGACCATCCATGCGCTGGAGTTGCACGATGAGACGCCTTCCTGGAAAATTATGGACAATAAGGGACGAGTCACAGTGGTGCTCCACTGGGATCAGCGGTCGTCGTCGCAGGTCCAGCAGCCCAAGTCGCAGGAAGCCCAGAGCTCGAAATACTCGCCAACCAAAAAAGCCGACCTGAGCTCGTCCCAGCAGAGGCCTTCGCTGGTGATCCAGACGAGCCTCGACAAGCTGAATTACGGTAACAAGACGGCGGTCGGCGGCGGCGGCGGCGGCAGCGGGGGACACTCGAGCGACCTGGGCCCACCCCGTTACAGCAGCCCTCAAATCACTGTGATAAATCATGACGATATGGTACAGAAGAGTTTTAGTAGTCCGAGTAATAGTTCCTACGGGCCGATCGTGGCTTCTGGCTCAATATCATCGTCGTCGCAGCATAGCATGCCTAGCCGCCTCGTGAAGCAAGGTACTAATTCTTTCGACAGTACCACCATTCATATCCACACACCGGAGTGTTCGAATCACATCCACCAGCCCGTGGCGCGGAACGGGAGTCCGGTGAACGGGACGGACGGTGGGAACGCCGGCGAGTGCGATTTCCACTGCTGTGCGCTTCACGAGGAGGGCAGGAGGATTGCTGTGCACAAGTCGGTTGCCACCTCGCCCATTCAGGACGCTCAGCATCAGCAGCATCAGCATCAGCATCAGCAGCAGCAGCAGCAGCAGCAGCAGCAGACGCAAACGCAGACGCCGTCGCCCCAGCCGCCCTCCTCGCTCTCGGACGGCTCGAGGCGGCCGGGCATGGCGAAGGGCCACGTACGTTTTCGGGACACGGAGGAGGACCCGGCGGGCAGTTCTGCGGGCGGACGCCTGACCAATTCGTCCGGCGTCGGATCCTTTCACCATCCGCACCACCATCATCACAATCATCACCAGGATCACGACAGCTCCGAGTCGGAGACCGAGAACACGATAATGGAGGACGAGATAGTGACCTCGGAAAAGTTTTTACTTCTCATAGATCAACTCACCGTAGACCAGAAGCATCATCTCAGCATCAAGGACATCGGCATCATACTTGAGCGTCTCAGCTCGAAGATCCTCGACGTCGAGCGGCTGGATCGCGAGAGCGAAAGCGAGGAGTGCTACAATTGGACGATCAAGGCGATCATACGCGGGGACGTGCTCAGGGAGCTCGGCGTCATCTACAACGGCAATTATTACGCGATCTCCGAGCATCCCGGTTACAAGGAAGAATCGGAGGAGAATAACGAGGATAACGAGGAGGAGGAGGAGGATAGACTTTAATATGAACGCTGTTTTACTAGATAGATAGATTATACACACCTATTAATGGTTATTATTAACATAGTACGTACACACCGACGCAAATGGGGCAAGAACGGAAGGAAACAAACGAGACGACGAGAAGACGAAGAAAGAGGAACAAAAAATAACGTGATTTTTTTCAAATGTTTTCACAATAAAACTCATCATAATAAATTAAAATACGATACCTATAAACTTAGCTCTATAAAGACGGTTGTTGAAATATGTACTTATTAAATAGTGTGTATACTTGTAGGAAACATTGGGATACGGATGTTCTCCGTAACCGTCCACAACACTGCCCTATCTAAAACAAACAATATGAATATATTATAAAAGTTCAATCCTGACTTATACTGCATACGATTTCTATTTCACGTTTTTCGCCGGTGCTTCGCCGTCGCATTTCCTTTTCTTTTTTTTCTCTCGTCCGCGCACTCTTCATCGATCGGAGATACCCGCGGGTGCGCTGTTCTCGCTGGCGAAGCGACGCGGAACCCGGCGCCTTCCGATCGTAAGGTTAACGAGGAGCGTTCACTCGAATAAGAGAGAAGCCTAGGTAATATCTCGTAATACGGTAAGACGGCCGATGATCGATTTGAATTTCAAGAATCTCAAAGCGCCCCCCCGGCCCTCGCGCGTACTTCCTTTTATTGGATCGGGACAATGAAGATCTTCACTTCGTTGGTGCACTCGCCAAAGCGGAGGAATGATTTATTCAAATATGGACCTGTGTGTGACGAAGTTTATTTGCGTGAAATAAAACCGTATTTGATCAAGTGCATTTTATTGTATATATCCCCATATTTTTTTTTCAGCTTGATCGAATACATTGTCTCGCACTCGAGATGCGCATATGTATATTCTCGTGTTTAAATAAATCGTTTCTCCGAGAGTGCACGGGTTTTCGGTGTGAACGTAAAATATACCGAGAGGATTTATGTATTCGTAATGTATTCCGAACTCGTGAATACATTTCTTAGCTTATTCGTTCTTGGCATTGTGTTCGTTACTCCTACCGAAAGAGAGAACAATTCGATATGTCGCACCGCTCAAATACGAAGGAGGTTTCATCCTTTCTGACGTATCTTGTTAATAAATCTTGTTATCGACAGAGTTATGCAAACAAAATAATCTTATATAGAAGGTCATTTCCTTTGTTACACTTCGTCGTATCAGGTATCACAACAGTTATATGTTATGTGAGCATTTTATATTGGTCCTTGGGAAATTTCAATTGTTCGACGTATCGAACTATAGTTGGCCTGTTTGTAGAATTAATAAATTAATTATTCGTTCAACCCCCCGTTCGAGGGTGGAGCTTCGAGAATAACTTTGAAGTGCAATTCTGATATAATTTTTAATAAAGGAATTGATTTTCTATGGACGCCTGTTTTCTTTGGTCACAGGTAGAACCGATGTCACGATACCGTTATTACAATAACTTAGTAATAATGATCCCATCGTTAAGTTACAAACGAAATATGACGAGTCGCGTTGCCCTTGCGGAAAAATATTACCGATTAGCTGAAACTATCATTTAGTAGTAAAATACTACAGATTAGTAGTAAAAAAAGAGTCGAGTCTGTCAATCAGTAGTACCATCGATGAGTAGTACTACTACTATATGAGTAATACTCGTTAATGATATTGCTACAAACTAGTATTATTACCAAACAGTAATATTACTATAAACTAGTTGTATATTATTAATGAATAGTGCTTCCATAAACCAGTAGCATTATACTATCAATAAATGGTATAATGTTACCAATAAGTAGTTTTACTATGAACTGGTACTCCTAATTAGGAGTACTACACATTAAGGTCAACTCAACCAATAATAATATTACTACAAATCAGTAGTATTACTAATGAATAGTACTTCCATAAGCCAGTAGTACTGTCAATTAGGAGTACTACTCATTAATGGTACTACTATAAAGTAATATCATTAGCGAGGAATAATATTACGAACCAGTAATTACTGCTTGAATTATACGAAGACGTCTATAAGTCATCTCTCTGACGTCTTCGAACATTTAAAGATAACGTGTTGTATCCACTGAAAGGATCTCTTTGAGATACTTCACGAATATTTCTTTTGAAGACGTTTTCACAGACGTCATTCTTACAATAATTGTGCTGTATGGTAATAACAAGTACTACTCCCTGGTGAAAATGTAGTAGATAAATTTGGTTAAGAACAGTAAGATATTATGAATTCTTATACAATTTATGAAAATTCAAACGAATATGACAAATTTTATAAAAATTATGTTAACAAATTTTGATCAATTCTATCAGTTTTCGGGCGCTCATCACAGAGACATTTTTGAACAGAATCTATCTAATTCTATGAGAAATTAGGAATTGTCAAATATTGTCAACTTTTTCCAAAATTGTTAATATAATTTTTCAACAATTGTAAGAAATACGTTTTATGAAACAATGCAAATTACGTTAAATATTGACAAATTATTGAATTGATGTTATCAAAGTATGACAGACTTTCAACGCAGATGATAATTTCTGTAAAAATTTTTCAAAATTTAATACTCGGTTTTGACAAAAGTCTGTGAAATTCTTATAGGTATTACACATTTTCACCAAGGCTGCCACAAATCAGTAGTATTATTCAGTGAGTAGAGAGTAATCCTATAAACCAATAGAGTAATATTAATGAATAGTTCTACCAAAAGTAAATAGTAGGTAACTACCAACGAGTACAGTAGATACTCTTATAGTTTATAAATACTAAAAAGAAGTAGTTTCTATAAACTAATAGTATTATTATACTGATTTCCAAGTACTCATTACTTGACTGTTGATAATGCTACTAGCATCTCAGAAGTATTATGAATAGTAACAATTAACCACTCAGTAGTAACTATCGTCTTTACAGCATTAGGTACTATCAGTAACCAAGCAGCAACTATTGGGAGTTAGTAGTCCTACTGGCAGTAATCGAGTAGCAATTACATAGAAAGTCACAGTAGTCCTATTGTGGCATTTCTGTAATATTTTTCCGCAAGGACAAATCTCTGAATCCCTGCTGATGCTGGTTTTGAAAACTTAAACCGATCTACTTATATAGCGCCCTATAAGCGGAAAAGTTGCTAATATTTTGTATATGATCTATATGTGGATTTGGTCATATATGGATTATAATATGTGTGTGTGATTTCTATATTAACTATACACGGACTATATATACCTAAATACATGGATGATACAAACATTCAAACATCCAAATATGGTCCTTATACGGTTAATATATAATAGAAATCATATATAATTCATATAAAACTAAATTCACATATGGATCATGTGGTTAAATATTATATTAACTTTTCCGCCTGAGATTGGAAGGATTGACAGTTGTCGGATTCGAATCGATACAACAAAGATCCACAATCCGGTCCTCTCCGCCCTCACTCGAATAACGCAAGGACGAACGTCTCGAATAAATACCAACCGAGATTTTGCAATCTCATTTGTGCTACCCGCCCGCCACTTCACCACCGGATGCTTTACGGAGGCCCGTGCTGCAGGTACATATACCCACTATCAGCACGCATACATCTAAGCCCTCGTACCGCGAAACGTTGTCATTGCACGCGACTGTTTAATTGAAGGAGAAGAAGAATAGAAGAAGCTTGAAGGAGAAACGTAAAAAAATGCTTTTGGACACTCGACCCTCCGCGCGTTCCAGTTCTCGAATAGGGTCGTATTTCAGCGCTGGTCGACCTCGTCTCCCTCGCTATCTCTCCTTCCCTCTTTCTTTCCTGCTCCCCCTCTGTGTCATCGAATCAAGTAGGAAGCAGCTAATCTTTCCTCGAAGGTTTCCATTGTGTCTTCGGGAACAATATCCACGGGAAATCCGGCGCATCGAGTTTCCTGGGAACAGAAGAAAATGTCTGGTGGAAATATTTGACTTTCGGATTGGAAATATACTTCTATACGTATATGTACTTACTGGTCCTCTCCCCTTTCCCCTTTAGGTGCTGCGCGAGACGGAGGAGTGAGAGGAAAAAGGAGGGAGGGAGGGACGAATTTTCCTCGAGCAGAACAAACACGAAGGAACGTTGTGTGTGCTCCTAGGTCTGCACACACGGCTTTCGGGCATGCAAATCAACATCGTCCCGCTCGCATGAATAATTTCACACGCCGGGCAACATAATCAGTTCTACGATTTCAATGTGCTTCGGCGAACTCAAGTCGCCGAGCAAATAGTGGCGCATTGATTGCCGATTGCTAGTATTAATATTCATGATAGATTAACGATCTCTTCGCGAGGGGGTGAGCTATTTCGGTGAAACTGTACGGACGAAGGGAGTTGTAACGAGAAACTGCCTGAACACCGCAAAACAAGTTTTAGCGGAGGATGTATACGAATATTTAGACGTTCGCGGTGTACGTCTGCGGCACACCCTTGAATAGTTTGGAATTGCAACTGGTATAAAAAACCTGTTGCCTGAAGAATCTTGAACTTGGTTGCAAATGAAAAATTATTTATAAAAACGTACGATTGGAATTGAGCCTAAAGCGAAGATCGGTGGATACAAAGATTGGATAAATATCCAGATAAACAAAAATGAATAAGTACTTTCGTTACTAAAATTTTCATATTTCTGCCATAAATGAAAATACTATATTTCCTCTGAAATAGTTATCGACGTTGCTGAAACTCGGGTAGTTCCTTGACGTCATCTTCCATAAGTACAATATACAGGGTGTATTGAGCAAGAGGGCTGAAAGAGGAGGAGCCTAATTCTGCTCAGAGTTTATACATTGTCCACAGTGGTATGACTTTCTACGATCTCCTCATTTTGACAAAGAGTTGACAGTCGAGAGGGTCCCGAGAAATGGAGATCATAGGAAGTCATGTCATTGATCAGTGTACTAACTTTGAACAGAATTAGGCTCCTCCTGTTTCAGCCCTCATAGCCATTACACCCTGTATATTATAAAATATAAGCTACAAGCTACAAGAAAGATTGGAGCAACGAGAGGTGACAGGTACGAAATTATTGAAATCAGTGAAACATTGTGAAATCGAAATTTTAATTGCCATTTGTTATTTTCCCTATCACGTTTATTGATTCAGATCTAGCGGGGGAGATTAAAGGCGTTTACTACATAAACAGGCGCGGATGTGGAAAGAGATACAGAAAGAGGAGTAATTGGGAATGATAAGATCATATATCTTTTCGTGTTCTTTCTTTTCTCCCGCTTTTATTTCCCGTGCATCGGTGACGATGAGAAACGAGAGCAACAAAAGTTATTTCCCACTGAAAATCGAGACGTAAGAACCGCGAGGTGAACTACCGCTGAACTGAGCTCAGAATTAAAGACAATAGAAAACACCAATAATAACCACCGGCATCGTATCTACAAGAACATCTGTTCCTCTAGGTTATGTGGTTTAATAATGGGTTTAATTCTCGGTTTAAAATTGATCGGTAATTTTCCAGAAGCGATAAACTTTTTTGTGACTCACATTCATTTTTAAGGGTCGAACCATTTTATTTGCTTGCACGAATTATTGTTTTATGCTCGGGAGGTCAGGGGAAGATGTAATTAAAAAGAGTTATATTTCATTATAATCGTCTATTTAATTGTCTGTTTAAAGAGAGCAATACCTTAGATGATAGAAGATAGCGAGATTGATATTTTTTAGAAAGAAAGATATTTTTGAAGTATTGTGTGTTTCTGCAAGATATGCATACAAAATTAGATCTTATATCGAAATAGATATTCCGGATAATTTTTCCCCTCATACATGAAAAAACATTAATTTTTGTCAAAATGACATCAAAATGACATTTGATCTTTTAGACATGACAAAATACTGAAGTTTTATCATTATTTTGCCATTTCTGAAAGACGTTTAATGTCTCGTCATTTTGACAGAAAAAAAAAGACCTCATTTAGTGGGTGATATTATTTTGATGAAAGTATGTTGATATGTCTATAGTTATCAGAAAGTATAACAATCTCTGAAGCATTTTGAGATATTTCGATATCTCAAGGAAATCTCAAAATGTTTTTGTGATATATCTGAGGTATGTACGTTGTTCGGGCTATTTCTCGATCAGTTATCAGAATTGATAACATTGATCTGCACTTTCCAACTATCTCTATTAATATAACTATAGATACAGATACACTTTAACGTAATAAAATAAATGTAGAAAGTATACCTGTGTGCAATACCTGTAATATTTTTACAAAATTTACACATCACTGCTGATATCCGAAATATCGAATCCCGCGGAAAACTTAATATTTGCCGAGGTCAAACTTCTACTTGTGTATTTTCGCAACCAGAGCTAATGGACAACGCGTAGAGCAATGGCTTCCTATTCCGAAGTTCAAAGTAAGTCGAGATGTTGACTACGTTCGACCTGGGAACTTAAAATGAGTTAAAATCGGTTGCTCGCTGTTCTAGAATTTTAAGAGTCGATCCAGCTTCGCTCCGAAGACTATGTATCCAAGACTGTTTCTCGACTGTTCATTTTTCACCTTTTCCCCGGCGCATCAAACGGACTGTTTTCGCTTTGAGCCCGCTATTTTATTCAGGTCAGTAACGCTGCAGCTTCGGTTCCTTTTAATATTTCATCAAACATCGTCTTTTATAGGTGAGGTCGGGTTACGTTCGTTGGGGATGGAGAAAAAAAGTAGGCACTCTGAAACTGCCGGTATAGGTCACGTTTGACCGACACACGGGGCGACGACAGCGCGCAACCGTGAATAATCTCCCCACAATTTGGAGCGATACGGAGCCGGTTGTCCGCCCGTGGAGCGCCGGAATGTGTTCATGCTCTATTTGTTTCTGGGGTAGCAGGCAAGCAGTCGTATTTCCCGTGAGGACGGGCGGGAAATTTGAAAATTTATTTGATTCGCAGACAACGCAAGCCAGAAAGTTGTCCTTTAATCATCCGTAGGCAGTCACATTAGAATGCCTATGGATGACTTCGTGTGGTGACTTTTTAGATTGTGTTGTCTGGATTCTCGTATTGTTTTTCTCTTTAGAAATTTCGTGGATTTGTCGTTGTTTTTGCTATTCCATCACGCGCTGTAGGGTTATATTCATTGAAAGAGATGCGCCTTGCAGATATCGGTAGTCATGTGGTTCGCGAAAAAGAGTTCCACAGTGGGTCTAAAAATCCAATACACCATCTCTCCGAGAACTTTGAAAAATTCGCAGCGCTCTTTACCCGCCTTCTTTTACGGTCCGTATGCCGGGGTCGTATACCGAAGATGATCATCTTTTATACATCGAGTTATGGTCGCAGTGTGCGAGAGCTGTCGCAACAGATTTGAAAATCCTACCGTGTTATGTCGGACAATAAGCTACTCGTCCGATATCCTGCACATTCGCGTTTTACACGCGGCGAGCTGACGCGAGAGATAAGCACATAATTCAATGTAGAGGATTCCCGTCCTATCGATTTGGATACTGCCTATCGTGATGTTACACGTGGAATTTTTACACGCATCGGAAATACTTATTATCGCTTACAGCCCAGGCGGAAAAATATCTTGTACATATTCCTGCAAGGAGAAATGGTAACCCAGGTAAAAAATTTCGATATATTTTGTGTATAATCCATATGTGGTTTGGTCATATATGGATTATATATGATTTCTCTATATTAACCATATAAGAACTATAGGTGTACAGAGAGTTTTGAATATTTGTATAATCCATATATAGTCTTTATATATGGTTAATATAGAAATCATATATAATCTACGAGTATATATGATCAAAATCATATATGGATTATATAGAAAATATACAGAATTTTTTTCCGCCTGAGAAGTCAAGTTGATGTCCAAATGACATCCATATAACGTCTCCTTAAGTCAGAGTGACATGATTTGGTCGTCACCTTGACTTGCCATTTCTCCTTGGGTAGTCCACTTGTGCATTTGATCTTATATGTATTATATATGATTTCTATATTAACCATATAAGGACTATATATAGATTTTTCAATGTTTTTATAATCTATAATTATATAGTCTGTATGTGTGATTAATATAGAGATCACACATAATTCATATATGACAAAATCCACATATGGATTACATATATATAAAATATATAGAACTTTTCCGCCTGGGAGAAATATTTTATCTTATATACACAAGATTTTGATTTATCTTCCGAGCAGCTTAGCAAATAAATTTGGATTAAATTTGTTCAAATTTATGTCACCCTTCCATCTCCTTACTTAAATATACTTTTGCATGTTGATTATTAAAAATAGGATTAATTAGTTAAAAAATATTGTATTATAAATTCCATATTTCACCAAACAGTTTGATTATCATCATCTTCAAGGTATTGGTAAAAATTGACAAAGTTATTAGGTGTACAACTTTGCTTCAGCCGTTTTTCTCGTAAGTCATCTATAGGAAAACGGCGGAAGGAAAGTCGCAAAGCTAATATTTTTCTCAGTGTATCATTTCGGAAAAATAATTATTTAAAAATAGACTGAAGTAAGTATTTATGCAGTTTATGAAGAAAATTATTTTCTGTGTATATTACTGCGCATATACAATCCTAATGTGCAGGCTATCGAATGACCCAGGACCAGAATCCCTTCTGATACATATCGTTGCCTTTGGAAAATTCGACGACCTACTTTTTGTTTTACGATTATAGAATCACACATCCTATGGAAAATATATTTATTTATTTCGTCCGGGGGGAAGTTTCTCGAAATGGACGCCTTGTGTTTCGTGAAAAAAGACGCGCAATTAATGCTGACGTTAATTGCCAGCATTACTGTAAGTCGCCTTACCGGCTTTAGCCCGAGCTGAAACAAACTTTTAAAAGCCTTCGATGTGGAAAGAGAATAGCTACTTATTTCTTTAAACAAATTCGTCGCAATGAATTTCCGGAAAAAAAATGTTTAAAGAGCAAAATGTATTATGACTCTTTAAAATAGGATCCGCGGCGTGGATTTTCTGCAGAAAAAATTGTAATAAAATATAATCGCTTCAGAAATATCAGTAATTGAGCTTAGATGTCTCTGAAGTCATGGCTATTAACTTTTGTTTCTTCAGCTGCATTCTCTCTTTTTGAAATCGGACTTTTTACACAATCAATTGTATTATTTAAACACTTAATACCATCATTTTCCGCTGTAAAACTTATTCGAGCAAAGCTCAAAACGGACCAACTACTCCAGCACTCGACAATCCTCTGTCACCGCGATCCGATATCTAACGTCTGACCATATGCTGGGCTCGTTCTACTGTGGAAAACGCGTCCCATATTTCCGCGGCAGTCGGACAGCACGGCACGGCTCATGCGTTTAAAGTATTTCCCAAAAGTTCCATCTTTCATTCGCAATGATAACCGCAAAAACGGAAAGACCGTTCGGTGGAAGGAAAAGGTGTCGATCAAAAGGGAAAAAACTTCTCAACACCCCCATCCTCTCATTCCCGTATCGTCCCTCGCAATTCCGCCGCGAACGCACCGGTTAAATTGACACGCCCCGACAAATCATCCTCGCCGCTCGTCGTCGTTCGTTACGCGAGCTCATCGCGGACAACGTTACGCCCTTCTATCCCGGGGGAGTGGAATTTTGGCCAAAAACGAGCTCGCGCGAAATTCAAAATCGAGCCCGTTTCGCGGCAGGGATTTTCGCGTCTGGGTAGAGTCTGCCTGGCCCGTGGCGAAGGAGCTGTGCTATTGATTTGACAGGAGCGACGGGAAATGGCGCAGGAATCGATAAGAGGTGGGTCCAAGCTCGGCGCTGCGTGCGGGTAGAGGGGCTGCAAATATTTTCATACTCCAGACTTCCACCGGAGGAAGAAGATGGCAGCCGAAGCGTGATCGTGCCGGACCTTAGGAACAATTTTTCGAAAGAGTGTGCTCGTCGGACGAATTAGTGATAAAAAAGCGGCGCGTAAAATGTTTTAAAAAGAAATTTTAAAGAAAATCCCTAGCCCCCACCGCGGGACAACGACGCGCGTTAATAATCGAGCGGTAACCGCGGTCACAGAAACGCGGACTCATGCTCATCACGGTGGCTAGGTAGTACCAATGATCCTACGTAACATGAAAGCCACCGCCATTATAGTGTTTTACGAGCGTCATGTAAAATGGAATTAAACAATGTTGTTAAGACGTAAACATGTTTTGGGTATATTGTGGACTCTTTGTTCTCGTGATCGCTGTACCCGGATTTATTAGCAGCGCAGACAGCACGTCGAAGCGAGGTAAACCTTTGCCTGCCATCGCTATGTTTCGTATTACACGCGTCTACTCCTCTCGTGCCTTTCGCATTTGTCGCTCGAGGAGAGAGAGACGACGGAATTTTGCTCGCGGTATCTCGCCACCCTCTCTCCGGGCTTATCTGACGGGTGGTCCGTCCCTCGAAACGCGAGTGATCCTCGGGATACAACCTGTGCCACGTTTCGCGTCCACGTAGTCGCAGTTATTGGCTAAACGTTTTTTTTGGATTTCTTTTTGCCATCGGGTCGAGGTCGTGCCGGATTCGAGAGAGAGAGAGAGAGAGAGAGAGAGAGCGATCGTTAATCGTATAAGTGGGGAACTGTGCTGCATTTTTGGTCGGGTCGACCACGCGTTATCATCATCTATTAAGATACAAAAATGTTGGGATTCTTTTTTTTTTGGAATCGCTTTGATTCCTCGCGTGTTTTCGAGAAAAGGGCGAACGTTGAAATGCTAATTGCGGGTTGGCGGTACTTTTTCGTCCAGTAGTTCCCGTAACCATATTTTATCATAATTTAGGGGGCAAAATGTGATAATTTCGTTACCGCACAGTTGATCATGTTCTGCAAAAATGTCAGCCGGTTTTTGAAATGACGTTTCTCCCTTACACGATTTTCATAAATGATTTTTAGTCAGAATGTGTGTCAACACGAAGTTGTACTACATTTTTAGTTCAATCGTTCATGTAATTACGATCTATTATAATCTAAAGAAGTGTGAACATTTTTTGAAAAGTACGTTCACGCCTCGCGCGATTTTGGAAATTGAGCGATCTTCGATTTTTCTTCGTAGAATCGTATGTCTCGTTTCATTTTGAGTTCTGTAATAACCTGATCTTTAAACCATCTTGTTGCGAGTTAGATACTTCTCGATAAAATAAAATTCTTATATAATTGGTCGTTACGAAAATCGGATATCTCAATATTATTTTTCTTCGTGAGGTTTTAACGGACAAATAACTCGAGAGTAATTTAGAAAAGGAGAGAGGGAGGCGTTACTGTATTAATTAATTATGATTATGTAGAATTTTTACCCAATTATATAGTTCTACATTAGCAAGAACGCACGTAACGCATTAACTTGATTTATATTATTTAATAAGCTACTATTTTTAGTTTGATTTATAAATATTACAGAGCATGACGTGTGCAGAATTTAAGATATCAATTAGTTGCCTGTCTTTAAGCGTTAAAATTTAACTCTCAGTTTTTGTATTTCCTTCTTAATTATTATCGATAACGATGTATGTGTAATTTATAATTATAAAAATTAACAGCCAAAAATTTATATCCTTTTTATATATATTTATCAACTTTTCCCAAGTCCAATTCAAGTTTTACTGCCTCAACGATATATTCATCCGATTATGTGATACAAAGAGAAAAATGAGGATAAAAAATATATAGTGATATTTTTGAAATGCGCGAAGAAAATAAATTATTCATGTACAATTTCGAAAAATTGTTTTGCATCAAATCCTATATCCACAAAGGGCAAGAACCATTCGAATTATCAATAATTCTGTGTAATTGTAATATCTAAAACATTATTTTGCAAACGTATATAACGTATACCTATAGCTTCCCTCCTTTGTAAATATTTCCAATAAAAGTCAAGTCCAATTTCCGCTATGTCACCAATATTTTCAATAGACTTTTCAATAAAAGGAAGGAAAGCAGTTAATGAGATAAACATGTAATTTGTACCGCTAGCCGATGCACCAGCATTCAGGGCAAATGTCGCTCACTCGAAGTAATGTGAGGGTCTCCTCCCGTTAAAACAGAATATTTAATAAACTGCCAATTAGCGAAATTGCAGTAAACTTTCGAGTGTCGAACGAGCAAATATACTAAGGGCCAGTTGTTCTATTTTTATAATATAATTAATACTCATAGTAAACCTCTTACCAGATGCATTGATTGGCCGCCGATAGAAATGTTGCCATAGAGGATTAATTTCATCGAGAAGTTATAACAATTGTATATGCTTATATTATATATTTAGAATATATACGTAGAATTTTTCTTTCATATAAATAATTCACAGTCTTGATGACATTTTCGAGAGATTCGAAATGTTCGAACCAATTGTTCAATATATTCATTTTTGACGCAATTGTAAATTTTGCATTAAATCGAGATGTTAGATATACCTCAAATAGTCTATTTAAAAAGTTACACTCTACTTATTTAAAAGAATTTATATAAAGAAATGGCGTGCGAATCGTGCGAATAATTCTTTTTAACTTGCTGTAAAAATTTTACGTAATTTTGAAATTATGTTTTAAAGCAATTATTATACCTACACAGTGAATATAGCCTTACGTATTACGCAGGTACATGTAATGTATAATACAATCTCCTACTCATTAATGTAACTGCAATATAACAGCACCGTTAAATTAGGGTTACATAAAAAAGGGTGGAAAATTCTATTTACGTCGTATATTATTTGCATTTACATATAACGGTATATTTAGTAATAAAGGTGTTTCTATTCTTTTAAATCAAAATTATCGTATGACATTACGAACTTGGAGAAAAATGCAGATTTATATATCTATGGTATAATATGGAAAATAGAATTTGCACAAATATGTGAATTTACTTAAATTTGCGATGTTTAAATTTTTAGTGTCTTAACTATTCCTACGAATGAAAATATATATTTTCTCTTATTAGCCTCTTTGTCATGATTTTCATCCTAAAGACCTTACAGGCCTTAAATGCTTCTCAAATTTGACATATGCGATTAAGGGGATTAAGAAATTTAATAATTTTAATCTCAGTCCGAGGAAGGGACAAAATTTCTTTCTGGTAGGTAATGGAAGAGAAAAAGCTCGATTCTCGTTTGTTTAAGCGGCCATTTGTACTGAAAGATAATGATATTGAATTTTTTCTTAAAGGAAGACTTTTTGCGCATGAAACCTGTCCCTCTGAATCTGTAATAATTTGAACATGATTGATTCTCTATAGCATGTATATCTGTAGGTATATATGTGTATGCATTATTCATATGATATTCTACGTTAAGAGAAGATCGTTGAGGAGATTGAAAAACGAAAGAAAAAATGAATCATTACTTTATCAAGGAACGAATAGGATTTTACGAATTGAATATTATACTTATTTATATTAGAATACATTTCATTATTTAAAATAGTTCAGTTACGACGAATGTGTGAGTATTCTAAATAATCGTCAAATAATTCTCCTGAGATAAATTTTACTCAAAGTAGCAGAGAAAATACGGTTAGTGTTAATATACGTTATAACCAGTCTTTATATTGGACGGGCACGGTACGATAATTATATTATATTTTCTTGTTCGTTTTTCTGAGCCACGCAGGTTCTCCGGTCAATAATCGTCCATATACGTCGCGGGGCGCACGTAGCTATATGACTTAAATTTATCGTGCGAAATTTATCAAGGAAACAGCGTGCCAGGCTCGATTCGAAATGCTGGCGTTTGAACGATTCGTGTAAAATATGATCATTAATTATTACAAACCGCATATTGTACGCGACATTATACATTGTCGTTGGCTGGAAAATGCAGAGATGTTAACATTTCTTTTAATTCTCGTTGTCCACGCGAGCTTTTCTGCTGCGACTATATTTCTGTGTTAACAATTATAAATATTCCCCCTCTAGCAACACAATCACGCGACCAGAAACGTCGATGCGATTTCCGATTTCATTTTACGTCGAGATATTTGTCGTGCATACGTAATTGAAATACCGTCAGAATATAAACGGCATGTGAAATAAAATTCCAAACGCATATGCACGTATAAACCGTAGACGTGCCGTGCACTTATTTTTCGCATTTGCTGCATACGACCGTTTAAAATGTTATTACGTTTCGTACTCCCAGGTGCCATTTACTTTTTTTGCTGTCTATGAATCTACGTATGTAAAATGCATATATGTGCACGTACATGCGACGTGAATAATGCATGTTGCGACGGGGCTTAAAATGTAAAGCAGTGATTTGTAAATAAATTTGGCAAATAAATATTTATGTAGTTACGCTATTTCTTGCATTGCTTTTTTTTTTCAATACTATTATCATAAGCTATTATAAGTGCATTGAAGCGAGAGGGTAAGTAGCATTTTTTTATACTATTTGCAAGAATTGATGAGAAGCATTATACGAGTCATACGAATCGTCATTTTTCATTATTTCTCCTTTGACCTTATCAGCACATGTGTTCTTATTTATAATTGAGAATTATTAACCAGTGTTGTAGTGACGGAAATGAGATTGGAGAGTTCTAATGAATCGTGATACCCGCTTTCAACCTATTTACGAATTTATACCTATTTTTACCTATTATTAGTGATCATTTTGTATCACTTTACAATCATTTGAACAATAAATTAGGACATATAAGGAAGTATCGATGGTTTGGGTTGCAGTCGATATATTTCAAAACAAAGAAATAATTGTTGGAGGGGTGGTAGTGGATGGGGGGGGGGGACTTTCTTACTGAAATATAAATGTTACATATATTTTATTTGCAGCATTGTGTATATAAGTTTTCCTCATTATTCAAAACTTTAGAATCTCCCATTATGTGATTTAGACTTTACATTAAAAAATATGAAAATATTAAGAAATTTTAACAATTTATTAATTGAAATTCTTCTTTGAATGTTTCATACTTCGACAGATTCTCACATTGAAATTTTTATGAGTAAAGATATGTTTTAAGATTAAAGAATTATGTATAAGATTAAATGTTTTTTCATATATAATAATATTTAGAATTTCAAAAACGCAACTTTAGTGTGAAAAATATAATAGTCGAAAGAGAAAACGGCCAACTCTTAATCGGAATATTTTGAAAACCAGCAAATATAAAATATTCTTGTTAATAATAATAATTGCAAAATTTCACTTCCATTGATAATATTAAAAAATTTCCAGTTTTGATAAATTTAAAGTAGCTTAAAAAATCATTAATTTCGACTCATACTATCTATCTGTAACCTAGTCTCTCTATTGCCTACCAAAGAAAAAAATCAATCGCTGGAGCAGAATCAGGTCGTCCGACAGGCGGTAATTGCTACAGAAAAGAAACGAAACTAGGAAACGAAAAACTCCACGAAATTCTAGGAAAATTGTATTCCCGGGAACACTTACGTATTCCCGTACTGTCGTCTTATCCGTCGCAGGACCGGGCGAGATTGAAATGGCAAAGTGCCAATTCTAATTTATCGTTTTCGTACTTTTTTAATGGACGAGGCTTGGCAATATGTATACACACACGCTGCACTGATTTCTCCGTGCATTCCGCATACGTACCGCGTTCTCGCGCTCTACTAAATTTGACCCAAAAAGGCATACGTAATTTAGCTGTGGAAAAAAAGAAGTGACAAAGACGGAAACTCGAAATTAAACGTAGCTATAGAGAAGATCGGGATAAGTTGCAACAAATTTTATGTTTCATTTTTTCCCTATTTTAATGAAAATAGGTATATATTCGTTTTCGAGAGTTATTTAAGATATATTTTAAGTAACGTATTAGGAATAAAATTGTGGAATTAAACTAGTCATTAAAAAAACTAACGAAGTTATATAGGGAAACGATAATCTATGCGTGTGTTTCAATTTACTTTAAATACTTGAATACTTATTAAATTATTACCATACAATTGATTTTAATAAGACTTGTCGGAATACTCTGCGAAATATAGTTAATATAAATAAAATAAGCATCGTTATTCGCACACGACAAAAAAAAGTTCCCATTTTTACATTTTTGTTTCTCAGTTCTTCTTGTAAATATCGCAGTACACTAAGCAGATTTCATTAGTTTTTCATAAATAACGTCGCATTGTAAAGTTGTTGCAATCCACTCCGAGTACAAAATGTTTCCCATTTAACTTCAAATTTAAATTTTGTATGTAAGAAACAAAGTGTTTCTCGGGATCAAGTGAGAGAGAAATGCACAAGTGAAAATTTAGTCAAATTTATACGTTTACCTTAAATATACTTTCTTTCATAAAACTAATAGAGTTTCGCCGATACCGTTGTGCTTTCGTCTGAGATAAGGGGTCAAACTACGGCTCAACTAAACCTCTGATAATTTATCTTCCGATGGAGGGTTTCTTGTTACAAAAAATTGATGTATCACAATTTATCCCTGTGATAATCTACCCCTTTTTCTCCTACCTATCGCGATGCGGTTTCCAATGAAGACAGATCCACCTAATTGCTTACGACGAAACATACGTCGGGTAGTTTGACGTAATTGCAAATGCGGCGAGTATCGCGCGTCGCGTTCTGCCGAGTTTCAAAATGTAGACAGGGGCGTAGACATTCTCACTCGTCACTATTGCGCAAAAGTTTCTAATCGCGATGTATGACGAAGCGTGACACACATTGGAATTAATTCGCGTAATTGCGAACACCACGAATATAGTCTCGATCATACACGTCGCAGCGTGACGGAATTACGAACTTGTAGATGTGGCCATGCACCAACCCCGATGGGCTTAGAAACATGCCCACTCTGCCTTCCGCTCTCGAGATTAATACATATTTGTCCCTATGAATAATTAATCCCGCTACAACACGCTGTATTCTCGGAATAGTCGGTATATAAAAATGCTAGGATGGATCATTTCTATGGATCGATTTCTATCAATCGCTGTTTCTTTTTATAAAAGTCTTAACTTGAAATCTTTATTTTTAACTAGCAACCGCCGGCGACTTTGTTCCGGCATTGAGAAAAATAACCCTGTCAATTTAACCAAAATCCTGGAGACCATAACCGAATCGTTTGGTAAAATATGAATCTTCCATCTGTGTTATGGTTAAACTTACCATTTTCTGATTAGAATATTTAGATGTGTAGTAATAATTTCAACCGGCGCTTCAAGACCTTTCAAATTTAACGTTATTTTTAAATGAGAACAAAAATAAGTATTTTTATTTCTTCCCGCTAATTTGATGGCGTACAATGATGCAAGATTACGTCAAACAGGATCTGACTAATTGTCGCGTCTCTGACTCGCCCTCTATTTTTATCCACAAAAAACGTTCTCTATACCGTAATATGTCAGAAGTCCATAAATAACCCAATAATATACCTAAACGAATATATATGAGAAGCCTTTGACAGACATTCTGTCAGGATGAAGTCGATACGAAAAATAAATTAAATTCGTTACCCCCCATTGGGGTTTCGACATGCAGATTTCCGCCGTACGTTCTCGTCTATCAATTAGCCGCAGATAACGTAAATATTTCACGCAATCTCGAACATCGCGAGTGCCGGGAAATGTCCTGGCTGGACTAATTTGTCGGGATCGGAACCATATATCGCCTCGGTTACGTCGCAAAATGCAGATTTCTCCTAGCGACGTTCTCGCTCCCCGTCAAAATGTATACATTTAGTATGATTGATGATCGCGAGTCTCCGAAGGGAGTATCGCGATAAGCAATTGCAAAATAACAATTCGATCGACTCTCGTACGTGTCGCAAATAAAAGCACCATCTATATTTGCAACAGAACCGTTCGTCCCTCCTGTGACTATACGATGCATGTGTAGCGTGTGTACCTACACACATAGATGTATACATATCGCACGCTACAAGTGATGTGGTAAACAAGATAGAGGGCTTCGATTGTAAAGCCCTATAATTAGAAACAAAAGGATAATGGGGGGGGCTAACGAGATTATTGTTCCACTTCAGGAAGCAAGTGTGGGAATATCTTTGATATATTAGGTCCGCCCCCTTGTGGAGTGGCTTATTGTCAGAATCGTAGGTATACGTATACGTTCGAATGAGGGTTACAATAGGTCACTTAAACGAGTCGAAAATAATTGTTCTAACCCTTACAATTCTGTGTTTTGAAGTGCATGTAATATTCCTGCTTCGGCAAAGATCATCGCGTATATATGTATATATATAAAAGGAGCTTCTTTCAAAGCGTATTACATTCGGTACGATATTCGAGCCAAAATTCCCAGAAACGATAAGGCGGTATTCTCGGAACGCAACGGTCTGACGCTTTGCAAACAGTGGCGTACCTTCAAATTCCTCTTGCTTTTCTTTTTCGCCTCCACTGATTTTTTGTTAATAAGAAATTAAACTGATAATGTGCACAGGACGATATACTGACAAAGAAACACGCTACGTATAAATCGACTGCAAAGCACGGTATGCAAATAATTCCAAAAAAGTGACGCAGCAGTCCTTCTAGGAATTATGGCTCGACAAATATCGTACCGACTGTATCTTCATTGTTATTTATTTTGAGATAATCGAAAAATATCATTGTGATGTTACCGCTCGTTTTTATAAAATAAAAATTCGGCCGATTGTCGGGATGAGTTCGTGAGTGATTTTTGCCGAACATCCCCCCCCCCCCCCCCTTCACATGATTAATGGACGACCTCTAAGATCACCGCAAACATTTCAATGGATCGAAAATGTTATCTATATTCGATCGAAGAGAATATAAAATAATCTTCCGCCATAAATTATTATTCCCGATTCTTCGCTACACGCCGTCACATCCTCGGCATCATTAATTAATTTGATTAATCCTCAAAGAACACACACGAGTATACACAGCGCGTACAAATAACACAGATCCCAATCTGGGCGATGTAACGGTATGGGGACGGAGAGGGGCGTGGGCGCGGGTGAGGGGGAGGCAAGGGGTGTTTACAGTACCTCCCTGAAATAGCACGACAATTTCCCGTTCCTGAAGCGCGACCGGCGTGTTATTAATACGTAGATATACGGGTAATGGGCGATAATGGGTTGAGGTTTGCTTTCGTGTTGGGTCTTCGGGGAACGATAAAGCTCGCGTTACCGACGAAATGCCATTTTATCACTTCGCCCGCGGAAGCGACGCGGCGGCAACGTGAATTACAACAAGGACGCTCCCGACGCCTTAATAACATTTTTTACGACCACGGCAATTTGACATCGAGGTATTTCCTCACGAAGATAGAGAGGGAGAGGGAGAGAGAATGGGGCTGCCCCGATATCAGCCTCATGGAGAATTCGTTTATCCTTGATAAGAGCATAATGAAACATCGATCACTTTTGTTCACAGACATCTTCAAGAGACGTGGAAAAAAAAAAAAACGAATATTTACAGATGCATGAGAGAGTGGGACAATTTTTTCATTGCACGATTTTCGAAGCACCAATAAAAGTTTTGATATCTGCCATTGATTAATACCACCGAGGAAAGGTTACACCCATTTGCTCTCGTGTGGCATGTTTTTGTACTCTCCGTATAGATGTGTTAAGAGACTGCATATTATGCAGTGTATGAATATAAAAAACAACTCGTGTATCGACTATGCGATAGTGTAATATATATTTTTTTTAAATAAATGTGCGCCAAAATTACCCCCTCGACTCTGGTAACATTGGCCCACATCTCAAAAATCAGGTAAGTTTGATGTGCTTTTGATGCATTTATCAAGGAGGAAACTTTGGCCCACTTTTAAACGTTTAAGTATTAATATAGTAGATGAAAAAAAATACTCTCTGCCAAAAAGCGTAACAATTTAGGGCACAGTGCTACAAAAAGATTTTAAATTAAGAAGAAAATGCCGTTTGCTTCGTATAAAGTAATGGGGACATCAAAAATTGATTTTTTACCATTGGGCCAATGAGTGATTCAACTTCAATCGCAGTATTATTGTAGCAACATATTTACGAAATCTATGCTCGTATTGAATACCCGTTTAACATTTCATTTGAATTATTCGGAAATAATTTAATCTTACAAACACGCCAGCTTACGAAATACTTACTGGTAAAGCGCATCACTTTGATGCATTTGGAAACCTATGCGAGCTAAAGTTACCGTGCGATTTACGAACATCACCCTGTCTGGGTTCGTTGGGAAACAGGAAAATAAAAACTCGCGACTCGCAGGAACGAGGTGGACGTTACAAATGTGGACCGAAGGGTCATTACCAACGGGAGAGAGGCGAAACGAGCCCTGTCGATCGTCGCGCCGCGTTGTTCTCGCCAGTCGATCGTGTCTTTTCACGACGTCGACGCACCAACGTGCGTCCTTTCTTTACGCGCGTTCGTTTCCCCCCGTGACTGCCAACCGAAACACCATTATTCCCAATAATTATACCGTTGACAGACACGTTTCGAAAAAGGGCTTTTGACTGCGCTTTCCATCAAGTTCATTCTTCCCCCCCACATCTGTCCGTCTGTCCGCCGCATAACGCAACGGCGGCGTTCGTTTCGAATTGCCCGTCGAAATTGAAAAGCGAGACCGCTCGATCGAGCGGAATCGGGAAACGTCGCTTCGCAGCGGAATTTTCTCGCCGATGTGTGTGACTGGTGGAGCGAGCGTCGGGGAAAATCACACGGCGAATCGGAATCGGAAGGGACGCGTTGACGAATTTCCAAGATTTCCACGTGCCGCGCGGGTGTATATATATATATGTATAGGTATGTCTTCCCTTTCGCTCGAGCGCATCGCGGATAGAGCGTTCATCGGGGCTTATCGCCGGGCGTTCTTCTCTGAGATATTGAGCCGGTTTTTTGCGAGACTCGATCGTCGATCTGTAAAGGACAAATTGCGAGTGACGACGGCCACGCTTCCTTCTTAGCGCTGCGTCCGAACCGTTCGCGGCCTGCCGTTGCGGTGCGAGTGAAGATGAACTTTTGAAATATTTTTCTTATCTCTTTTCTTCCAGTCGATATGCAGAACAGAGGGTGGGTCTGAGATGTTGGAATTTTTCTGTTCAAAAATCGCGGAGCATATTAGTTTTATAATAAAAGAAGAATATAGGAATATAGGAAAAGTGGCCGAAAAGCGAAATAACTTTTACGTGTTATTATCAAGATTTATTATTTCTCAAAGATGTTTTAAGTTCATGTCGTTGGCATGATCAATACTTTGGTATTTTTTAAAAAATTTAATTATTTAAGATAATTTTGTATTTTTGTTTTTGTTATTTGGCATTAAAAGTAGTTGCACTTTTAATTTTGAAGTCTATTCTTGGAGAACCACTCACCCTCACCTGTTTTTTCGACTGCGCCATCTCACCCATACTAGGGCGGGTGAGTTGGGGGGTTTTTGGTATATTTTCTTTTGACAAATTTTTTACAAAACTCGATAACACTTTTGGTTGTTACTTTACAAATTCCTATATTTTATTGTTCGCTCTATCCACATTATCAATTAAGTATTGCTTATTCTACAAATATAGTTTTTATACCACTTTAAAAAAAGGTGCGCCATCTCTCCCGACACTTTACCCTATATACACTGAGAGAAATAATTCCTGAAGCCAAAAAATGCTTCCCTCGATCAAAAACATGATATAATTTTAGGATAAAGCCGTCGTTTTCTTTGTAAAAAAATATTGAATAGGTTCGAGTTTTTTTGGGGGGGAGAAAGAATTTCTTGTTCCTATGACGGTATTTTTGAGTGAAAAATATGTATCCTCTTTGACGAGAAGAATTTGTATTCTTAAAAATTTATAAGATCATATGTTCTTGATTCAAGACATATTTTTCTGATTTTCATTTTTTAGAGTAGGTAATTATATATATATAAAACTGATAAAATATATTTATATGAGACGGCTTTATTATTATCTATAATTACAATAGCCGCACTTATAGTAAAAGTTATTGCATAATGTAGTTTTTGCAGCTGCAGTGTGCTGTATTAAGTTTTACAATAACTGCAGTTATTAAAATTATGATAAGTAAGTTATTCCATATTCTATGAAAGCTCCTTTTTAATGTATCGACATTGAAAAAATGGATCGCCGTGAGTAGTAAATTCAGTCTTTGCAAACAAATATTTATATCTATTTTTAAATTTAATTAGGAATCTATATACATATTTAATATCACTCGAAAAAGACAATGCCCGAAAAAATAATTATTCACAAAATTAGGGCGCATTTCCCTCTACGATATTGTGATGTCATTGAAACGCAAAGGAGACGCACTTATTCCAAGCAATGCGTGCGAGAGAGTTAGACTTACAACGCGCGATGACGTAGCTGCATTTTGAAATGTCGTATTCCAGCTTGAATAGGTAAAGGGGAAAATAAAAAATGAAAATATACGGGGTAAATAACTTCGTCTAGATTTTTCGAATCTGCAATAACAAAATTTGCATTTCAACGAATGGCATACTCGTATTTTAATCGAGGTAAGAAGAAAAGATATGTAGGTACACTGATAGAATCTTGTATTCTTCTATTTAGGAGTAAGAGATAAAAGTGTCATGATGATCTTGATGCAGCGATTGGTTCTGCTAAAGTTAGAAAAATTATCCTTGTCGGTAGAAGAATGTATCGCAAGGCACTAAGAATAACTGTATCGTTACATTTAGAAACGATGAATTCTGAAATAAAACTCGTCTCGTAGCAGGAGGATATAGATCCGTGTGTTTTTTAGAGATTTAAATTTAAGAATAATTTTATTAGTATCTATTTTTCTCAGCGTAAATACCTATATATACCGTCGGTTAGGAATATGAGAATAAAATCAACAGGCTAACTTTGTAGGTTTTCACACAAACATAAGGCCACTCGATCTTAATTCGATGAAACGCATAATGTACAGAATGAGGAAACTTGAGTCTCTAGAGATAGGTGGAATTGGGGCTTATTAAGTGATATATATGTAGTTCTCTCTCTCGTTCTTTCGTACAGCCCGCGAAAGCGATAAAGTTGGTGTGAAGGGGAGAAAAGAAACGAGGAAAAGAAAAATAACGAAAATGTGGGACTCGAGCGAGACAGGTTCCCTTGAAGATGGGAAAACTATTCATAAATAATGTATCACTCAATTCTATATAAGAGGGACAAAGATATTTCATCTTCTCTCTATCTGAGTAAATTGATTTCTCAATTTTCCTACTAATCCAATTTCGTAAAATCAAAAATGGTGTTTTATCAGCCAGTGCAACATTAGTAACTATTATTATTATTATTATTTCTTACTGTATGGCCTCTCGGCCTTTTACACTATTAATCGCCCCCTAATCCTCCTTGCATATAAATCTATAAGATATGAAAATAGAAGATTCTTAAATTGTGCTTATGAAAAACTAAGGAAACCCGCGCGTATGATTTGTGTTAATCGTTGTTCCGCTTGACAGGTTGAGATGTCAGTTGTTCCGTTACCACAGGAATAACACATTGGTCGACTACATTAGTAACTATTAACTTTAACAATCTTTATGAGTAGGCACCTGTTGTTACAATGCTGTTCTTGGATGTATGCAGTATATTTATCGACGGTTTCTAGGAATAAGGACGTAACTTTTCGTTACCGTCCGGAAATGTCATAATCAAGTCATAACTCGTTGCTATGGAAATGAAATGTTATAAGACCCGACATTTTGACAGTAGGGACTTATGATTTCATTTTTATTGAGACTGGCGACGAATTATAGGTATACGAAAAATGTCGCCTTTGCCCGTACATAGTTAAAAATTTTGTATGTTAAAATCAATTGATTCTTAGTATTCATCCAACATTTATTGCATTAAAATTAGCACAAAGAATGTTTAAGTTAACATAAAGAATCAGTTTTTTTAATGAACACAAATGGGTAGACCGATTCTAATATAAAATTAACAATTGCGTAAGATCAGTGCATCGAATCAAATATGTCAGTATTTTTAATTAAACTATAAATATCGTGTAATAAAATCATAATCAATATCATATTGAAAACGAGTTTTCATTTTCACTAATAAGCAGACAACTTGTCAGAACGGATTATTTTCTAGTTTTCAGATTTTACTGACTTTCTATACTTGCATTTTATAATTTTAGTTAAAACTCCCTTTAAAGTATTGCGTAATCTTTGCTTCAAAATACTACACTCTATATTATTCCTAACTTATCTCATTCTGATATTGATACAATTAAAATTATTGAGAAGTAAGCCACGTTTGTTAAAAATAATTGGAGAATTTATGAAAGCATTTAAAATATATATTTTCATTGAAAAATATATTTTGATGAATTACAGACATTCCAAACAAACCGAAAATATCGCAACTTTACGACATTCCTGCCGCACCATTATTGCAGTTTATTGCGCTGCAACAAACCTTCCGCTATTTTAATAGCTTTATATAATTTATGATCGTCCCCATTGTGTTGCCCTCATTGGACAATAAAAATTTAATCACATTCTTGGCATATACCATGAATCATTGGAGAATATGGGATAATATACAGGGTTTTAGTGAAGAAATTATATATAGGTATATATATATACGTACATAGAGGGCGGTACACGCTGTAGTAGTTTTCCTGTACTCTTTCGCGATAGTTATATGTAAATATGGGAAAGTAGGGTCATTCGGGATAGGTATACTAATGAAAAGTTGTGATATATTTCATAATTGTGCATCTAACGGTTGCTTATGACAACGATGTTGACCTAAAGTTCGAAGTAAATGATTACTATATAAGGTAAAAACAATTTTATATAATATAACCTCTAGTAATATCATTATGTGCATGATGAAAAAAATATTTCTCATGAAATTCTACTTCAATTAGTAAATTCTCGTGTTAACAAAAAATAAAAAATTTCCAACTACTTGTCTTAATCTGGCATGTATATCTTATAGGATAGGTATCTTATGAATGGCAAAAATCGGAATCTCTCTGATTCTCACATGCACGACTGCACATTAGAATTACGGAAAAATTCATAGAGTACTTTTTACTATTCCCGGCAGAAAGAAAGGCTCGTATAGTATTTTTCAGTAAATTTAGTATCTTTTATCGAGTTTATTTAGTACTCTTCGATTTAGTAAATTTTACCAAAAAAAAACTTGTTGGATTATTTTTATCGCTGCGTGTATGATGAAATTCATCGTACGGGTTCCTCATGTATACAGATATACTGTGATGTCTGGAGATATACATTGAGGATGACATAAAAATCACGTCAAAATGGAAAGTAATATCATGGAAGGTCTAGTTGTATCGATAAACCTCAAAAGTTTTCGGGTCTGTCCTGAATTGTACATCTATTGCGAGCAGACCCGTCGTATCTATCGTAACGTTAATACGGCTCGCGTTCCGGCCGTTCATCTTCTTGGACACCAAGGGGATATGGTGTCCTGCGTCGGGGGAAAAGGCATCGGAAAAAAAATAACACGTATACGTGGGGTGATTCGTGGAATTGTTTCCTCTTCGGAAGAAAAGGCGCACGTGTTTTGGAAGTTGTGAAAAAAGTATATCTATATCGCGTCGGATAGACGTAAGTGTACGTAGATACCTTGGGGAGAGGAGAGGTCGAATTGGATTTTCTTGAAAGAATGGAAGTAGAATACGTTCTTATCTATAACTGGTTGAGAGACTGGGGAATTCATTGTGTCATACGATGAACGATTCTGTCATTTAAGAATAGATCAATAATAATTCTGTATCGATCGTATTCTCTACTTTCTGCTTTATATACCAATGTTATTGGTATGTTATTAAGTCATTAATAATGTTACAATTACGATATATTATTAAAGTTGATCCATCAAGAGAGTGCTTATATTTAAATGTGGAGTTAAAATTTCTTGGATTTTGCTACAGTTTTCTAGTACGAAATGATTAGCTTTTCCATTGTCGTATACATACGTATATTTAATACTGCTTTAGGTATAACCATTGTTTTTTTAGACGATTGTCTAAGGTATTGATAATTATCTGTAACTTTCGGAATGAGTGTACAAAAATATGTATGATATATATTGGATACTCCTTGAAATTTTCATAATATTAAAAACATGGGATTGATAGGAAAACCACCCCATTCGATATATCTTTCACGTTGATCCCAAAAAACACGGATTTATTAAGAAAAATCTTGAATGAATATCAAGATATCGATAATAAAAAAAAATTAGTTTTTAAATATAGTATTACTGGTACCCCTCATATTTCTTTGAGATATTGAATAAATAATTATACATTTCGAAATTAGGCCAAGAAAAATACGTAAGGTAGAATGGTTGAGCGATCGATTCCAGATACCAATTACTGGACAAATTTTACGAGCGTAAAATTTTAAGAGATTTCCTATATGAAAATTATATGAGTAATTAAAGTCTTAAAGTACAAACTTTTAAAAAATTGTTTAATCTAACTTTTTCATGACAAATATTCCTCAACAATTCCAGTTACGATAATATTAAAATGTGTGACAATCAATTATATGCATACATATGTGCGATCACGATCATGCGGAACAGGATGTCAAACGATGTGAACGTATATTTAACTAAATATATACAAGAAATATATACATGGGCTAGGTTGCCCGTGAACTTCACTCAAATCACTCACATCATACTCCACACTCCGAATCTGTACGTCTGGAATCTCTCTTTGCAGAATTCCGAATCTCTAATTTCGAATCTCCCTGCACTTTTTTTATCCTTCGCTTATATCTTCCTACCCCCTCTCTACTTCCGTCTACCCTTCTCCGTTCATCCCTTATTCCTGAGTGGCGGCCTCCCTGACTTATAAGAAAGCTATTACAATTTTTCACATATTTATATTGCATTTCGCGATCATCACCTTTAAAGTTAAATGGAAACATTATAATTTGCATTAACCCTTACTTGCCACACTGGGGTTGATTTACACCCCAGCGAGAAAAATTGTTATAACAAACAAATTATTGCATATTTGTACTTGAAAATTTTATCAGCTCCTCTTAAAAGCGTACTTTAAAAGACCGTGTAACTTCTATAGCCAGAACTTAAAATTAAGTATGCGAAAAAAATATAATCTAAAAGTTACACGGTCTTTCAAAGTACGCTCTTAAGAAGAGCTGATAAAATTGTCAAGTACAAATATGCAATAATTTATTTGTTATAACAATTCTTCTCGCTGAGGTGTAAATCAACCCCAGTGTGGCACACAAGTACGAATTTTACCATGGGGTTGTTTCGAACCCCAGTGCGGCAAGTAAGGGTTAAGAAATCCTGAAGCGTTCTCTGCGTGGACACAAAAATAGTTAGAACTTTGCAAATTCGTATGAAATATTGGTTTCGACTCAGAAAACAACCCGTCCCGAAATTTCTTATCGTCTCTTGAGAAAATTCAGTTCAATATACCTACTACTAAGAAGTTAAAAAGCGAGTAACAAGTTTGTTACACTAGTAAAGCCGAAGGGTTATTCGACATCAAATCTCTAATTACATGAGCTACACTTGAAATTGAAACATGACAAGAAATTCACGAATCGAACCAGTAAAGGTATCGATTCGTAACTACCGCGTAGAAGCACGAAACAGTCGTGTAGAAATACAATAGTTGTGTAGAGTTTTGTAGAAACAAAAATTACAACCGGACCCCATACGGTTCAGACCATTCGCCCTGCTGTATAGATAGGGCCTTGAGGGACCAAGCAACAAGCAAATCCCACTGCGTTAGTCCTTTCGACGAGGCGATGGCAGCTTTCTGTTATTTTCCTTCACT
Organism: Xiphydria camelus; assembly: GCA_963678675.1. Taxonomy (NCBI): domain Eukaryota; kingdom Metazoa; phylum Arthropoda; class Insecta; order Hymenoptera; family Xiphydriidae; genus Xiphydria; species Xiphydria camelus. Next base: position 23,684,132 of record OY783201.1, on the reverse strand, counting down.
GTCCCCGGAGATCCTGCGACACCTGGTCCCCTAGTGCACAGCCTCTAGTTTCGCGTCAAAGTGACCACCAGGAGCCCGGAAAGGTTTAAACCTTATGTTTTGAGAGCTAGTAGTCATTTATGCATTTTTTCGAGTCTAGAAATTCAGTATCGCCAGGCAAAAAGTTTCAAAATCTTTTACTAGGTAAAATGCTGATCGAACCGTCCTCGTTTTTATATTCAGAGACCGACAGTACGTCAGAAGAGTCAGTTTCGAATCAGTTGGGTTCTAAAACCCGAGCAAGTTACTCTCGTTACAGATTCGTCTACTTTCTGAAGATTTTCTTGCGCAGACAGAAAATCAGATCGGATCCAAAATAAAACGGCTCCGAGCGGACAACGGACTTGAATTTATTAACCCTTCAAAGCCGGAGTTTTTTAACGCGTTGACGTCCCATGAGTCACATGTGATTCATACAGAAACGTCGCTGTACGTCCATGAGACATATGTGATTCATGTGCCATTGTCGTAGGTATGCGCGGTGGTTTCATTTTTGGACGTCGTGGGATGGAAAAAAAACTCCTTATGGGGACGTATGGAGCGTTGAGAATGCTGTTGCCATATGGTAACGCCAGGTCTTGATGGGATAAATAAGGATATGGAGGAAATCGCACGAAGAAACGGGATTAAGCACGCAAAAACCGTTCCATACACGCCGGAGCAGAACGGCGCAATCGAGGGTGAAAATCGGACAGCGGTGGAAGCAGCGATACATGCGAAGAATCTCAGCTTAAAGTTGTGGGCAGAAGCGGTTGACACGGCGGTATACGTGTTGAATCGTACCGGGAGGAGCAGCGTCCCAGGGAAAGTCCCACACGAACTGTAGTTTCGGAAATTACCGAACCGAACAGATTTCAAGGTTTTCGGCACGCGGGTTTTCGCACGCGTTCCGAAGCAGAAGAGGAGGAAATGGGATCCCAAAGCGAAGAAAGGTGTTTTCGTGGGCCACAGCGAAGATACTAAAGGATTTTGAGTGGAAACGCACAGAGACGTGTCCTTCCTACCGGAAGATTTTCGGCGTACGGCTGTAATCCAAAAAGGGAAAGACGAAGTCCAGTTTCGGACTAAGCCGCCTCAGGCTGAAGAAAATGAAGACAGCGCAGAAGAGGACGAGGACGACGAAGAAGAAGCCAACGACAATGCAGAAGAGGAAGTGAACCCGCCTCAGGCTGAAGAAAACGAAGACAACGCAGAAGAGGACGTGAACGACGAGGAAGTAGCCAGATGTTCAAGAGGAACAGCGCGAAGCTCCGCCAGAAGTGCGAGACGTCGATGGCGAGGCACAAGATGCGAGACAAGGCTACGGACTGCGTAATCGTGACGCCATTACGAAACCAGCAAGGTATGGTGATCACGCTCTTTAGTTATAGAAAAGATATTTTTCTTGCGGAAAGCGAAGAGCCCGCAACGTACGATGAGGCCATCGAGTGCGAGGAGGCAGAACAATGGAAGGAAGCCATGGACGAGGAAATGAGCTCGTTCGAGAAAAATAAAACTTGGGCGCTCTCGTACGACCACCGCCTCACGCACGGTTTCTACAAAATCGATGGGTCTTCCGGCATAAACTCGGGGTGGGAGGTTTCGGGACGAAATACAAAGCACGACTCGTCGTGAAAGGTTTCACGCAAAGGCCGGGGGGATAGATTATAAAGAAACCTTCAGGTCCCGTCGTAAAATGTCCTTCTACAGGGTTTTTCAGTAAGGTCGGGTCGATTTTGAAATGGAACGAAACAAACTGTGTGTGAGGTATTAACGATATTCTTTTTTTTTTTTATTTGAAAGGCCCACGTATGCCATTATGCGTGGAATATAACATTGTTCAGCTGTCCGGGCGCGGCTTCTTACGGTGGCACGGATCCGAGAGTGGTCCAAGCTTCAATGACTCTGCCGCATAGATCCGACTGAATTGGAGCGATGGCCTGAGTTATGTTGACTTCAAGGGCATCGGTCGATTGCGGCTTATTGGCATAGACCTGCGACTTCAGAAAACCCCACAAGAAAAAGTCTAGCGGGCTCAAATCGCACGATCTTGGTGGTCAGTTCACGCGTAAGCTCTGCGAGAGATAACCATACCCTCAAATCGTTCATGCAAAATGCCCATCGTGTGTGGCATACGCTGAGTGGCACGTGGCGCCGTCCTGCTGGAACTAGATGTCCAATTTGGGCCAAAAGAAATCGGTCGTCATCGTTCTGTAGTGATGGCCTCACCAACGTCGTTTTCGAAAAAGTATGGGCCAATGACGTGCCGCTCAATCGTGTAACCTGTCATGGTGATTTGGCGTCGGTGACTGAATAATAAACAACAGGTTAGGCAGACGCCGTCGAAACAACATGGCCGCCACAGGCTACCAACATCGACCCGTCCCAATTGAAAAACCCTTCATAAGGGCAGTACTAGCGGTAGCAGCTTCGTGCAAAATGCACCTTAAGCAGTTTGATATTACTGAGACTGCGTATCTGAACGGCGACCTCGAGGAAGAAGTTTTCACCGCGCAACCGGAGGGTTTCAACGACGGCACAGGGCGCGTGTGCAAACTCCAAAAGGCTGTATACGGACTCAAGCAATCGGCGAGATGCTGGAACAGAAAATTCACAGCATGTCCCGCGAAATTCGACCTCAAGGCGAGTCAGGACGCGACCCGCGTGTGTTCACGAGCGATGATCGAAAAGAAGGACTCACCTTGGCAGTCTATATAGACGACGGCTTAGTCGCATCGACGAGTAAAGAATTAATCAAGAGTCTCTGTTACAGCATTTGGCAACCGCGAGCTGGACATTGTTGTCACGCCTTTGAATATTTTTCTTGGGATGGAGATCATTCGCTATCCGGGTGGTTCTTTGTTCGTGTGCCGACAATCAAAACACACACACACACACTACTGTCGGTAGACATGGGAAAATGACAATGGAATTCTCTGAAAGTATATTGAAATATTACGTATCGTATAGGTTTTGGTGTTTCATCTCCCGAAGTTGGAAGTATGATTTTGATGAAATTAAGCTATTCGCTTTCAATTAAGTGACTGTAAGTTTGATGCAACGAGATTTCACTCTGGCGGGGGGAAGATCCTCTCTCTCTCTCTCTCTCTCTCTCTCTTTTTCTTTCTATCTCTCTCTCTCTCTTAATTTAGACCTTTGTATAAATACATACCTATGTATCTTTGCTCTTTGGAGACCTTGTCTCAGGGCAATTTAATAAATGCTTTTTCTTCTTCTTCTCTCTCTCTCTCTCTCTCAGTTTGAATGAGACATATTGACTTTATTACCCACTTTGCCCGCTAAATCTTACAATTAGAAGCGCGATCACACATAACAGTATTTACGTCCCTCTAACTTCCAGCAGTAGAAATGCCTCATCCTGTATTGGACATACGGCGACAGATTACGTTCGGTTTGGGATGAGACACGCGATATTCTCGCACGTCAATCGAGGTTAATTACTGCGCGGCGCGTTTCTCACTGAAATTACCCTGAAATTTCATCGGATCGATCGAATTGATGGTGAATCGACTACTGAGGAATCGCGCTCTGAGGAAACGCGAAATTTCTTTTTCAGCGACGCTCTACGGCGGGGATCCATTGAAATACGTCAGGAACGTTTTCCTCGCACATGCTTCAGCAAGTTTACGCCTCGCGGACTGCACTCGCGAACACTAACTCACTTTCGAAGGAAAACTTTTCGACATTTCAACAACTTTTTCTGGCAGTCGCTGCGCCATCTCGGCAGCGCTGCCCGATATTGTCTCTTTCCGCTCGCTCTCGGGATTTTCTCCATTGCACAATGGTCTTTTGTTGATTTTTATGGAACGTTACGTCGAAACGAAATTCACGTTATTGTTTTATCGCCATTTAGGAAAATAGGAATTTTTAGATGCAGCTCTACAATAATGACAATAATTTCACTATTTTCCCTGACGTTACGTTAGAATGTGAACAGTTAACAAAGGTGAATAGAATTCTGGAATTTATTTCGATTGTTCGCCAGTCTCGAATTATCGCATATGAATAATTAATAAATTTACAAAATGTAAAGAGCGCGACTATACTTTTGATACGTTTAAAAACAACAGATATCAAAAGTGTATCAAATACTATACAAAAGTCATATATTTGTGTAAGTAATAAAATTCATTTAAAATTGCATCCTGTAAAAGTTTTCAACCACGTAACGAACTTTTGGCATTATATTACACACATGGAAAAATTAATTATACGTTTAAGTGTGTTTGTCGTCGTGTAATGACATTTCTGGTGGACTTTCGATAAGTTTGGATCTCCTTCTCCGTCCGAAGTCTCCAAGCACCCTTACACTTCCGTACGGATTATAATGAACGCTATTTGTAATATGTATTCAACGTGCTGTCTACTACAGGCACCGGCGCCATCATTCCGACGTAATTATAAACGTAGTACAGTAATCCAACGGGACAATGAGGTTTAATTACAGAATTAGAAACCGCGTGTAGGCGCCCGAGTCGCGCTCGTCAAAAGTCCCTTGAACGTAAATTTACATCGTAAAAGCCGAGGAAAACGTCCATTTCGTTAGTCGCTCGAGGGGGCTAAATTCGAGCGAAGAAATAAACCCTATATTAAACGTTGGAATGAAGCTGTGTCATTAGCTGTTTCCCCTCGCTCCGTGGGTTTATTATTGAATGTCATTTTTTTGACTGATAATATGCACTAGCCCTTGCAGGTATTCGTTTCAATTTTCTCAGGCTAATAATTCGAGAAGTAACGTGGATGCAGAAAAATAACTCACACAAAAGTTTCATGGCGTGACAAGGAAAACGAATTACTGAACGATAATGTAATATTTATCAACACATCTTGCGCGGGTGTTTTTCCACCAATAATCCGTGCAAAACGACTTCAGTCGCTTCCCGCGCAAAATGTGTCAAGAGAGAAAGGAAAAAAGGATGTAACAGAGAAGCAAACAGATTTCCGAAATCGTTCTCAAATTACTTCTTTTCTTTCTCGTATTTCTGATTAATATATTTTTTTTTTTTTTCGTGCGATCAATTATTTATTATAAATGTATAATATATGTACAATATAGCAAACAAATCTACTCGGCTTTGACTCGCAGTCTCTCGAGTGCATGCATATATGTACGCATAAAACCCGAAGGAGATCTCTCGCACCTGTCCGCCAAGCAGCAGAGCCTCTCAATGGATAATAAAGACTTTGCGTCATGCGTGGAAAGGGAGGAGCAGCAGGAGCAGGTAGTTACAATCCGTCGAGCGTGGTATTTGTTTTAGAATTCCTACGCTTTACCGATGTTCGAAGTGGCAAAGCGTTTGAAATCTGAAACGAATGCGCGTAAACCTCCGTCGAGGAGAGAGGGTAGCGACCCTCGTGAATATACTGCGGTATATATATCTCTCCGAGAGACACGCCCAGGGATGCCGCTCATCTTCGAGGAAGCCCTGTAGGAACATTGATAGGCGCGTAAGCGCCTCGGAGGACTTTTTTATGACACTCATTTTTTTCTACTCTCCTTCAAGAATTCGGACGTTCATCGAATATCGAATAGACTTGCCAGATAGCACGAGCAATCCGAAAGAATTCTAACACAATTCAAAATTTGCAGGCTTCTTAAGGAATTCGTTATATTTACTCATAAAGAGTTGAAGGAGAATTATATTTTGGAATGCAGAAAGATTATGATGTAAGAATACTTTCAGACTTCTTACGGATGCTTCAAAGGAGTTCGTCTTTTCTGTTCATAAAGAGTTTAGAAAGAGCGCACATAGCCTTTCTCGTGAGGAAAAGTGCGGAAGGATTTGGTAAAAGACTCGGTCGACAGCGAGTGCTCCTTTCTCGTAGCTTAATTGACTTCAGACAGCAGGAATAGGAGAGAACAGTATCCAGATAGACTTTTGTGATCGTCACGATGTTCATACAAATTAAAATATTCGATTATTCTAACGTTTACGTTTATTTTCCTGCTGGGACTTAAAAAAAGTAACTGTTCTTAAATAAATTATTACATTTACATTATATTGCGATTTAAATTATTCGTTTTATTTATTCAGTCAATATATTTACGAAAAATTGTGTTTATATTGAGTACCTACCTATATGCTTAGCATTTTATTTGTATTATTTTTAAATCTTTTATTGTCGCGAAAATATACTTTGCTTATTGATGACTTATTTGATGCATTTGAAGAACTATCTAAACTTCCTGAATAATTTACGTTCATTTATCTATCTGGATACTTATACCGGATGATATATCTAGGAGATTCTACTTCTCTCCTACAGGTCGTCCAGAGAGCGTCTGCTCACCAAGCCAGACATATGATGTAAATTTTGCAGAAATTTTATGAAAACCTATTCTATGTAAATAAATGAGGAAATTATATTTCGGAAATAATAAGTAGTATTTATATATTACTGTGATTAAATCTCTGAGCTAAAGAATGCATAAGATTTACCCCTCATTCCCCTTGCTATAAAATAAAGGTTTTAATAAGAGATTTATATATATATATATATATATATATACCAAAGATTTATATAAATACCAGAGGAAATCATGGGTTTACATCATATTTATATTGACTTGCTATCACGGTATTTGCATGAGATTTACCTAAAATTTGCCTCTTGCAGTATGTATTTATACTATAAAATATTCTATATAAAACTCTAAACTCTATATTTTCGTCGCAATAAAACCAAATCCCAAAGCAATCTTGAATCGTACTTTGATTTCGATCAACGCGTCCTCTCCAAACACTAAGAAAATTATTTTATATAGCTTTTTGAATATTTTGCGACTAGTTTCTAAAGGCTTTTGGACTTCATTTGATTTGTAATGCGGTTTTATCCTGACAATTAAAATGAACGCACTTTTAATGAGATAAAATGTAAAGATGTAAAAAAAGCTCATTTTAAAATACAAAAATTCAAAAAGAACTCTTTTAGAATTCTCTGTGCTATCTGGATTCAGATATCGAAATGTTTGATTAAGTCTTTTTAAAATGAAAAGGCAAGAATAGGTGATTATTCTTAGACCACATCGAAATGAGGTCGAAAATGTGTAATCTCTCACGATGATAGATTTTGCTCAAGGATAAACTTCTAAAATACGCAATTATTGATCACAACAATGTTGAATAAAACTCCAAATCGACTTAAATTACGCACCTCTATTAGACTAAGTTTTATTTCTAATTGTTATTCAAAATGAGAGCAATTAAACGCTGCTCTAGGAATTCATCGACTAACAGTATTCGTGATACTGATTGTGAGTGTGCAAATACTCGTTCTCTCTTTTCCAATTTCCATGCAGATCGCGGTAAATAATTCACCATCGGTGATTGATGTTTACCATTCCACGTGTAGTTATAAAATCGTGTTCCTCCCCTCGTCGCGCTTAAAACAGTGGACGATGATTAAAAAACAGATATATCTATATATGCCAGATAAATTCCATCCCGAGTAATCAACCCTTCCGGACGCCAACGGAAAACAGTCAACCCCCGATTGTTCGCAGCAAATCGAATCGTCGTTATCGATCGCACACTCTCTAGTTCGACTTCTTGTCGGGTTTCCAAGGGAAGAGAAGAAAAAGAAAGAGAGAGTAGGAGAGCCACACTCGCGGTCGTGGTCGCCACGTAAAGCCACTTTTAATTTCCCCCCTCGGCACTCAACACTAACGAGGATAACGTAACGCGCGATCAATCATTCACGACGCCGACTTCCACGGAGCCATGAAACGTGCCCAAATCTCGTCTAATCTCCGCTTAAGACTCTTCTTCGCTTCTGACCCGCTCGTTAGGTCGCGCTCATCGACCCTGGCCGATCGGCGTTTGGAACGCGTGAGATTTATTAATGTCGAGCGACCTCGAGGATTTTGCGGATATATACAGTGTGTGTGTGTGTGTGTGTGTGGAAGACGTATCATCTCTGTACTTGCGGTAGTGTATATACGTCATGTACAGGATGTGTACATACCTGCGGTTGTTGGCGCTTTTCTACGAATAAAATTACTTTAAGTGAGACGATATTGCTGATATTTTCTGAAATTCTTCCTCGTAAGAAAAATTGTAATTATTACAATTGTATTACAATTTGTATACTATGACTGAAACTTTACTCGAAGATTTTATGATTTTTTTTCTACGTTTCAGAATTATTTCAAGGGTTTAAAAATTCGACATTTTTGAAGCGGAAGGGGAACTAAAGATTTTTGTGGAATATTTGAATACATCCCCTCCGAAGATATCTTCATTGCTCTAAAACTGCTGGAGAAACTCACGAGAGAGCTTTTTCTCGTGAATTTCAGTTTTCAGAGAAAATTTTTCGCCAGAGATAATAGCCCATTTACATAAACTCCAACCTCGCTAATTATTATCGAACGCTTTGAGAATCGTCTTTTAAAAGTTACAGTAGTAAATATCAATCGCTCTCTCAATTGCCACGATAATACGCGATATGTATAATACGTACGTCTCATGTACAGGATGTGTACATATCTGCGGTTGTCAGCGCGCTTCTGTGGGGAGTCTCTCTTTCTACAGTACCCCGGCGATGGTTTAGCGACAAGCTATACCTATATGTGCGCACTTTCGCCATAGATGGTATATGGATCTCTCGTACCCCGTTGGACAAACGAAGCTGCTGCTGTTCTTTCCGCTATTGATGTACCTTGTTTTATTTAGGAGAGATTCGTACGTGAAACGCGCAGTTTTCTCCGGGGCCAGTTATTTCAGCGAGCGTTTCCTGAATTTGTGTGCTCGAGCCAGTCGAGGGATAAGTAAGTAAGCGGTCGATGAGGGATGCATCGAGATAAATTTTTGGACGATACGGAAAAGTTGTGTGTAATTAAATGATCTTGTTTGCTTGTATCGAAGATAATACGGTGCTATAATATTGCTTTATTCCCCCGTGAAACAAAAATGGGGTTATATTAACCCCAGTGATGTTAAAATCGCCGTATTTCGTTCAAAATACATGCAAACTGAGAGTATCTGATTTTTGAAGCATTTGGAGTCGAGACTTAGCTATTTTGTTTCACTCTGTCCTCGTACGTATCACTCGAAATCCAACAAAAAATATAAAAATATTTTTTCTTCACTCACATACCCATTTCGAGGCCGTAAGATGGCGTTTTTCCCGCGTGACACCGACCGGGACTCCGCATTCTGTTAAAAGATTGCTTAATGTTAGTCCGAAGTGGGTCCTTTTTCCAAACTGCTAAACGCAACGTGAAATGAGCCGTGTATACTTCTGTTTGTTTTGTATTGAGAAATGGACATTCGTGAGAAAAAATAGTATATGTCATTCGCGCGGCTGAAAGCCTCGGATTTTTAAGACTGTGTTTAGGTCGTAGCACGAGGCACGGTCAGGGGACGCGACCTAATTAAACACAGTCTGAAAAAAGCTCGGATTTCCGCCTAAAGACGTAAGATACTATTAACTCGGGTCTCACAGGTAAATTATTGTAAGCTCGCGCGAGATTTTACGTCGCACTGCATAAATATCTCGCCGCGGTGTAATTTTCTGGACATTAATTTTACTCGTTCATTTCTTCACCTTGTTTTGAGTTATCGAAGCTACGTTGTGCGCGCGGGAAAAGCCGCGCTGCTGCTGCAATTACGACGGTAGGTGGTTTACGGATCCCTCGCAAGCTGCTCGGTGACCTCGGACCTTATTTCTCGCGCTCGCCGCCCCTTTCTTTTCTTTTCTTTTCTTTTGACAAGAATACTAATGAGTTCGCCCTCGCTTCGAGCGCGCGACAGGGATCGCTGAATGGGGAACGATCGATGTCTTCTCCTTTGGTTCAAGAACAGAGGAGTTCACGTGCGAATGGTATGCGGGGCTAATATTGGCTCATTTTGTCAGTGCTATCAGTGTACTGGAATAGAGTATTAACTGCGCGGGCCCGCATAGATTTCTCAGTACCGTTATACTGGTAGAACTCAGGGATTTGCATATGGGTAGTCTCGAAACTGGACGTTACGTGTTAGTGAAAACGTCCCAAACGAAATTAGGCCTCGAAATGAGTCCCTGTATAAGGGCCTAAGCCTTACATCGGATGTAGCTCAAACCAAAAAGCATCTTTATACGAAGAAGCCGTGAGGTTTATCCTAATAATTGCACGAGTAAGTAGACCGATTTCTCGTATTTTAGGAGTTTACGGTGCGTTTTTTTTCTTTCCAAATTATACGATACAATTTGACCCGTTTTTAAATTAAATTCAATAACAGCCAGTAGAATGATTTATATCGAAATTGTGAGAACACGAAATCTAATTAACCCTCGTTTATAATATTTAATTAATTCCGAACCCGAGATAAATTATAGTGAACGATTAATTTCAATAAATTTCCAATTAAGGAAATATATATAATTCGAGATTAAATTTCTGATTTACATTTTAAATGGTTAAATAATTATTCATAGATAACTGACTCTCAATAAAGTTTTTATGAAAATCACGCAGGGATCCCTCGGAGGAGCTGTTTCGCGACCTTGTATTGTACTTTATTTTTTGTTAAAAGCTTCTCATTTTTCTCTTGGAGACAAATACGGAGTCGCAGTCCGAGCGTGGGAATTACAATGAAAGGGGAGAAAATACGACTGGCAGTCCTGCGAACAGTACCCATAGACCTCACTGAAATGGTAGATTGAAATCGAGTATAGATACAACGCGCCGGGTACGTGTAAACGTTGAATTTCCGAGCGACAAATATGAGCACTCTCTCTCGTTACGGCTAAACTATTATAGTTAGGTGTAGGTAATGACAGTGCTGTCTCCATAACTTCGGCTGAAGGGGCAGTCCAAAAAGAGAGAGAGAGAGAGAAAGAGAAAGAGGGTCTATCGCGTATCAGCGCGCAGAGAAAATAGTGGGGGAACGATTCTTCGACGCTCATCGGTCGAACGTTCAGGGGAAGCGAAAGTCATAGAGTGATAAATTTAGGAAGACAGCATTGTACGCGGTTTGGCACGAGGCGCCTAATATACACTGCGCTGTAAACAATTTCGTTTGAAATTTGACCCTCTAGGGGCCACCCTGGGATTATAGCAGCCCACAGCAAGCCCCTGTCTTTACGGATTGACCACTATTTAAGGGGACTACTATATAAGATGGCCCTCACCGGGTTACGTGAAAGCAACTGAAACAGTCATCAACTACATTTGTCTTTAAAGTGTTATGTAAAATAATGAAGAGTCATATCTATTATGTCCTTTTTTTTTTAATTTTAGCCAAACAAATTTAATACTGAGACATGGCATAAGTGTTCGAGTACTACTGAAAATTTAAGTTCCTTCGATTCTTAAGATTCAAACCATTTTTAACTGTATAATGTTTGAGTTAAGTTGGTATCGTTGATCACGTGTGACCGGGGGAGATAAATTTCACCAGTTTCAAATAGAACATTTTTCCCTACGTATACAGATATATAGGTACGTAAATAGAAATACAGCAAATAAATTAAGTAGGATTAAATAATCGCAGACACTTTTTCAGTTTGCTCGTCCTTCCATAATTGAGAAAATTCCCGGACAATTCATGGTCTTCCAGGACTCTCCGACCGCTAAACACCGTGAATACTAACGGGATTAATTCCAAGACTTCAGTTGATCTCGCGTCATAAAAGAAAAGAGTTTCCGATTTACCGGTTTCCGCGTTATCGCTATACCTCGGATAAATCCGGCCGTCTCATACCGGAGAGCGGACAATTTCCTTTACGACGAAGTCTTCTCGGGTTTTCGCACAGGATCTTTCGTGTGCGAGAGGTCGCCACTCGCATCCTCAGATTTTATTTCTCCTCTCCAGATTCCCTTTTCCTTCAGAGGGGCTATTCTCGACGCATGAGAAACGAATTCGTGAACGGAATTATTGTTTCGTTTGAGAAATTTTGTACACGGAATTTTTTCCCATACGAGACTCCTTCGTAAACGAAATTGTCATTCGTCTAGTTCTCGCTGTTTTCGTCAACGAATGTTGTTTGGTATTTGTGTGCCGGTGAGTTGCACGACGAGGTGGTGGGCCGATGCGACGGGTCGTTGCTAAGTGATTAAACGAGATTCTAAAAAGAAGACGTCGCTATAAGGGATGTAAACACATTTTTCGCGTGAGCAGATTAATTTCGTTGACGAGATCTATCTTGGAAGGGATATTCGAATCGTAAACGAAAGTGATCGACGAAAATTAACATCCGTTAACGAAAAATATTTCGTCCACGAAGAGCATTTCCCACGCGTCGAGAATAGCCCCCCTGGAAGAGAAATCACAGGCGAGTGCATCAACGGTCGCTGCGCGCGAGATCGGAAAGAATCAATGTCTTTTCCAACCTCTTCTTTCGGTTCACGAGTGGGAACCAGTTTCGAGTCCGGGAAATAGATTCTTGCATCTCAAAAGTAGAACGGTGGAGTCTCGCGCGCCGTTCAAACGAAAGTACGGACGCCTCCTTTCGCAGTTCATGATTGCCTTTGGCAAATTCCCTTTACCTCCGTCTGAAAGCTGCGAGACGAACGTCACGACTGTGGTGGACGTAAAATTTTAAATCTTAATCCCCAGTTCTCTCAAACAGCGTCGTCAGGTACGCTCGAAAGGAAATAACTCGCTGGAAGAGTAATCCAATGCGAGCGCGCGTGGTGTATAACCGGTATTTATATACAGTAATATATTAGATGAGTTTTAATATTCAATTTGTTTGAGGGGGGGGTCTAAAGAAAACGCAAGCGCGCTGCAAGCCTTTTGAATTAGGGATGTGGGGAAGAGTTGCCTTTGGAACACTTGTGGTGTTTTTTCAATAAATGTCGAATGTGGAATATCTTGCAGAAATGACAACACGCGGAAATAATAAGCCACAGCCACAATTGAATTTTCTGAACAATATTTTACAAAGTAAAGAAACAATCAAAACTTTAAGTACGTATTCGGTCCAATCAAGGAAATTGGTTATTTAGAATGGACCGGCGGATTCTTACATTGGACTGCTGGCTCAATTGAAAAAAACAAGAGTACTGGAAAGCAATAAATAAACCTTTCTATAAAGTAAAGTAAACACAGAAAAATATCGTGGACTTGTTTGTATTTTTCTAAAAAAATGTAAGTAGTAAAGAAATAATCATTTCAGTTATTGATAATAATTTATTCAACAAAATAGTGAAACAATGAATGGATCATTTAATTTTTTTGTTATTATTATACCGTCGCCTTGGCAGAATCTAGGTCCAATCTAGGTAACTGAATGTGGGCCAATTTAGAAAATTTAACCGAATTACAGAATATGTATTGCCAAATTTCGATGACAGCACGAATTTTTAAAACCATCATGCCATTTTATAACTATGTAAATGTACTTTATAAATACGTAATAAAATATGTGACTATACTTACACCAGGACTATTAGCGAGGCTTCGATTTATCGATGATTTCTTCTACTATCCACACACACAGTAGTGAAATTGTTACTAATCTATCATCTACAAATAATGGCCGCCAGCACTAAGTCTGTTGTAAACATACGATGCAACTAAGAAAAAACAACGAAAAATATCCCTACTGTTCTAGATGCAAGGGTGGTCCAAATTTGGCACCTCTCCTCTATATATATATGTATATCGTACGCCATCAAAAATGTCTGTAAAATTATTAAACAAATTAATTATAATATTTAACTTTCATATAGCAATATAAACAATTATGAATTACTATAAACCTGCTATAAAAAAGAAAATTCGGAATGGAATGTGTATTGAAAACTTATGGAATAGGATATGAAATAGCGACGATATATTGATGAAAGAGAAATTGCATCCATGTATATTATTACTTCATAAGTTACATAAGTACAAATATTAAGTTCAGTTTTCGATAATAAGGAGCTCATATTCAAGCTTTTCTATGTATGTATACTATTAGTCAACAAGTGTCCTGAATTCGAGTATAGCCGATTTTCGATGATCAGATATCAACATTTTTATGCATGCAGTATCTACAGCGATGGATAGATAATATAACTTTTTTCGATAGATACCTGAGAAAATGGACTATTTTCCGAGAAGGAGCAGATACGCCCTTTTCCGGAGAGTCCTCGGATATTAATTATCTATTTCACGTGTAAATTGTTCAATGTAGACCAATACGAGATTTAAATAAGAACATGGGTCTCCAATCAAATCTTATACGAGTATAACGTGATGTCTCGATAGAGGATGCTTTTCGAAATATTTCCACTTTCCCAGTCCAGTATTGAGTAAAAACATATCTGCCAATAGCCAAGAGAGGGATATCCATGTATCTAAGTACATACCTTACGTACGTATGTACGGCTATGTACTCTTCCTTATCATCCTTTGGAAACGTGATCTCGCGTCAGGCGGAAAATTAACTTATCGAAGAACCCTTTGCGCCAAAAGCACCATTACAAATGCACAAGGGCTCCATGCAAAGGTCGAAATCAAATACAACTTCCTTGCGGTCCGTTTTATGAGGTCCTTCTTGGATAAAGATTCCGATTGAGGAAGATGGGCATGCGAATGAAGAGAGAGAGAGAGAGAGAGAGAGGGTCGAGAGGGGGGGGGGGAGGAAGAAAATAGTGGAAGTGTGAGAAAGATAAAAAAATATAGTGGAAGAAGAGTTCAACTACCTATAACTGAATTCAAGAATTTACCGTTTTTCTCGGTGTTCCATTAGTTTTACACTAAATAAGGAAGCATTTTTACTCAAGTAAAAAATTTGATGGCAATTTGATCAAAACGTTATCAAAAATAGTTCTTTCTCAATGTGATACAAAAATAATCCAAAGAATAGAAATATTATGATTTTAATGTGGTATATTGTTTATTTCATTTGCATACATTTTTGAACTTATTTTGATCTACTTTAAATTTTTAAACGATATTTAAACGATATTTAATTAATTTAAAATGACTTCTTTCATTTTGAAATTAAAGGTAGATCAAAATGTGATAAAAATGGATAGAAATGAGGTAAAAAATGGATCACAAAAATGGAACATAATATTCTCATTCTTCGGATCATTTTTGTATCACGTTGAGGATGATCTAATCTTGATCGTATTTTGGTCAAATTGGAATCTAATGATTTTACTCGAAATATATATTTCAAGCAGCGAGAAGATATATTTCTATTGTTAAAAGTAGAATCTTCTAAATACAGGTGCTTATAGGAACTAATATAATAATTCCAATTATAGAATCGATTTCCAATACAATCCGATGTATTATTTTTAGAACAATTTGTAAAAAATGTTGCAATCACTTCAATCAGACATGTTGGTTTCAATTATTAGAATTGTGTTCTTTACAGCCTAACACTCTTTTTGTGACGTACGCGATTACAGCGATAAATTACGGAAATACGAGACCCCTCGTAACGTTTTCGTGACCCTTGATGACCCACCGTAGAAGCCTATCGAGGCCATTCTATAGCGGAAAAGAAAGAGGGTAATCAAAGACGTCTCGGCTGTGTGTGATAATGGTTTCTCTCGTTTATCTTAAGCTCCATATTAGCAGGGGATTGGACGGATAATCTAGCCAGAATTAAAGTAATGACAAAAAGCGATCGTAAAATGGCTTCTAGGGACGTGGTACCCGGATATCACAAGTGGCGATCTTCTCTGATACCTACAACCTCTTGTTAGGGATTGACGTATGAGGAGCATTAAGAGAAAACGAATAGGTTCAAAGAAATGGCAGATTTGAATTTGACCTTATTTCAGGAATAACCTACCAATGCGGCTGCAAATATCATAAATCATAGTTATATAAATTAAGCATAGTTAAGGAGAAAACGTGATGCATGGCGAGGAACAAAGAGTTGGTAGTAATTTACTTTTGTTTCGTGCCTTCTGACAAAAAGAATAATTTAAATAGATATACTTTTTCACTATTTACAAAAATAGGAAAAGATTATCTTTCATGTTTCTATTAAAAGAAACATATAAAGTAGTTAAGACATTTTAACTGCTCGGTTTTCTCTTTTTCCCGAATAACCCCATAAGTTTCTCCTTTTTCTACAGAAAATAATATAATGAAGTGCTTCTAATTTTTGTTTCATTTCTGGAATGCATACCAAAGTTTCCACACAGGCTAGAACGAAAAAGGGGTACCAGAGAGGGAACCTTTATCGCCGCAATGATTCTAGGCGACCGTAAAAAATATATCTGCCATATTTTTGCATATTAGCGGAGACTCGAATGAAAATATATCAACGTGGGATGATGAGGACTAGTATGAAAAGTGCTCGTAAAATGGATACCATGACTCGAAGCTCGCATATGGGTTACGTCTACCGTCGATGTTCCACACCGCGGAGATATAATCGAAATCCTCCCAATTTTCGTTCTAGCTATGGCTTTCCTCGCTCCCGTTAAGCTCTATATTAACGGAGGATCTTGCGAATATCAAGCCCGCGGACTGAGGCGACGGTAAAAACGAGTCGTAAAAGGACTTCTAGAATGGAGGGCTCGCATACCGGAAGCGCCTTTCTCCGGTGCTCCATTACTCAACTTTCGCAAGACGTTGATTGTAACGAAAAAGAAAAAATAATCAGGGGCTACTCGGTTCTCTTAAGTGAAGATCTCTCTCCTTCGTTATATCGTAATCCTTAAATTATTTAAAGGGTCGCTCATGCATATATGAGTTGTCTGGCACGAAGACCTACGCTCCGGAGTTAAATTAGATTGAGCAAAGCACTTCTCTTTAAAATTTAAAATACTTAACGAATTAATATTACACCAGGAGAATTTATCACAATCTCGTGACTACTTTTTTGATGAAGCAGTATTTGCGATTAGTAATCAGCAAGAATTTTTACAGTTTCCAAAAACAAATGGCCGTATATAATCATGTATGATCATGTAGAGGGTCCGGCAGGGAGGTATGGTGTTTTTGAAAAGAACGACACACACGCTTGTTTTTGAACGAATTTTAAAATCTATTGTTTTTAGACATTAGTTGCATATTGCCATTGTAGAATACATAACGTAATATTTAGCTGCGAAAAATCACATCAGTTAGGTGTCGTCCATTTTTGTTGAGGTATTCTTGCAGACGGATGGCAAAATCATTCATACTCCTTTCAATCTCCTCCCCGTGCAGTCCCAGGTCTCAAGAATCCTGTTGTTTCAAATTTGTTTACCCACTTCATAATGGTATCCCGTTTCGGGACGCGACAGTCGGATAGACAGTCCATCTAGATGTTTCCTAGCCGTTTACAGATTTTTATTTACACTTTAAGGCAGTATATTTAAACTGTCCGGATGTACTCCGCCTTCCCCTAAATATTTATAGTATTTAGTTTTGGACGTCTCGGGTGATGGGTATAGTTTTTGCCTATTTTCGAAACCTTACGATAAAGTGGAGTTAGGATCTTCGGTCCAAAAAAACTCGCACAATAAATCGAATGTAAAGTAATAAAGAAAATACGTCAGATAAGTACTAACCCCCATTATTTATAGGTGTACGCTAGAAATTAACAGAAAATTAACGAAATATCGAGCCGATCTGAAAGTGTCATACAGGAAGCTTTCGCAAACTCACTCGGATCCTCGTGGCAAAAATGGTCTTCCACGCGTTCGTGCTCCTCGACAAAGGGATAATGAAAATCCTCTCAATTCTCCAAAATGGTTTCTCTCTCGCGAGCTTCATATTAGCGGAAGATTGGACGAATATCGGGTCGGAGGGAAGATGACGGTAAAAAAGCGATCGTAAAATGGCTCGCCTAGAACTCGGGGCCCGCATCGTACCGGAAGCGACTCCTGTATCCCCGATGCTCCGCTGCAACAGCTTTCCGAGGATTATGCTCCTCGCTGTCCGCTCGTTCCGTAAACCGATTTCGGGAGCAGCCAGTTCCATTTATACGTCCCTCGATTCCGTCGATTTTCCCTTTCGCCTCCCGTTCTTTCGACTGTAAGCTTTATTACTACGGCATTTAGGATCGTTCGTCCACCGTTGCCCGCGGAAAAGTATCGCGCGCGAAGAAAGAAATTGGCGTTGCGCGAGCCGCGACGCGAAGCTAATGGAAACGTCCGCGACAGATGCCGCCACCGGTCGTGAAAGCGCGTCGCCGGATACTTAACGCGAGAGGGCATTTATACGAACGTCATTATGCCCGCTTTGCATTCGAGCCAATTACGAATCGTAAGCGTCCGTAAAATCTGTTGTCGAGAATAAACCGTTTCCCGCGTTTCCATCCCGCTCTGAATTGCCTTTGACGCCGATGCGGTCGTTGCACAAAGCGCGAAAGAGTCATTCGCGATAAATAATGCGACCCACGTTAAACGGCTCGCTAATGGCGCCATTGCATGGCACGACCTGCCGTTAAAGCGCACTTTCAGTCGCACCTTTAGATTCGCGTTACTAGCTCCCAAATCGGTTTGAAATCCCGGGTGCCCGCATCGACCATGCGCGCGCCGCTTTGTCAGCATTCCCGCCGTTCGTCGCTACTGGCTGTTCCATTATGATGGATGCCGGAAACACGCCAGAGATATTTCCAAGTCATCGCTTCGATGGAATCCCTGCGCTTACGGCGTCGATTCGAGAGCGAGATGCGCCGTCACACCTCGGCTCGTCCGACGAATCGACGTTTGCTTTGCTCTTCCGTGCGGGGATCGCGCCATTTCGCTGAGTGGTCGGGAACGGAAATTTAAAAAGCGCGCGCGCGATCGTCTTTTGAAAATCGGTGATTCTTCTGATAAAGCATTCCAATAAATAATATGGTACTAGTGGGTATCGGCAATAAAAATGATTAGTAGGTAGACTATCAAAATCCACCGAAAAGTTGGTCCGTTATTCTATATAGTTTTCGCGTCCTACATTAGTCTTCATTACGAAGTGTTTAGTCACGTTATAATTCTTTACGATAACGCTCGGCCTCATGTTACTAGGTAGAGCCGTGAAAGAAACATTGACGAAGCTTGAATGGGAAGTTTCCCCGCACCCAGCCAGGTCCCGAGCGATTATCATTTATTTAGATCGATGACAATACGACTTGAAAGATACGCACTTCCATAATTACCAAGAAGTGAAAAATTGCGTTGCTGAGTGGATTAGCTCAACTTCTGCCAGAGAAGTGGGAAAAAGTTATAGCTTCCGAAGGCAAATACTTCGATTGAGGTATTCACACATTTTATTACGACACAATGTTTTAGAAACAAGAAGAAAACAATGGCTTTCAGTGCAACCCCTACTAATATTACTAATGTACTGAGAAAAGTTCTGAAGATATTTTCAGTACGCTTCGAGAATATTTTGTGCTATCTGAAGAAGGAGTTTTATAAAAATGTCACAGTCTGGTTAAAGTTTTGATGCAAATTTTATTCTTCCATATTTACATACACTCCAATCCCCACTTTCTACCCATTAATTTATCACGAAATGCCGATCGAGCAACCATAATTTATTTCCTTTAACTAACTATCGTCCAAGTTAAATCATTAGTCCGCTTGAAACTGATACGGTATACCGGCTTTCAAATACTTCAGCCGAGTTCTCCGGTGAGATCTGGAATATCGAATGTCCCGGAATAAACACCGGAGTAACGCGGGTTACCTGATCACAGGGGCAATCGTAC
Organism: Xiphydria camelus; assembly: GCA_963678675.1. NCBI lineage: Eukaryota > Metazoa > Arthropoda > Insecta > Hymenoptera > Xiphydriidae > Xiphydria > Xiphydria camelus. The sequence goes on along the minus strand of OY783201.1, from coordinate 23,664,527 downwards.
GCCAATACCGGTCTTTTAAGGCTGCCATGATTGGCGTACAACCAGAGATAACCTATTTCACTCTCGTATACATATATCCTGGACTATCCGATACCACTTTACTGGTTTTCTTTTAGCCGATGCGAAGCTCGGCTTTATTACTAGAAGTTTGGGAGAATAGAAATGGAAAGTTAATGCGCGCAAAACGCGGCATTTAATTTCATCGTTGGGCGGTTCTACGCTATCTCGTCGAGTGTTAGAAACGGAAATTTAGTAGGGAAGAGTAGGAAGTTCGTACGAAGTATATGAGATATACGCAAGGGAAGTAAGGAAGATGGGGTATCGCCACGTTTCAAGAACCCTTTGAACTACTTTGATTTCCGTCTGTTGTGTTTACGTGTGTGTGTTCCACGCAACGGTTATATAATACTTTGAAGATTTGGAGCTATACGATTTTCACGAATGAGAGATGCCTTCTAATAAAGGCATATAGGAATGGTTATCACGGAAAAAGTTTGAATGTGAGCCCCCCGGTACTATGGCAAAGAGAAAGAAATAGAGAAGGATAGAGAGATTTGAAGGCGAATTGTGGCATTACTTACACATCTGGAGATAATACGTATGCGAGTAATTGACAATTGTTTGTTTCTCCTAGTGATTTTATGGTACTTTGTTAAAATTTTGATCATTTTGCTGCAGTAGTGACAATCCCATATATCGTCCCCTTCCTGCAAAAAGTCACTAACTAACATATTTTGTAAAATTCACCTAACTGGACCTAGTAGCTTAATTTTATTAAATCTTTTAATGGTAAAACTCACTAAGTGCTAAATGCGTTGGAAGTGAGAATGTTGCGCATCATAAAAAGTCATTAACCGAAATATAATACCGATATTATAGAGCAGAAAAAACTACCGAAGTCAGTTGATGATAAATGTTAGTTAGTGACTTTTTGCAGGAAGGGGACGATGTGGACTAATTCCTAAAAGTAGGCAAAATTGTTTCTATTTGTCAAAAAGAAATTTAAAAAGTCAATGGTTATGAGCTAATTAATATTTTAATTTCTAGGCAAATGAATTTTCACATCTAAACCAGTATATTGTGGAATAAGAAAATGTTTTTTTAAAAATACTAATTGAAGCATGGGGATTTGTTTTTTACAAGTAATAGGATTGAAAGCATATGATTAACTAAGCATCGCGCCCGCGACTTCATCCGCGTGAATCCCGAAATAATCTCATTCTTTATTTTACCCCCTTAAGGAATAAATTTCAAAAAATTCTGAAACTCGTCTTTCTTAATTTCTAACCGAAAGGCCAAATATCAATTTTCATGGATTGAACTTAAAAAATAACGTCTCTTCATACAAACTTACGTCCCTTATTTTACCACTTCAGAGGGGAAGAATTTTGTAAAATCCTTTCTTAGTGGGTGTTTACGTCACAAAAATAAACCCACTGTTCAAATTTCATGCAATTAGCTTCAGCGGTTTCGGCTCGGCGTTGATAAATCAGTCAAGGTATGTTCCTTCATATGTATAGATAAAAAGAAGAACATATAATAAAAAAAGTGAAGCTACTTCGTTCAAAGTGGTGTTTGCTTTGCCTACAATTATTATGTTTTATTGACCAAGAATTTTCAATCCATATTAGTGTGGAAGTTACATGGTTGCGCAATAGTTTCAAAACTAATTTTTCAGAACAGACTGAAATAGTTTCGAAACAAGCTCGCTTCTGCTTCAGCTGGGGCCCAGACATTTACTTTCATATAGCAAACATTATTTACATCATAGTTTCAGTCGCGCACACGGATCCAATAACTTTAACACAATTTGCTTACAAATTTGCCTCTTCCAACATGTCGAACCTTAACTCGATCAGGCGGTAGCGTTAGTCTAAATATATAAATTTCTCGTGGCAGCATCGAGCTTTCGCCATAATTAAATTCTCATAGAGAAGTGAACATATATAGGTTCATATACGTATAATATATATGTATAGGTATACTATGTGCCACGTTTTTACCTCTTCAATAATGCAAAATAGCTACACGTGAGACCGTTTGGTGCATTGCGACGTACTTCGAGTAACTATGTACCCGAGAGCATACGTGTATGTACGTAACGTGGTTTACATACATATGTACGGGTGTAGGTCATATAAAAGGCACGAATAACGAGTTTTCGAATGACCCGCGCAAAGGGAAACGATTCCGTAGGAAAAAAAAATGAAAAAATCGTAGAGACCGAGCTCGGGCTGCTTTGCGTTTCGATAGGTCGAACGAGGGGCAGGAACAGGGGTGAGTTATAAATCGAACGCGTACACGCCTCGTATGGGTACAGTGGAAGAAATCGACTCGCCGAAATTCACTCGGATCTCGAAGCCATTCGAAACTTGAAAGGAGAGACGCGTAGAAAGAAATCTCGCGCATTGAAAGGGATTTCTATTATTTTGTAAAACCACTTCGCTCGGAGGTGAAACTACCGCTAGCGTTCCAGGGTAACACCCACTCGATCAAATACACTCCTCCGCCCTCGTCCTACTCTTTCCTTTGAGATCCTGGGAGAAATACACTTCGACGTGTAAAGATTTCTCATCTCTGAAAATTGCTTGCTGGGGTGTGGATGACAATTTTTCGAAACGATCGAGTGCGTTCAAAAAGTGGAATATGTATGTATACATCACTCGAAAAAAAAAGAATTGAATTAATATAGAAAAAAGAGTGAAATAAAGACATCGCGAAAAAAAATAACTGAACTTGCACGTAACATGCATTTAAATATTTACAAGTAACTGCTAATAGCATGTTTCATTTCCTGAAATCGATAAGTATTTTTCGAAACGATCGTCCCTCCACTTACGAAATCTTCCTTCGAGATCCCTCGGCTAGGGGCAATCGAAAAGGGTCGATGAACTTATTTTCCCAACCCCTCCGGTTTGCCTTCGGGGAGCCCCAATTCCAATCTAGGAGGGGAGTTTTCACGATAGCGAGTCCGTGCAGCGTGCGATAGTATTCGCATCTACGCTGGTTTTTTAAGCAGAAACTATATCGTATCCACGTCAAGATCTTATGTACATTTCACATGACGATCGCAAAATATTTAAACCTTCGGAACTTGGTTTATTAGAATCCTTAGAACCCGATGAAGTGGAAAGATTGAAGTCTAATTATGCTAAAGATTTACGGGAAACTTATAGATTCAGTAATTCTCTGAAATGAAATATGCATATTCCCTGCTCCGTAATATTATACTCAAGTGCTCACGCGGAGAACTCTGGAACTAGAAATATCTGTGTTTCTCTGTGCCAGCCATAATCCAGCCAAGCCACAACTTAGACTAATTAAGATTCTTGGACACGGAAAATGTAATGATTTTGTGATTCAGCCTCTTGAGACTTACGAGTATTTCACTGAAATTACTGCAGTACCGTACAGGGAGGAGAGGAGGCTATCGCATTTCTACCATAACTCGCAACAAAAGTTCGTAAACATTCTGCCAAATATATTTAGAAGTGATATTTATTTTTGTTTTGCATTCTCATATACTGAGAAAAATCGTTTGATTTAACTAAATGTTGCAAACTACGACTTCTCGTACGACCAACTATATATATATAGTTATGTCAACAAATATTATATGTAGTTTGAGTAACACAAATTTAGTTGAAGTAACCAAATAGGTACTTAGCTACTTCGATTGAATATTTATTCAAATAGTCATATATTTAGTTGCCAGCCCGTAACCTCACAATTTAGTTGAATCAAACGATTTTTTTTTCTCACTGTGGTTGACACTATACTTCTACCGTTCTTCTGATACAAATTTTTGTTGAAACAAACCAACTCGGATTAATTTAATAAAGTACCTAGTGAAGTTGAATTGGCTACATCTACCAACAAAACGAATTTTATTGAATGAAATGAAGAAATTTAGTCATTGCAGATATATATACATATATATACAATATAACCGAACATACAATGTTGGTTTGACGAAATTTAACCTTTAAACAAAAAACAATTTGGTTGGAATAACAGCATTTTTTTTCAGTAATAGCACCCATATCCAAGATGCATCCTACACTAAGAAACATTTCCTGGTCAATTTAACCAAAATCCTGGAGACGATGACCAAACTGTTTGGTAAAATATGGATCCGCCATTTGTGTTTGGTTAAACTAACCACTTTTTTGGTCAGAATAACTAAATGTTTGATTGGAATAACTAAACATTTGGTTAAAATAATTAAATATTTGATTCAATTGACCAGTATTTTTGGTTAGAATAAATAAACGCGTTTAACTAGATGCGTTTTGTCATTTTAACCCAATGATTTTTCTCAGTGTATGGATGTCTTATACCGTGTATTTTCGAGGACGAGGCATATAGGAAACGTATGAGTGCGAGTGAGAACGTCGATAAAACCGGGTAAATGCATAAGAGTTTCTCTGTCGCACACTCGAGCTGGACAAGTTCGAAAAGGACAGAGAAATGAGCGACAGAGAGGCTCTTATGCTTCACCCAGGTTAATTGGATTTCTAAAACGCACTCCCTATGTGCCCCGTCCTCGAAAACACACGACATATGTTCCTAATATACTATAAACGTTCTACGGATATCCATAGAATATCGTGTGTTTGTTGGATGAATATTTCGATTACTTAGGCAGCCTCCCCTTACAAATAGGATTGACTTTTCCATCGCAAGTATCCCGGCTACATATTATATACATTGTATTTGCGCATTAAATTAGAGTAATTTCCGGTTAACGAAACAGCGATGCGTTCGATCATCCTTAAAACGATTCAGGCACTCGAAGCCGGATGATTCAACGGAGATCAGACGTAGATTCGCAACGGAGAGACGGGTTCTCCGAATCGAAAGCATCTCGGAAGATATCGTTCGCTGGAAGTTGTTCTTGGGTCGAGGCCGTTTCGCCTTGAAAACATGTATCCGCAGAATGGAACCCTCCCATCGAAAAGGGAATCCATTTACAGAGAAAAAGAGGAAGGAGAAAGGAAGCGAGAGATAGATAGATCGCGAGAGAAAGACTCCCCTTGATACCCGCGTAGGTAGTAAAACGATTGCCATACGGTGTCTCCCGCGATAACCCCAGTCGATCAGGTAGAGCCCGTCCCTCCATCTTTTCCCGATCCTCCTCGAGATTCCCCGTTGCCCCTGTCCGATTCGTCTCCGGGAAGGTGCCCGAGGGCGTCGTCAATGTTTCCGACGACAAACCTCCTCCCGAGCGTCACCGACGCTTCCCTGGAAACCGTCGTTTCCCTGGGCGAAGGAGGAGGAAGAAAAAAGAGGCAGAGAATATGTATCGAGCCAAATCCTCACTCCCCCCAAACCTCGACGGTCTCTCCGCGCGAGCTCCAAATTCTCCGAGCCTCGCGCGCACGCTTCTCCCGTGTAGTGTCTCCGTCTCACTCTTTCTCTCTCTCTCTTTATCGTATATCTTTATATAGGCATACGCGCGCGCCTACGGAGGCTGTGCGGCGGGCGCTGGCCAAATAGTCAAGTGTAAGCGGGTGGTTGGTCGACAAATTCGGCTCTGTCGTGGTGAAGGGTGGAAAGGGGGAGGGGGACTAGCGCGCGCGGGGTGCACGACGACGAGTGGGGAAAAGCAATCAATCTTTGAGAGGCAGATGAGTGCGGATCTAAAATATAGGGCAACGCAAATTTAGTCTGGCCGCGTCCACGTGTCGACGTGAATGCGCAACCGCCTGGGTTGTAATCGATATTGCTGACAAGGAGGAGGTACCACGCCCTGCACCTGTGAGACGCGCGGGATGCAATATTACACGGATACCCACCTCGACCGCCGGGAGAAGATCGACGGCCGCTGCCGCGAGGTTTGGGAGAAGAGGGAGTTGTGTCGTCGACGTGGACGCCGGCGACGTACAGTAGCCGCGGGCCGCGCGCGTGTTTCGAACTTGCTCCGCCGTGGCTCGCGAGCTCGGCGCGCTTCGCATCCGTCGGTTGACACTGGCGGTTGTTTTCGGGGAGAATCTCTCGGCGGCTCTCGCTGGGACTCTCCGAGTCACGTGGCGGGTCGACTCCATCGACGTGTCGTCATCGATTGTCAAGCGCACGGGGCGACTCTGTCACGGCTTGGCATCGTTGCTCTCCCTTCCGTCGATTATTTCCGCCGATGGGAGAAGCTGTAGGACGGCGGAGGAGCTCCCCCGTATAACGGGCATAATCTGTCTCGTTGGGGAATTTCACGTAGGAAATCTCCCGTGACGAGAGAGATGCGGGAGAACTAAAAAGATCGTTCACAACGAAAGAGAGATTGAGTAAGGGTTCTCCTTCCTGACTTTTTGTTTGCTAATGGTGAACCGATTTGGGAAAATAGGATGAATGTCGGTTGATCTTTTCGAATGGGGAAAAGACATTTCTTGCGAAGGGAAGATTTGTGGGGAATTATTATCTTAAAGTAGAGAAAGAGAGGGAGATGCATAAAGTTGTGTAAGGATTGTGATGACAGTTCTCTAAAATATGATCTTAGTGAATTGATTTATAGAATTTCTTCGCTGAGGAAATTTGTTGGGATGAGAATGCGAATCAAAGGAACATTTGATAAAAGATTGAGAAAGGCGTTTTCGTGACTTTTGGTTCGATAATGGTGTATGGATTTGGGTAAACAAGACGAATGCCGATGGACTATTTTGTTCGGGGAAAGGGAATTTCTCATGAAGAGAACTTAAAAGACATTATTAATATGTCTTACGAGAGGCGAGGTTGAATAAGGATTTTTTAACGAAGATGGATCGTTGATAATCCTCTATAACATGATTTCTTGACTTACCTGATTTATGTAATCCTTTTACGTTTATCGAGGTAGACGTATTACGAGTACGTATAAGATGATCTGATTTAGGCGAGAGTAAACAAACTGCTATATGGATTTTCCTGCCGGAACTAATATTGTCCGAGACTTCCGGAATGAAGATAAATTAGCTTCGAGTAACAGCGGGGAAAGATTTTTTTTGTAATCGATGGATACTTGTATAGAGTATTTGACTTGATTTATAACAGTGAACGTATTATTGTGACGTGCTCCGTCGCTTCGAAATTATTACGAACCTTAATAGAATTGAGCGAGACTAATTTAATATGCTGAATGATACCAATTATAATTGACAGCTATGCTAGAATCAAACCTTTGAAGTTATCATCAGTTTGAGTATAATTACATGCATAATTGGACATGAGGAACATATTCAATTAAAATAGATATGTGAAATAAGTAAAAAAGTATCTTATGAATTATTTACAGACAATTTTTATATAATTTCTCCTTGCAAGTTTTTTAATTCGTTCTATAGGACTATAATAAAAAAATTAAATATAGTGCGATATGTTGTAGTATACTCTGCGCCGTGCACCAACAACAATATTTGGTTTGCAACTTATTGTTAGTTTGAAAATGGCTACACGGCCTACTGGTATAAACAATGGCTCAAAACCTTAAAGTCTATTACAGTAATTCTCATGCATGTTTTCCTCGTTAGGACACTATATTTGAAACTTTGAACGACTAATAATAAAGACTGTAATTGAGTTCACTTTACGAACTTTTCAAATATTAGAATAACTAATGAAAATATACGAGCAATATTAGAACCAATTTAACTTAACTAGGTAATTATCAGGCCAAACAACTTTTAACAAAGTAACTTTTAACTTTTAACGGTTGTTAGAGATATAAATAGAGAATTCAAGCATCGGTGGGTCATTACGTCTCTGAAGAGGGTTCGAAGAGGAACCGAAACGTGAGACGTGAAGTGGTTGTCGTTAAAAGTTGTTTGGCTTGATAATTACCTAGTTAAGTTAAATTAATTTTAAACTACTATACAGGCAACGTAAGCATTACCTTAAGAATATTAGAACCTGTAACTATTATAAATTAATACTGCTGAAAAATGATTAATGAAAACCAAACTTATAGAAGAGACTTTTCATTTACCCACATTTATAGTAGTGTCGTGAAATAAGCTACGACCAGATATTACGTTAGAAGTATAGTCGTGTCTAAAAATACAGGATACTTAAGAAAAGTCTGCATGAATCCTTCTCGTCTAGATTTTATTAGATATAGCGATTAAGTGTCTCTCGTTGTTCGAAGGAAGGCTATACATATACAAAGGAGGGCAATATAGAAAAAATGCTGCCTATATGATTATGGAAATGAAAATTACAAGAGACCACTTTCTCTGTGTGCCCATATTTATAGTAGCACTATAAAATAAGTCACGATCTGACGTAGCGTTGGGAGCGGTCGCGTCTAAAAATACGAAAAACTCGAGAGGGTCTGTACGAACCTTTTATTGGCAAAATTTCATTAGACATAGCCATTAAGTGCCCTTTGTCCCTCGAGAAAATACTATGAACACGGGCAGCGGAGAATGTCGCTGTAGCTGATTTGATTCGAATAAAAGAGTACGACGGACAACGGCGAAGGGACACCTGGATAGAATAGGGACGATGATACGAGAGTAGGGGAAGACGTGTAGGGTGAATCAGGTTTATCCCAAGTAGAATTGATTCCTCGGGGGAGGAGGGCGTCTTTTGTGCAATCACGTGTAAGTATACGCGGGGGTAATCTATGCTCGTATACATAATGACACCTTAAAAAATAAAGGACCCTCGAGGGAGTCGATGCGAAGCCCTACATATTGGCCAGATTTCATCAGATATAGTGATTATGTACTCACGTTTATCAGGAGAGAATTGCGAGTGTGACTAGAAAATGTTTAAAGGAAAATAGAGAGGACGTAGAAGGGGGAGAGAGGGAATGAAATATATGCAATTTTTGTGATTAAAATTGATGGCACGTAATTTCGAATGTCCCTTTTAAATTAAATCGTGTATTTTTTATCTGAAATGTAGTAAAGCAAATAGCAAAAGCCAATGAAAATTTCATCGTATGATTTACTCTGGTTGAGATTTTTTCAATTTTTTTTGTTACCCATTTGCTCAGGCAGCCGTTCGAATATTTCGTTGATTATTATTCTGACGTATCATGCTATACAATTTCTATGAAATATTTCAATTATTTTGATAACTATTTATAACTATCCATTAACGAATCTTTATGCTTTCTGTTTCAGAGGCCGACTACACCTTAGATGATTCCTTTTGGAATGAAGAAAGTTCTGCTGGTGAGCCGAAGCTTATTATCTACCCTTCTAACGATATTATATTTCACTTATAAACCCCGAGGAAGGGTCTGATGTAATCGATCGGGTTCTGTTTTGTTGGGGTTAAAGTATACAAGAAGTAAGAAACACTTTACGCGTATAGCATTATCGCAAGGCTACAATAAATCGTAGGGTTATAGGTATACATGACTGTGGAATGTCATTTCTAAAAACTCAAACCTATGAATCTCATTGAGATATTTACAATGTATTTAAAATCTTAATGAATTTGAACAAGAATTTTTAAAATACAGATAGTTTTCCCGTTTCAAATTATTTTGACATTTGCCACTGGATTCGTTTATTAGTGTTTTTAGTTCATTTCCAATTAAGCGACTCTAATTTTGGACTAATTTGGTTCAATACAATCTTCTTCCTTACAAGTTACAAAGAAATCTTTAAAACCGGCCAAAAGAATTAATATTCAGAAACAGAATAAATTATAATATTTGTATTTTGGTACAATAATAATGATTGTCAAAATAGGCAATAATCATAATTTCACTACATATAAACTCTTAGGCTAAACAAGGTAAACATTTTTTAGAATATTACAATTTGTCATTCATGTATGTAAATGTTTTATATCCATAGGTGTATCTTCATTTTATATTGACATTAATATAGGCCAATGTTTACGAGTAATGAAATACTTCTGATTGAATTGGATACGCTCATTCCGACGTTGGTTTACTATTGTTGCTCCATGGTAGAGAAACATCGAGAGCAATCTCATCACCTATATGTAGGTATACACTGTATGCAAACGAACAGATCGAAGAATTTCATTAAGATGAAAATATTAATATACCACGATAGTTTCTATCCCCGAAGGAATGAGTAGAGATGAAAATAATCTTAAAAAATAAAAGTAATTCATGTGTACGTCCTATCCGTGAGGTTTCCAAATGTAACGGTTCTTCTCCCTGGATTTCCGCATGCAAATGAGTAGGGGCCGAAAGTCATCAACATCAAAATAGAGAAACAGGTCCAATTCTAGTGATGCGGAAAGTAATCGTAGCAATTGAAAAAAAACTGTCATTTTTACCGTTTATATAGTTTGGAAGCGATATGTAATGTCATAATTATCGCCTTCGTATTAAAACTTCGGTAGATCTTTTCATGAATGAGAGTAAAGCGGGAATCACTAATATCAGAATGTGTTTGGTATAAGTCTCAATTTATTTGAAAATGAAAAAGAAGTCTCATTTTGAAATTTTTTCTTCACTTTTTTCTACCTGAATTTCGATATTCTAATCTTGATTTTAAAGAACATAAAAATCAAGACTAGAATAACAAAATTCAAATAGAAGAAAACAGTTTCATCTTTACGTTTTTTGAAATAATGTTTAGTATATCAAAATAGTCACTCACCTTTATACCATGCATATGGAGCAATGAAATCAAGAATAAGCTGCAAAATTAAAATCAAGTTATTTTTACATTTTAAGTGCGAGGCTTTCGAAAAAGAGTGGTATATGCATAGAAAATCATTTCTATGTAAATAAGCCTCGCGTAGTGAGTTTTATAATCTTCAGCAATAAAATGTATTTATACAGCATTTGTTATGAAATTTATTAATCGAATACTAAATTTTACTATAGCAGTCAGTGCAATATACTATTATCCAGTATATTTTACTATTTATCTAATTAAATTTCATCAGTGAGCACTGTACATGAATCTTCTTTTTCCGACTATACATATAGGTAAGCAGAATAGGAAATTATCAAAATGAATATACGGAAACAACCATTTCATCAAAAATAAACGTGCAGCAGAAGTATGACTCATATAACAGTATTGAATTTTATTTACAATTGCATCAAAACGATAACAAAAATAGTTCGCTCCTTCATAGAGTAAATATACCTACGTTTTTTTTCACATCACTGCAGTACCCGCGGGTATCTTTTAAGAAATATCAAAACATTTCTAAAAAACAGAGTAAAACTATTTTGCATCCGCACTTGCCAGCCCCAAGATCAAAATATTGAAATTGACCTGAATCCTCGCGTTAAATCAAGCGAGATGAAAAAATCGTTTAAAATTACTTGAAAACAAGTCATTTCGACGTGTCGACCCCAGAGCTTTACACGAAGCGAACAAAAAGGGTTCTTGTACCCAAAATACCGAACCCCCCCTTTACAACCGGCAAACGACTAGGGCGAAGGAATATTTTCAAAATAAAAGCAAATCGTCCCACCTTTCCCACGCCTTTCGCGCGAGAATTAATAACGCGCGGCAATCTCCGAGGATCCCGTGCAAAGACTGATCCGTCCCACTTTACCCCGTCAACCCGTCGCCGTCGTTTTGTCACTTGTTTTCAACGCCTCGGCTGGAAATTCGCCGCAATAAAACTCGAGCGCGTGTGCACCCCCGCCGAGCCGTACACGCGTGTACGTCAAATTTCTTTGCCGCGATAACTTCTATCTATCATCAACGAGGTGGGCAAAAATCCGTAAAAAGGTTACTGGCTCACGGCTCGAGGAGTGGACGGGGGCGGACGTTTTACGAGGAGGCGGCGGAGAAGAGAAGGCTACAGTGAGGGAGGGGAGAAGGGAATAGCCCTTTTTCGACCCGTCCTGTACCTTATTCATGAAGCTGTACCGCTCGACAACATTATCATTTCGCGCAGATCGATCACAAAGCACCATTATTTGGCGCCGAGCTTGTACGAGAACGTCGTGTGGGTGTGAGACCCGAACCTCTCCGTAGGCAAACGGCCAAGCGGGTGATTAATGTGGCAGCTCAATGATATCCAAAGTGCGTCCGTCGCGGGGTCCTGAATCGCGGGTCAGGGAGAGATTGAAGAATGAGAAATAGATTTATTTTGGTTGTGGGGAGGCCTGTCGTACCACCGGGGTTTGGGGTTTCACCGTCCGTTTGTGCAACGATCTCTCTTCCGCGAACCGCGAACGCCAGGGTCTCGCGCGATTCGTCTCTGTTTGAGCTTTCCTCGCGAACGCGTTGGAGGGGGAACGGAAAGAGGCAGGAGATGACAATTCCTGTAGTTCTCTGCCCGCGGGAAATGACGTTACAGCGTGTCGCGGAGGACGTGTGATGTTGAAAGGGGAGAATACGCTCTTGGGAGTAGGTATTTTGACAATTGAGCGTTTTGCGTAGTACCGGAGATTTATCAGAAAATTCTCGTACAATGATGCTGCATAGTGGATTGGGTCGGAAAAGCCTTCGTTGCATGTCACTTTCGTTATATAAGTATCTTATATTTAACACAAAAATAAGTCAAACAATAAAATCCCACGAGATTAAATCACTTCTATCACAGTTGACCCGTTTTCGATTTACGAACAAATTTGACGGTTACTGAATTGTAATAGTTTTTATTGTAACCGAACAAAAGACTTATCTTTGGGCCATTTTAGAAAGGCCTAAGAAAAGTCATCTTGTAGAGCGTTAAAAGTTACTTCCGTTCACAAATTTTCATTAAATTTTATCGACGCACAAGAGAGTTATGATACTTAGAAAAGTTGAAATTCGAATTATCGAGATTTCTCGATGTCGTAACTTTTTTTACGCGTCGATAAAATTTAATGAAAATTTACGAATAAGGGTAACTTTTAATGCTCTACAGAGAGGGCAACTATTTCAGATCTTCTGTAAAATAACCCAGACAAATTGTCAGTTCGCCATCCGACATTTGTCTAAGATAAGTGCAATATCTCTCCATTCCAAACCGCACGGTCCTGGCAGTTTGTAAGAGCTTTCAACATGTCGTGGATAAACGCGAAGGAGGCAAAGAATTCCATAAATTACAAAGGGTCGAAAAATCAGGGACGTTGGCACGGCGCAATTGCGACTTCAAATCGAACGAGGAAATTGGTTTCAGGTGAGGTCGAACGATTACTTCGAGAACATCGGCAGAACCAAGAGCTGATAAAAAATATAGGCGCTCACTACTATCAAATCATCTATCCGGTGCAGTTACGGCATCACGAGAAAATGGGGATATCCACAAGAGAGGTCGGCTTTCCAAAGGTAAATATCCGCTTGCAAAGTGAGATGCCATTGTTGAGTCGACTCAATTTTAAGTTGCATATCGGTCATGTTCGGAGAGAAAAGCGGTAGAATTTTATTACGGGCAGTCGCGCGCCCGGGTGTAAAATATCTTCCCTCTGGAGATTCAAGTTTATTCCTAATACGTGTGCATGCGGATCGGATCATCCGACGATATTTTTCCGAGCATCGTACGTACATAGGTATATGTATGCGAAGTCCTCTGGGAGCCGACATACATCCAATTTGTCAACTCCGTAACTGTCACACCCTCCCGATATGTCTGTTCCTAAGTAGTATTCTTGCACAGTGCGGGTTACGCCTGCTGAGAGTTCCCATCAAATTGTCGAAATGTGGACCTATTGTGATCGCACACGGTGAAAAGTTTGTGTTAATTTTCAACGACATTTTACCGGTGTTGAAAAACCTGTGTACCACATCTGGTGACATTCAATCTTATGCCATTATTATCTAACACCAAAAGTGGTCTATATAGGTCCACACTGCAGAATTTGTTACAGTGTATAGATTTTTAATAAGTTACTTTTTGAAAATCTCTCATTGACATCTGATGTTGGAACCAAAATAACTTAAATATTAGTTCTCTTTTATAAATCTTTTATTATTTTACATTTTACTTTTACATATTTGGAACGCGTCTACGTTTTATTCCTTTGATTAGGACTGAATCGACATTAGGCTTGCAAATCATAATCGAGAAACGTCTTGTTGATTATTTTCATGACAACCAAGGGTTATTGATTCTCAAAGTAATATGTTAATTTTCATGGCAACTGGTCTTGATCCAGGTCCGCAGAAAATCAATACTTTTTATTCGTAAAGTGATACAATTATAAGAAAAATACTTTAAAAAATAGTACGAGGACGTAAAAAATGATAAGTATTGATTTGGTCTCTAAAATATGTTACCAGAATAAACATAATAATCCTAATGAAAAAGTTTTTTGATATATATGTAAGCTTTGTACGCGTTTGACATCAGTTCAACCAATTGTATAGTAAATGACGTTGAGCTTCAAAGTGGAAGAAATGGAAATTTCGACTAATTTTAGGCTTAATGTCGGTCGTTGATTTTTATGTAAATAGAACGTATGTGTTTAACCTCCGAGGCATAGTAATAATATGACATTGAAGATCGCAATAGTTTCAAAATTCCAACCCCGGAAAACTACGCGAGGACATATAACAGTTTTTCTTCCCGCTATGAAAAATGTCAGTAGATTTTTACCATAAATAGCATAAATAGCATAGTTTTGAAAACTATACCACGACCGCAAGATCACAGTTTCGCATTTCAAGGTAAACCGTTTGACGACTGCAATGACATGGTAAATAGACAACCAAATTAAGTGATTTTCATCCAAAAAAATCCTATATATGTACTACAACTGAAATCAAAATTCTTTGATGAAATGGACAATAAAAGAAACAATCATTAAAAGAAACTGAAGAACAATACGGAAGCTCGAATAAAAAGTACAGCGAAATCTCAAATGAGACACACAAGTAACTTTTAATTATTTTACCTTTTATTTGCGTTAAATGACGAATATCTTCTTTAAAATTAATTGTATTCTACTGTACGGAATTATTTAAAGTATATCTGTATTGCGAATGAATACTACATATTTTTTTACAAGTTTTATCAATGGTCAATAATGTTGACGGACACTTCTTAAGCTCTTCTTTATGAAAGATGTTACGCTCGTTGATTTAATACATTAGTATGGCTGTCGCGTACGAGATGTAAAATTTTGCAGAAATACTTCCAATAATTGCGAGGAAGAAATGTACTTTTCCTGTGCAATTTCAAATACTCCTTGCATAGCTCGCGTTCGCTTAAATTGACTATCTTTTTTCAATTAAACTGAAGCTTCTTTTTTCTGAAGCGATCCAATGTATTCACCCGGGAAAAACGTTTATATGTGATCATTTATAGAGTTGAATATAATCAGATTTCAAATTTGTCTATCTGATACAAAAATATACGAAAATGAATATGATCAGATATAATCAAATAAAATTCCATATCGATACCTTACTTTGAAAACCTCGTAAGTGCAATTTTTGACAAAAATGCCATTTATAGCTTACTGTGTGTTCAGATTTTAAACCTTAACGCGCAGTAAGCTATAAATGGCATTTTTGTCAAAAATTGCACTTACGAGGTTTTCAAAGTAAGGTATCGATATAATCAGATGCAATATTTTCATTTTTATTCAGATCTGACTATTATGTAGGTATATAATCATATCTGATTACCTACAATTTTTTTTTTTATATAAAGCGTGCCTTTTCAAAACTGTGTAAATGCCAAAAATTAAGGGGTTTTCAAGATTTCTCTTTCTACGCTTTTTCTTTCTTCCGAAAAACTTTAATTTTGGCATTAACAATTTTCTGAAATACACACTTCGTATATCACGCATGACGGTATTTAAGCATTTCTTTGCAATTGTAAATTTCATTCTTCCAAATAATCAATTGGTTATCACTAAAGAACGCAAAACAGATAATCTTTGGAAGTAGATACTCATGGAATGACTATTGCATTATGCATAGAAAAGCGGTCATGACAGAACGACCGGGGTAGAAATAATCGACTATTCCGACTGTACGACGATCTGCGAAACGATATGAGCGCTCTTTTACGCGATATAATGGTGCGAAAGCGTAAAGGGCCTTGTGCATAAACGTGGACTATCGTTGCAGTATCCCGAGAGAGGTGGTGGCTACGGAGATCGCGGCTATCAAAATGCAAGAAGAGCACGAGTGAGTATATTCCGAATGTCGCATGCAAATCCGAGAGATTCTTACTTTCTTTCGTTTCGTTTTCTTTTTTCAGTCACGAATTTACCGCGCGTTACAGAGACGCGAATTTTCGCGCTCGCTCCGCAAACGTCTCTCGCCACTTGATCGCCTTTAGCATGTTGACTGCCAGCCGTATTTTTCAAAAATAGTCCTCGTAGGCCGATGATAAATTATAATGTATTTTGACTTAGAAAGTGCGATAATTCATGTGGATTTAAAATATTCGGTAAAAAAATTTCCGAAAAAATGGAAAAAAATTAAGGTAATGAAAACGGCAATTTTTCGATTTGTATTCTGACCACAGGCATCAGTTTGCAACAAATTCCCGAAACATCATTATACTATAGTTCTCCTGAGCCGTGTTGGTCATAAAATACAGTCAAAAATGAATCAACGGTCTGGGAGGCGTCCCATGGGACCAACGCGCTGCCGGTTTAGGTACTTTACTTGTTGGTTTCATGGGACCAGCATGGCAGTCAACGCATGAAATTCAACGCAGTTACTCACGGAATGACGTTTTGCGATTTTCAGACGGATAAACACTATCATCGGACGTCCCTTCTCATCAAGGCCTTTAGTCATAAATTTCGTCTAGACTTAGAACTGAATACGTAAGAAATCTCAAATTCCTAATTTTGTTAATGTACATGGTGCGTCAAACGAGCCGAACATTAATTGGACGGTAGTCGGTGCTTATTTAAACTCGCATTCCACTCCTTGTTTACGGTTCCTGTTCATTATTTCTTCAGTATTACTAGTTCTTCAATTGGCAAAAAAATGTATCAATTTAAAAAATTTTTCTGGTGGATCAAAATTACTTTCTGGATTTTTCATCGAATTTAGGAGAGATTCGTTTGCTTTATTATTTATATCCGAATATACTCTAGAATTATATTCATGTGGATATTATATGTATTATTGTTTTTTATGGGGCATTCTTTTACAAGTACCTTCGCAGCACTCAACGCGCAATTTCCCGACGAAACCCTTCATCAATTTTCCCGCCTCCCGTTCGGCGCAGCTCGAGCGTGGTGGCGTTTGATGAATTTCTAAACTGCGTTATGTGTTATTTGCGTGATCGAAAATACCGGCCGGACCATGAGTGGACGGGAAAAGCTCGGTTCTTGATAATTTTAAATTGCAGTTTTCACTTGTCAAGGTATTTCCATTATTCATAGCGAACAGAATTTAAATCGAACCGCAAATAAATTAAAGGGATGTACACGGACGAAATATTCGTTTTATTATATTTGCTGGATCGAAACTTTCTGCTAATTCATACATACGTGAATGATATTTCACATTGTGTACATGGCACGTGTTTTGTACCAAATCAAGAAATTCTTTCTCGCCATGGTAGCGATAAGTATAAATAAAGCAGCACTCTTGGTAATATTTCTGATCAATCGCATCGCTACTTCAGGGGTCAGCCATAAGGCCGAAAAATGAGGTGTTTTCGAGAATTCTTTTTCTCGAAAAATATAATACTTTTTAAAAAAAGTTCTTTATGCATTTTATTAAGCATGATTTGGACTATAGATGATCTTTTTTTACTTAAAAATATTTATGTATATAGCCGCGATGGCTATTTTACCGAACGTACACTAACATTCAGTCCTGGGTCATCTAAAATTAAAAAAGCTGAAAAATATTTATTTAATGTATCAAATAATCTAGTCCTTGAACGAAGGATTTTTCGAAACATTAAATAGAGAAAAACTGGCAGACGATTGAAGATAAAAGTACGATTTTCAGTGAAAATTTTACTCGTTTTTTACTACTTAGCGAATAAAGATATCCTTCGTTCAACGTCTAGTTTTTTCATCCCGAGATAAAATTTAAAGAAAAGAAAATTTAATCGCTTCATTAATTTTCGAGAAATCGTTGTCAATAATTTTAAAAATTCTCTTTCAAGAAAAACGCGGTTAAAATTTCAACTAATGATTATACTAGTATGCGCAACGCATAATTCAATCTCCTATAACTCCATCAATTTTACTCGGATAAACTCGAAATATTGACAGAATACTCTCAAGATATGGAATATTTTGAAAATGCAAAAACTGAAAAATACGATTGTTCAAGATTACTCTGACTAGATATAAACCCTTAACATATTTTTAGTAGGTATACGGTGGTGATTGATCTAGAAAGAAATAACAAATTCGAATCGATCGTTAAATTCGAATAACGAAACGTTAAAGAGCAAGAATTCACATTTTCCAATAGTATCAGAGAGTCCGTTTACTAAAAATTAAAAAATTTCCAGCAACGAAATCAATCAGAATTAGATACGCTGATAGCGTATCCCGATGCGCCGGAAACGGCAATAATTATTTGCTGAGACGATTAAAGTCGTACATAAATCTATCCCAATTGTTTCTGCTGACGAAACATATGAGCACACTCGCACAGTGACCCGACGCTCTTGTTAGAAATCCTCTTTGCGCGGAGCAACAACTTTTTCTTCTTCTTTCGCGTAGTTGATGCGATACACAAATAATTTCAAAGCGACTCGTTGAGTTTTCACTACCCAGTTCTTCTCCCCTTTCACGCGAATACCATAGGTATAGCACATCCTGAGTGTCTCGTCGAGTTCCTATTTCCATTTCTTCTCTCGTATATGATTACTATCACGGCACGAGTTTCTAGATCCAAACTGTATTTCTCGTGGAGAAAAAAATATGACAAACTCGCGGTGCGAGCCGGCAAGACTACTTCAATTTCAAAATCATATTGGGCTCGACTTCTCTTTAGTCAAATTGCGTTCGCGTGTAAATACCGGGTGATTCTTTAATATTGCGACAAACTGCAAGGATGGTATCCTTGGATGAAAATAAGACAAAGAGTTCCTATGAACATGGATCCGGAAACGCTGAGTTTCGGAATTGCATTTTTAATCGCCTTATTAAAAAAATATTTAAAACGCAATGAGACGCATCCCTTCTTCTGAAATAATATTTAATACTCATGAGAAGACCCTATTGCAAAAAATTAATAAAATGGAAGCTCTGAAAAAATATGCTTCCTATTATTAGTATAGAAAATTTGTATAAAAATGAACACTCTGTTTCTCTGAAACTCAACGTTTCCGGACCCATGTTCATAGGAACTTTTTTTCTTATTTTCACCCAAGGAACCCGTCTTTAAAGTTCGTCGCAATATTAAAGAATCACCCGGTATAAGAAAGAGTAGTCGAAATGAGTTAAACATAATTTTAATAAAATAAGTCATAAATACTAAGGATGGATCATATAGTTCAATACGAACAAACGGATTTTACATTCGAATAATTTTTAATAACGGATCTTATGAAACGCGTTTTCCACTCTCTTCGTTTTAATACCTCAAATATTATTGCATTAACCCTTTAAGTGACTGAAGACTGGGACACATTTTAAAACACATTATATGAACTCTTTTTATGTATATAATATTTCTTGCCGTGAAAAAATTGTTTTCATATTTTTTAAAATTATAGATAAGGTAAGGTGGGGTAAGAGCGTACGAAAAAATAGACGGGGCAAGTGCCTCATATCAATTTTTATACAAGTTTCTTAGCGAATGGTGCTGCCATCTTTAATTTGTAATTTTTGGTGAGTACGTATGTTAATTAAGCTGTTTTTCGAATCTAAGAGGTATTTCCGCGGTTGCTAATCTAAATTATTGTTTTTGTTGACATGTTGATATAATGTACTTGCCCCGTCTATTTTTTGGTACGCTGCTACTCCACCCAGTCTTACTTATTTATATTATTTTTTCATATGTATTAGAATTTACATTTATCTTGTGTAGTATTAGTTTCCCATTAAAACATCAGCTAGGAGACTTAGGCCTGGTGGCAAACTATTCTCCCAGTACAACTTAAAGGGTTAAAGAGATGTCAAAGAGACATCAAGTAGTTATTTTTATAAATATATATTTCACATATATACAGTGAAACCTCTCCAAAGTCGCCTCTCCATATATAGTAGTCATCCCCTACTTTCCTGCCCCTTCTTCTGTTCCTCGCAGTGAGCGAAACCGAAGTTGCAACAAACCACCGCATAGATACGGTAAAAAGAACTTTTGTACAAAGTGATATTTGTATAGCAAGTAGAAGTTGTCCTCCGGAGCGATATAGCACAAAGTGTCGTTGTACATTGCAATTGCTGCTGCGTCAAATAAAAATTATTCCCACATCTGTGTGGCAACATTTAAGATATTCTACAGCCAATAGTAACATTAATGTATCGCATACAAGTATGTGAATTGTAGTTTTTGCAATGGAATATGTAATATTTACAATATACAACGGTACTCTGTACCATTTCGCTCCTGCGGACAACTTATACTTTGTAAATTATCACAATTACTCAATTTATTGAGTACCTTGTACAACTTTTTTTTTCCGCGCAGGCGCGCATTCCTATGTGCTCGATATATCCCTACCATTCATTAGCCACGCCCCTAGACCCGACCTTTGTAAAGTACAGTAGAAATCCAAGAACTTGGGCACCCAGAAATTTTGGCATCTCCTACTTTCGCGTCCTCTCTCCGGATATTCTGTCGGTATACAAGCGAGGGGCACAATAGGTAGTCGGCACGGCTCACTGCAGCATACACACTTTTATTCCGAAGATTTCTGCGCGCACTGAAGGCATACGTGCAAGTATCCCCACCATTCATGAGTCACGCCTACGAGAGAGGGCTTAGAAATCTGGGCAGTCCCAACGCGGTGCCCAAATTCTTGGATCCCCACTGTACAGTAGTACTCCCCTATGGAGTTGGCCAGTTTACAGATCTCTAAACCTCAAGGTTTCACGGTACCAGGTTATTTTTCCACCGCACAACGGTCGACGATATCTGTGAATTAAAATTCCAAAGCGAGCGCGTGTCACGCAAATAAGAAATCTCGCCACGATCCTCGCTTCCTCCCAAAAGCTCTTCCACTCGCTAACTCGACACGTTTTTTCCCCTTCGAGATTCTCCTTGCGTCGCGCAACGTCCCATCGTGTTTCCCTCGTCAAATTTTCCTTCTCCTTTTTCATAAGTAACGAAATTTAAGGGTCGCAAAAAAAAACGGGGGCGTCACGGGGGCTGCGATATCGAGAGAGAAAGAGAGAGAGAGAGGGAGGATAACGTCTATCGCGGACAAACACAGATGAGACTTTACTTTCCCTTGGGTGGAGTGATTACTCCTGCCCGTTTGAATTTACCGCGAACACGACGATTATTCCCCCGCTGGCTCGCGTTTGCGAAGATAAAGTATTAAAGCTACTCGTCGCGCGCGACTCGCCGCCGTAGTTTTGCGAGCGCGAAGGATGGGCGCGCGTGTCTGATAAATAAGCAGCGAAGGCTCCGCCCCCCGTCTCTCCCACGTTTCTTCCCTTCTATTCGTTCTCTTACCGGCGCTCGGCAGACTGTGCAACATCGCGAGCAATTCGACGTGTCCCTTCGTACCGTCGATATACGTACTATATATACAAATCCCCCGATCCTGGGAAACTTTGCCTCGCCTTCGGATTGATTGTAAACAAAATCGGCTCGGGCGCGTCGGAATCGCTACAGCGCTGAAAGGAGAGTAATCCTCTCTGAGATTTGGGCGTGGGTGCGCGAGGTTTCCCAGACGGGGGTAGATGATTAACGGAGATCGCAATGTTGCAGGCAACTTTTAGCCCCGAATCTGGTCCAAAAAGACTTTTTATCCGGCGCGGAACAAACTGGAAAGCAGGTAACGAACCACGCCCCCTTTAACCCTCAAACGCTGCATGGGTCCTATAGGACCCGAGCGTTTATTTCAATGTGCTGTATCTTCAAAACCCAGTAAAATTTGTTTGCAAAATATTTGTTATAAGCAATAAACAGTGATGAGTAAATGTAATGTATTCATTAAGGTAAAACTTTGAGCTACAATTTAAAAAAAATGTAGTGTGGTATGTCAATTTGAACACGAGATATTGCAGTTTAAACTTTCCTCGGGTCTTTATGGACCCATTGTAGCGTTAACGAAAAATTCGGAGGTTGTAGTGTTTGAGGGTTAATCGTTCGTTCAACTATTGTCAATCGGTTTGTGCATTGCCCCCCGGCAGGATATAGAACATTGCTACTACCACGGCAGTGTGAGGGATTACCCCGGTGCTATTGCTGCTTTCCATACGTGCAACGGAGTCAGCGGTGTAATTCATTTAGGCAATGAAACCTTCGTCATCCATCCGTTCTACGGCGGCGATCTGTCGGTCAGTCAACCTACATGAAAAATATGTTTGTTTTAGACAGTAAAACACGGGAGCTTATGCACTGTTATTTGACGAAAAGCTGCGAATGAATTCCGGTGAAGAAATCTAGATCGAAAAGCGTGTGTATCGAATGTCGCGAATCTGATCTGAGACTGGGCGTGGGCTGCGGAACGCGCGTACCAATAGCGAGCCAGCCGAATCCTCTCGTCTACTTTTCACCGTACTAAAGAGCGAACCGTGTCGAGTGAGACGGTAGTAAGTAGGGGACTCAGTAGGCCCGCTATTAGTTCGCGCGTCTGACAGAGTCCACGCCCAGTTTTGGAGCAGGTCCGTGAACAGCCCAAAATTAATTGACCCAGTAGACTTAATAATTTCTGTAACTTTGAATAGCTGCTCTTATTTTCATGAAGTAATTAGTTGAATCGATTGAGTATTTATTGTGCTATCCTTATCGTATATTCAGTTGAACTGAGGAACTTTTAACATAATGCACGGTCCAGCAAATTATTTGCAGACACGGAAAAATGATGCAATTAATAAAATCTCGATAGCAATATTTATACTTGCAATCTTTATATTGATTTATGCAATCACATGCCTTTAATGAACCTTCTTATTTGAAGTATTTTTTACCGTTTATTTTACGATTTTTTGTTAATTTATCGCATTTCTCGTTACATACGTTGTCCTTCAATTTAGCACCAGTAATCACTGGGGCGATCGTAACAACGACGATGGCTTCATTCAATGGAAACTGTTATTACCTACCATTGAGAGAGTATTATACGGTCGTTAGGTGGAAAATCACGCAACGGTTACACAATTGTGATCCACGTTGAATAAACTCAATGACGCAGTGTCTACAGTGTCACACTCGTCGCAACTTTCGGTAGCCTAAAAGTTCGGTTAAATGTATCGGCTATTTGTGTGAATGGGTCGGTTTAACCTACGTTATATTTTGAAATTCTATTGCTACGAAAATCAAAGTTAAACTAAATTTCTGTCGAACTTGGCATGGATTAAATAAGCCAAATATTATTGCTTTAATTTGACTATCTCGTACTCTTTGATTTAAATACTCGTAACGTTTTTACTTCGTTCATACACTATATAAAACCATACAGAAAGTTAAAATAACGAAAACACATCCTGTTTCAGTTTATGAAACTTCATTGTCCATTTTTCCTTTGCACAATGAACTAATGAAATTGTAAACTAGAGTATTCGTACTATACATGTCGAGTAACGCAGGTACTTTTCCGCCCAATGTGAAATAATTGCTAAATTCAATGAAATGTTTCTTTTAGCGCTCATAACTACAGATTCGGTTGACCCGAATAATTGTTCTCTTCCTACATGATTTATCGACGTGAACAATAGCGCATGCACGCAGTTCGCTATGTAAATTTAAACGCGCGCCGAAGGTTAATTAATCAGAATCAATTTTTCTCTTTCCCACATGGAGGTGATTAGTAGCAGAATCCATTGGTGTTGTTAATTTTTTTTCTTCGCGTATCGCGCGATGCTCAGAGAATGTAAAGTATATGCACACCTCTCTTTTAGCAGAAACATCCTCACGTCATATTTGAGTCTCGAACGAAGGCTAACAACAAGGGCTGCGCCAACTCGGTAAACCTCGAATGGCATACGAAAAATCGCAGGCAGAAGCACGTTCTGGGACTTTCGGAGGATACATCCATGCGATACAAGAGGGACGTTCGCGAAGCAACCAAATACATCGAAACCGCCGTCATCATCGATAAAGCCATGGTACGTCGCGCATTATCCGACGAAAATTCCTTTGGTCACGAAAGATAAATATTATCTCCACCACAAGATACGAACATTTTCGCCGCACTTCGCCATTGAGCGTTTCCCTAGTGAAAATTTGTTTCTGCCAAATTTCTGCCAAAAAACTGGAGGAAAAACTCTGCCACATTTCTCTACGAAAATATTCCAATTTCACCAGAGTTGGCTGTGTAGAGAGATCTGTATTTGTAAGTTTTCATATTTCTATTTTACAGTTTGATAAGAGAAACGGTAGTACCAGAGCAGAAGTCGTCCACGATGCCATTCAGGTTGCGAATATAGCAGATTTGGTAAGTCTATAGATGAATTATAAAATAATGAATTACGCGGGGAGGAAGTGTAAAAAGAAAAAAAAATCTTTACAATACTTCTTTATTGAATACTTTAATTTCATTATTTCTTAGTGGTTTAGTCACTTAATCTTTATTATAGAATATTAAATTTAAAAAATATTAAATACATTTTTTACATTCACTCTTCAAGATTATTTTTCGTTATAAATTCAAATATTTCAATAAGATTTTATTAATTAGTTCTTGATATCCTCTAAGACCATTACAGTTTTCGTGAAAATACTCTCTTGATTTAAACTCACCGTTCTTTGCTCAAAAAAAGAGCGTAGTTTAATTTTGTTAATTCTTATCCGGTCGATTCATGGCGATAGCAGCAGCGGTTTACTGAAACTGAGCTGAATGCAATCGGCCGTCGCTCCTACCATCGGTCAGCTGCTATTGTCATTACTATACCCAACGGAGTTACAATTGATGAAACTCAAGTCACGCCCATTTTCGGTGCCGAGAGCGAAATAGTCGACATATACACCTATCTATACATGTATTGATCCCCCTTTACGTTCCAGTATTTCCGCACGCTAAACACCAGGGTTTCCGTGGTCTACATTGAAACGTGGCAAAGCAAGAATCAAGCGCAGATCGAAACGGGCATGGACATTGGTCGCGCTTTGTTGAATTTCAATGACCACATGCTGCGGAATATGTTTCACGTTTCTCAGGACACGACACAGTTGCTTACGTAAGTGGTTTTTCATCAGTTTATCGTACACAGAGAGAAAAAATTAAAATTGGAGCTACTACACTGAGAAAAAAAAAGATTAAAAATTATTTTGTTAGAAGGATAATAATCTGAGTACGAAAGGTAAAGATAACCGAAAATTATTCTAAGGAAGGTTAAATTTTATACCCTGGAGGGATAATTTTTGATCTGTTTTACCTTTCGTACTCAGATTATCCTTCTAACAGAATAAATTTTAATCTTTTTTTTTCTCAGTGTAAAAATCACTTGCGTGTTCATAGGTAATTATTTATTGATAGAAATTAAATCTTTTTTCATATATTAATTAAATATTTCTTCCTTGCAATCGTGTGCCGTTCCATATGAGAGAGATTGTGAGGAAGAGATATTTAATTGATAAATAACAAAATTTAATTTATGTAAATAAATAGTTAATTGAAATTCCGCAGGTAATTTTTAGTAGATTTAACCAATTCTTTTTTTGTATACGTCAACACACCATGATATAGTTTATCATTATTAATTTATTATGAAGATAATTTATCGTGAGATGATTGATCATAAATAAGCGCTATATATAAAAGATCCAGGAAGCCTAGTGCTTCTCTTGGAGCCATCCATATTGCCGTGTATATGAAACGCTGATTTTTATTCATCGTTACATTTTATTTAAGTATTTATATCGACACAGTCAATTATATTTTACGATCAATGTGATTTCGTGGTGATTTCGTAATTTTACAGTGAAATGCTACGGTACGGTCAATTGTGCTTTACGATGAATTATCACACTATAAATAACGCCTCGATAAACTATACGCAAGTTATGTCGTATTTTACGATCAGTTTCATTCGTCGAATTGTTCGAATTAAATTTTCCGACACGTTATGCGTCGTCCCGCGGTAAATAATCAGCGTACTCACGCGAGGAGCGCATCTATCGTCGTTCTATTCTTATTCGGAGCTATATCTTCAGTTCTCTGGTTACTATGAATTATCAAAGTGGCGCCACTATTACTTTTACGACACTACTTTGCAGACTTAGTTCGTTGCACAAGAGAGGATATATACATATACTTGAAATATAAAGATACGCAGAACTCTCTCTTTGTCTAAAGTCGTCAACACTGCGACGATAAATTCGATTATTACGTTTACAGGGGTGAGACGTTCCGTGGTGGTGAGTCCGGTATGGCCGTACCAGATGAAGTTTGCAGCCGAAGGTCCGTGGGGATAAGCGTTGACCTGAATAGCTACGAGCTTCATCTCCTAGCGGGCACTATGGCGCACATGATAGGTCACAACATCGGCATGGGCCATGATGATGGAAGTTAGTATCATTGCCAGATCGAATAGCGAAACGCAGCATTTGCTCATAAAGGGACTGTAGCGAGTGGTGCTGTAGTTTCCGTAATGATACGTGGAACAAATGTTGCACTTTATCGCAAGATGTTCCATCCGATTGCTGCCTGAATAAGCAACAAATACCAGGCACTATGCATATAACTATTGATATGACTTTTAACTATCAAAGTTAAGCCAATTTTTGGTAATGCTGTTTGCATAGAACTGATAAGAATTTATACACTTCGCACACAAAAGAATTAAGGGATCACTTCTATTTCGCAAGAGAGAAGGACGTTTTATTTTGGCTATATCTTTGTCAGAAATGATACAATCTCGATCGCCGACAGAGCGTTTTGAAGCCTAAAGTTTTAGCGCCCAGAATCTTTTTTCGGATTTTCAAAATCTCTATTGACGTGAAAGTTGTTTAATTAAAAAGCGAAACTCGACAAATGAAATGATTTCTCTTCAACTTTAGCAAGGCATACGCGGAATGCAAGGGAAATTATAGCTGTTTCATTCATTGCGTTATAAATCATAGTTTTTCTGCTTTTTGTCATTTTTGCGAATCACTACGATTTTTTGTTTTCATTTGGTTATTCAATGCCGAAGTAGAAACCGTTCTCGCAAATTTGAACTCCTATTATGAGATAACTAATTCTCGTGCGAATTTCGGTGGTCGGTCAATCGAAAGATTGGAATTTATCCTTTATAACTGACATACTGGTTTTTAATTTATACCAATTTTGATGACATAATATCTGTTTCAAGATTACTTCGAAGATTTTTCGTTCTATTTGATGTAACTTTACGAAAAATTATTAAAACCTTTCAAACTTAACGGCACCTTCAAGTGTAGATTATTCCAATTAAAATGAATACTTAAGAAAAAAAAGTGTAGGATTTTTATTTCCATATAGCTATTTTACTTATTTGAGTCGACCAAAATGGAAAAACGAATGAAGGGATCTTATTGAAACTTAGCTCCGCTTTTTTTGCATTGCATGTGCTTTACCAAAATTAAAAAAAAAATAGTTTCATTTGTCGGATGTCGCATTACAATTACATAACTCTGAGATCAATAAAGATTTTGAAAATCTGAGAAAATATTCTAGAAGCAGAAACTTTAGCCTTCAAAATGCTCCGTCGACGATCGAGATTGGATCATCTGTGACAACACGATACTGATTATATCGAACGTATACAAATTTGTTCCCGGGTCTATTCTGCATTTGCTGAGGCTTAAATTACAAATATCTTTATTGTGATCACAATACTTTGCGATAAGTCCATCACACATTTTATTTATATAATGTAGGTTAGAAAATAATAGTACCTCTATTTTTACTTCCTGTATTTCACCTTTTAAATATAAATATCGAAACATTAGATAGACACGACTTTTACGGATCTGCGCAGGAGAGTTTTCTGAGCACATACTAGCTGTACTATCTGATACGATGTTCCAATAAGAAATAATTCAATAAACTTATTACTAGTTTTCTCGCTCAGCACTGGTGCTACCGGCAAAAGTACTGGCTTAACGAAGCGAGAACTCTGGCTGCTAGCTTCACCATCGCAGACAATGTTTCACCCTATCTTTCTCCGAATTGAATACACGTGCACGAAATCGCATTTTATTTTCAGGGAACGAATGCTACTGCCGCGATTGGCACGGCTGCATCATGGCCCAGTCTATCGTCGGCTTGGAAGACGTCCAACCCTACAAATTTTCCGAATGCAGCAAGTCGGACTACATAGGCGCCTTGAGGAAAGGACGCGGTCTGTGTTTATTCAATAAACCCAACGAGGTACGTGCCGACGTTATGATGAAAAATGGGGAACAAAATAAGCACACACGCTCTGAACCGATCTCCTCACTTTCCTCCTTAACCTTAATTTTCTCGAAGCTGGAAGTTAGAAGATCATGCGGGAACAGGATCATCGACGACGGTGAGCAGTGTGACTGCGGCACCATCGAAGAGTGTCCTAAACGTGATCCTTGCTGTGATGCTATCACCTGCAAGTTAAAATCGGAAGCGCAATGTGCGTCTGGCCCCTGCTGCAGCAACTGCAAGGTATCCCGGTTCACCTATAAATGCAGTTCTGTGCTGGTTTATTTGTCAATCGCGCGCGAGTTTGTATTTTGAAATGGTATATTGTTGCTGCAGTTGCGGGCACGCGGTGTCGTCTGTCGCGAGTCAACGAACGAATGCGACTTGCCCGAAGTGTGTTCGGGTGAAACGGGCCAATGTCCTACGGATATCTTTAAGAAGAACGGGAATCCTTGTGCAAATGATGCCTCCAGCGTGTGCTTCAACGGTGTGTGTCCCGCGCTGAACCTTCAGTGCGAACAAGTCTGGGGTTACGGCGGCGTTGCGGCGGACAAACAGTGCTTCGAACAGTTCAACTCGAAGGGATCAATCAACGGTCACTGTGGAACTGATGCTTCCGGCCATTTCATTAAGTGCGAGGCAGGGTAAAAAGCTCCACTTCTCAAATAGTTTGTTAAGTTTCCTCTTTAGGAATTATTTCTCTTTTAACGGATGTAGCTTCTCTATGGAGAAAGACTCTTCAATTTTTTAATAATGCTACATTACATATTGATATAAAAACATGGAGAATCTATGCAAAGTCCAAGTCGATATTTCTACATAAAATAATTAATTGGTTCAACTTTTAAATTTATGCATTTCTCCATTGAGGTGTTATTTAAAAACGTATGTATAATTGAAGATCGAATGTTAAATACATTTATACATTTAGTAATGCGAAAAACAATATTAATATTTCTTTATAATATAATAGAGTTAAATTGATATCAATTTTTCCGTTTTTGGGAATGTGCGCATTGTTTTTCTGAACGAAACTGGTGTCTTTTAAGGAACATTCGTTGCGGTTCTTTGCAATGCAAATTGGGAAATAAGCAGCCGGTCATCGATGGAATGGCTCAACAATATTCTATAACGATAATATCTATAAAAGGGCAGGAGTACGAGTGCAAGTTAGTATAACATTTAAACTATATATTGTACTGTACACGGTTGAAAATTTTGTGTTGAAATCTGTTCACCTATTTTACTTTGTTAGAATCAATCGATTCTTTGTGTCAATATAATATTGTTTATGATAACCGTGACACAAAAAATATTATATTAATATGAAAAGTCAGTTGATTTTAATACACATAAAAATAGATGGACCATACTAAACACAAAACTTCTGTGTGGTTTCGAAAATTATTGGCATGAATATATTAATTTATGTTACTCCATTGGTGAATATCTAAGAAAATAAACAATATATTCTTTGAGTTCTATTTTAATTTAAATACTTTTTGTGACTAAATTAAGAATTTGTCCTTACATACGAGTATTTCGAATATTAAAAACGTATTTTATATATATAATTCTTATTTAATTTCTTTCCTATTGCAGAGCAACTTCAGGTACTGTAGAAGGTTCTGAAATGCCAGTCATGGGGCTAGTTCGGGATGGAACATCTTGCGGCGACAATCTGGTGAGTATTTTTCATGAGTTATTAGAATCATATAATTAGGGTAGAATGGGTAGTTAAGTGTGCGAACTTTTGAAATATTCTCATTTTACATTAATTCAAAAAAGAATCTTCGTAGATTTTCGTACGGGCTATTTAAACGGTGTACAATTTGAATTGGTTTTTCCTTTTCAATATTTAATTCTACATTCAAGAAATTATAATAACAAAGTCACAAGAATTTTGAATTATTAAAAGAAAACAGAAGAATAAGAGAAACAATTCAAATGATACATTAATTAAGTATTATATACTAGAAGCTACCGATTAACTTTTTGATGATCGCTGAAATTTTAATGCTGGCTGAGTTACTAATACGAAAATAGAAATCAACGCAAATTTATCCAAATTTAAAAAACGAGAAGTATTGGGTTCATTTTTTAAATTTTAAAGATTTTTGCTTTAAAGAACATAATACACCTAAAATTTGATACAAATATTATTGAATTTCTACGCAGGCATTTTCCTCTCAAGTTGTTCTGTAAAATAGAAACGTTCTTGACTTTAATCATTATTTTTCTTTCCTATTTCAGATTTGTATTAATCAGACGTGTACGAGTCTTTTCCCGCACGTGGATCAAGAAAATTGTCCGAGCAATCACGAGAACAAAGAATGCTCGGGAAACGGAGTAAGTGTATTTGTCAAACATAACAACTGAACTATACGACAATAAAACTACAGTCATATTTGAATCTAAAAAGCACACGCGTATCTGGGGGTTAATGATATCTATCTTAATATCAAAAATGTTGTTCATACAATTTGAAAATACGCTATAGAAATATTATGAAAATACATACTTTGAAATATAGATAGGTATACTCTCTCTCTACGCCGACAAAAATAATATATTTATGAAAATAAGCAGTTACTCCTGAAACTCATGTATATTTTATATAAAAATCGAATATCTCCTGACTGTTAGTTTACAATTCCATTTATCATTTACAGTAAAAAGTTTAAAGTCTCTGAGATTGGCCTTTACGCATTTCCAAAATTTATTGTAACTTGTTCAGGAAATGCAACTTTTTTTACATACGAAGTACGGTTAAAACAATTCGAACGACATTCCACGCGTGTGTTTACAGGTGTGCACGAACGTGAATAAGTGCTACTGTAATAGCGGATGGATTGGCCCAGATTGTTCCATCCCGCAGGATACCTCAACCTTGGATCCTGCCGTAGGACCCACCACCTCACGACCCGGTAAATCTGACACAGATAAGAAGATGGAGAAGAAAATAACCCCCTACGGTAAGTGATTTTCGTAAATATTTATATTCGTCGATGAGATAAACGCGAATATTAAAGCAATTCTAAATTTGCCCAAAATTTCTTGAATAAATATTATCCGACGTTTCATTCATATGCTATCCTATAGCATTTGTAAAAAAAAAATGAAGCAAAAATACTTAAATTATAAGGAAAAAATCAGCCTTAAAGAAACAAATTTTTTTGAAAGTAATTTTTTCATACATATTAATCGTTTTCACTTTCGCGTTTATCTGATATAAATAGAAATATAGTCCCGTTCCTCATAAATCGAGTTGGTTTGGAAATTTTTTATATAAAGGTAGATTTTTAGTCGTTTCGTTGGTCATCCATATTCCAGATTATCTTTCCTTTTTTTCATCTTATCTTATTATTGGATTTATACTTCACAGAAATATTTACGACCGCGAACTAGTTATCAATTAGTAGTCTGGGTCAAACAAGCAAGGTCACTCCGTCCTTTTAAAAAGGGTATTTTACTATACTATGTACGTTCGTGTCCAATTGATATTTGAGGTAGAATATAAAGCGCGTTTCCAGGAGTTTTATTCGCGTTATGAGGAATTGGATTGTATTACCTTTTTCCAGAACAGATATATTATAAACGAAATAATATATTTTTATGTGACCAGAATGTAAATATAATGTACGGAAGGAGAAACGTAATATTTTGGTGATAATTTACATCTGTGCAGTTTTACGGACGAATTTGTTGGAAAATTTGGAAAAGTTCAGATATCGTTTATCTCACAAAGTAGTATTAGAGTTATTAAAAAATAGTACCGTCTCTTCAAAGAAAGACGTATCTCCTTTCATTACAAAATAATAATTATTCGATAATACCATTTAATAAGTTGGTATATATTGGGGCCATACTACCAGCTGAGCACATAAAAAAAATGTGTTTTAATATTGTATTCTAATCATGGAACTGCAGGAATATTACAGGTTCAGATACAAGTTTAATAAGGTTGTGTAAATCTCAAGGAATAATTTAGAATGTTGTCGCGTAGCCAATGGACAATTGTCTTTCGTTACACTCAATTGCTTCAATTTTTAGTGGCACTGTAAAGGTAGGTGAGCATACTTTTAAAAGTGTCGACAATTATTTGAAATCGATTTAAAAATAATTTATTGTTCTAAAATGTTGGATGTCAATAAATTGATCACAGAGGATAAAACGAGAGATTACATGTAAATATTTTATGCAAAATATTTTGTAATAGAGAAAGATATCGGGACGATACCTCCATGTGTTTCTTCTAATTACGCACTATTGACGTATTATATTGTATAAAGCCTTTATGATACCGAAGCAATAGCATCCGGAGCTATAGCAACCAGTAGTTACGGTCGGACCTACGTCCGCCTGCGCAGCCTTATCGTTCTTCCTGCTACCGAAGCTAAGAGCCGGAGCAATAGTAGTAACGGCCCGTCATATGTCCACCGCCGAACTGTCTCCGGTAAGGCGGCAGATATACGACGGATTGTATCTACTAGCTGCTAATTTAGGCTACTAGCTTCGGTAGCATAGACACGTTTGGTGTTGCCACAAAAAAATGCTACTAGAAATAGTAAATATCTCATAAAAGCATCTCTATCAAAAAATAGGAAAATAATGATAGGCAATGACATTTTCTTTAAATAACATCCTTATAGTATTATTATGTACTATTGCATCTAAAATGGTATAGGGGCTTTTTGTGTATAAAAACACATAATAATTGTAGTAAACATTACCTCGATAAAGTTTTATAAACATGGAAAATAATCTGAAGGGAAATTAATATTTCCTTAAAAAAATGTCATTGCAAAGTGTCGAAACCAGATCGAATACTCAGTAGAAAGCTTTGTTATTTCTTGACCCTCTAATTTAACGGGACAATGAATATTTAAAATCATCGGTCAGAACGAAACATCGAGACTTTTTTTAAATGACATCATCATCGAGAAAATACCTCGTCCGTCCAATTCGAACTAACTGATTATCGAATCCAACCGGAACGCCTCTTCGAAATTTATTAAATTCACCCTCAGCTGTCACGTGGAATCATAATGTCTGTGCCACCGAACCGAGAAGCATTGTAATACATAGTACGCTCGTTTCAGAGGGACAGAAGGAGAATCTTAGCGCCCCGGCATTGGTTTTTATCCTGGTGGTTGTGGTGAAGGGCGTCTTCATTTGTTTTGCACTAATGGCTGTTTGCTACAGGTACAGTAGCAAATTTCTTCGAGCGAGAGCCCACTGAGCCCAGCTGAGCTGAGTGGGTTCGACCAACGCCTGTCATCGTCAAGTATTTCGTGCCTGGCTGGATGAGGAGGCATCGCACGCGGCCGTCAAAATGCTCATAATTAATTCACATCAGACCGTATTCCGATTGAGCGAAGAGCCTTCTTCATTTGCATCTTTCCTTGTGTGTCGCAACGAATGAATCAGAAATACGAGAAAATCACTGAGGGCAAATCTGTGTGACCGGACGAAGAACGCTCTTCGAGCAACTCGAAGCTCGGTTTTGGCCTACTTTTTCGATGTTTATCTATGTCTTTTGCGCCTCCTACTCTTGACCGTATGCTCGATGTGCTCGTGGCATATTGTGTATATCGATAATTCGTCGCGATTCCACGCTGCTCGAGCTACAATTGATCTCTCACGATTGACCTGCGATGATTCTTTAATCGACGGAAAATTGCGCACCCATTCATTCGTTTATACGAGGAGCTTTCTCTCAAAGCATACGATGTCTATAACGAATTATTCTAAAATAGTCGACAAAATATTGTTGCGAGTTAATCATTCGTTTTTATAAATGGAAAACATTGCCGTTGATCGGATTAATTTCAGTAATGCTATGTAATAATATATATTTTGTAAATCTAAAGATACATTCAAAAATTAAAAAAATATACTGGCATTGAAATGAGATGGCATTAGAACATGTTGAACAGTGAAAACATATTGAACATGTTTCGTTTTGACAGAAAGTTCCTCACATATCATTGAAAAAAAATTAGGCTGCACCTCGCTCGAAATAGTACATCGTAGCGTATATAAACCCGTTCGAACCGGAAATTCAGATTCGTTTTATCACATTATCAGCAGAGTGCAAAGTAATGGATCTCTTGTGCAACTCTAACGAGAACTTCTTATCGGTTCTTTTTGTATTTGTTATCAAGCAACTTGATTCCTTCGTCGTACTACAGAACTTAAATAGGAACGATATATGGCTTCGCCATATAATCCAAAGTTTGATTAAAAAGCCTAAATGAGCTACTGATTCTATTTCGTGGTATTTATTCTTTAGGAAACAGTAAAACTCTTTTAATCATTCAAACGACGCAACAGAATTTATTTGTAGAAATTTACGTACGTATAGCGTCGGTGTGCCAGCTGTTTGTATGTATGCCCCGCGGAAAGGCTACAAATTAAAATGTAATTAGGGTCAAAGAGCAAAAGTATTGGCAAGGTTGAAATCATTTTTGAAAGCCTTCCGAAAAATGACGTCCTCGAAAGTAGGATGTGATTTCCGTCCGTATAGTCTTAAGACTTTACAACAATCCCAGGTCCGATCGAAGTTTGCAATGACTTACGATATTAGTACAATGTAAAGTTGTGTTATCATTCTAAATGGTGTGTATCGTATACATATTGTATATATATGCTGATATTGGCTTCTCTGTTTCTTGTCTGTTTCTGTCTGTCACTGGCATCTCTGTCTGTCTGCATGCTGTGGGACGCTCGGAAACCAAACCACCCACATAACTGCACTGCGTACATGGTACTCGACTCTTCGCTCTGGATGACCAAAAATTGTCGTCTACGTTTTCACGAAATCCCAGAGAACTACCACGGCTCAAACACTGTATTTTTAGTTGGTATGCTCATGTCGGTGGTAGGGGGTGTTTTCGTAGTATTTGCTCTGATGGCTCTCTGCTACAGGTCAGTCGTAGTACATAAAAACTTCTCCCTCTGTCTCAGGTTAGTGTGCAGATACATACACCTAGAAGTTCTTTGTACGTTTGTTTTCTTTCCTTTCTCTTTTTTTCTCCCATTCGACTCTTTCCGAATTAGTCTTTTCCTAACTTCTCGTGTCTTGCCGTGCGATGACTCGGAGCCGCTGTTGACGCTATCGTTCGGAGAATTGATTCGAAAATCGTTAACTTTGCTCATCTGAACGCAGCTTGATCTTGTATAGTAGACGAAAATGACGCGCTTACTCCTTTCTCTGGCAACGCTTCCCCCACTCTTCGATTTAACTGCCAGCCTCTCCGCTACACATTATACCACATGAGGCTAAACTTACTTTCGCCGGGAAAGAAACTTCAATCACTATTATCTCATTACCTATGAGCTTTTGGCACATATTTGTATAATACTTTTTTTAAGATTACATTTTCATCTACAATAAAGTCTTATATCGATATTGGCCAAAAATGCATAAATAATGAGATAATAGTGATTGAAGTTTCTTTCCTGGCGAGTAAATTTAGCCTCACATGGTATAGACATAGATGGCGTTGCGGCGAGCAGTTCAGCGGAAAAGTGAGGATAGTAGGACTATAGTGGAGAGAGTAACGGGATCGATGCCGTTTACTGTACTTTATCGAACTTGAATATAATGACACTTAAAGAATGTCCTCATCTCTTCGCGTTTCGAACGATTGGGGCGGAGAACGATTGAGAGATTGCGTAGCGCTTTTTGTGCATTTCATGTGACAGCAACGCCTTTCGATAGCAATTGAAGGGTCGCTTATGTACATATATGTAGAGCTTATTGTCTTCTTGCGCGCAAAAATCAAAAAGATTGCCGGCCAAGTTCCTATCGTCCAAATATCGCCGAATAGCAATTTCTCCATCGTTTCTCGCGCCTGCCACTAAGCTCCCAACCATAGCGACTAAACTCGGCTGAACGTACTTTGCATTTATCAATTTAAATCACGATTATTAAATATTGCTTTGACAATTTTTTCTGATATCGATGTTATATGTGATATTAAATGTAAGATTTTTTCACTCTATCCGAGCAAATGTGACGGGAGAATAAATCTTCTACGAAATATGATTAAAGCGATGCGAGTGGATGCGTTTTTTTTTTGAGTAAGCTCATGGCGTTCGTAAGATATTTTCATAACATTTCTCGGCGAATGACCGCGTTTCGCAGGAAGGGATAGCACACGTGCGATAAGAACGAAATTGGAGAGAGTGCCCGTATATAAATTCGTGCCTGCAAAAAAAAACTCATCACGCAAAAGTGGTCGTAAAAAACGAAATTCAAAGAAGAGCGTATTCGAGTAAGATGACATCCGAGATGTATACTCCGCGTCGAATGTCATTATTCCCCGTCAATGTTGATCTCTGGCAATATTTCAACGTGAAATCTCCCGGAACGCGCGTGAAACACATCTAACGCTCTTCCCCTCGCATCGTTTGACCTGAAATAAAAAGGAACCACTACTTTACACTCTCATTATACTTTGTCTGTTCACATTATCGTTTGATTTTCGCTATTTGGTTAATGGGTACTGCAGTGGAGGGCTCCAATACACGGCTATATAAGGCCAGGCTACGGGTGTACCATTCGACTGGTTGACTCTTTATATGTTCTACTGCATGCGAGCCCGTGAATAGATCATAGCCCCGATAATGATACATTTTACTATGTACAGGATGTTCCATTTTGAATGATGCCTATAGTTGAATATCTCTTAAGCTAAGCAATATACAGCGTGTCCCACAATGACCACGACAGCTCGAAATAGGAGATTTCTTATTAAAAAAATTAGGTGTATAAAATGCAATTTATAACACCGAGGGAGCAATAGTGAAAGAACTGAGAAAGTTTTAAGATGATCAATAGGAGGACAGTACCACTGGTAAACGTCGTTTAGGCCTGCTTCGATATTATAGTCATAGATGACATCTCAATCGTCTTCCTTCAAAAGATTAATAGCAGTTTAGTGTTAGGGTCTATGCACAACGGAAGGAATAGTGAACAGGAGTAAGGAACAGCGCTACACACATGCTAACAGCATACGTATAAGAATGTGAAACTGTTCCTTATTTCTGTTCCGTATTTCTTCATTGTACATGGACTCTTAGAAATTTCTTCTGCAAGTACAATCGGAGGCACTTTACTCTTACCGTTTATGAGTCAATGACGTTTGCTCTTAGAACTGTTATCTTACTGTGATCACCTTAAAACTCTTTTAGCTCTTTAACTATTTCCCCCTTGACATTACAACTTGCATTTTATATGCTTAGTTGTTAACAAGGAATCTCCCATTTCCCGCTGTCATGGTTATTGTGGATATATTGTATATAAACGTATTGCAGACGAAAGTTTTGTGTTTTCGAGAGAGAAACGCGATGCGTGTAACAGACTTTCGATGACACGCGTTATCTATGACATAAGAAGTTCATACTTATTTTTTTCAAGGAAATTTGATATTTTTATTCTTACCAAAGCTGTAGAGCTTCTTGAGACTAACAAGAAAGGTATAAAGTGAAAAATTCATCCGTTGAATCGTTTGTGAGGGGTTGCCACTCACTGCACAAAAGCACTGCTCGGACTTTTAAAGGGAACTTGTGAGACAATATCTCATGTACAGTTCAACGAATAGCTATTTCACCTTATACCATTTTCATTAATTTAAACAAGCTCTATAACCTTCGTAAGACTGAAAATGTCGGGTTCCACTTGAAAAAATGAGGCTGATATTCATATCCCCCGTAAATAACGCATGTCATGAAATATCTGTTATGCATATCACATGCCCCCCTCGGAACTATAAAACTTTTCTCTGAAATACCTTTCCGCATATCGCGCTCAGTTTACGAGATATCTGCCCGTGTCATTTAAAATGGGACAACCTCTATATTCACCCTTTACATATACATCAGAGAGTCGAACGCCGCGAAAACTTTTCCAATCTAGACATAACGTCTCATGCATAGGTGACCCCTTGCCGATGCACTGGACAATTGCCTCATACATAATGAAGAGCTCGTTACCCTTAGAGTGCATGCGCTTTGTCACCGACTTTCTCTCTCCCTCTCTCTCTCTCTCTACTCTACTCTACCAATCTCCGTCTACTTCTCCTTCTACCAAATGCCTCGAGTGAACACTTTCGTAATCAGACAATTTCTCACAGAAGGAAGAGTATGATCAGGAAGTACGACCCACCTTACACGAAGAAGCCACCTCAGAAGAACTACACGGAAGCATCGAGTAACCATCATCCGGAGGTGGCGGCACTGGACAGCGTCAACAAGATCCTCACCTTCGGCAGCATGCCCTCATACAGGTACGCCCTTCTCTTCTTTCGTCGACTCGCGCGTGCAGCGAACTCGACGATATATACACGCAAGAAGTTATACTCCCGTCTCTCGTTTCGCTTTCGTTGCCTGCCTCGTCTCTCGTCGGTCGGTCTTCTCTTTGCGTGCGATCGGCGAGACCGAGGAAGTGCATGGCGCGATAGGCTCTGTGGCTCCAAGGGACGGTGCGACGGGGCAGCTTTCCACTTTAGTTGATGGTTCGCTCCCACTGGCCTCTACCTCCTGAAATTCATGTTATTACGGACGCAGTACGGAGATACGTAGTGGTTCCCAAGTGGAAGCGAAACTATGCGATACGCATAGGCGTCGTTTTTTTCTAGGTGTCAGTAATTTATTCATTAGGTCGCCTTATAGAGCTGCTAGAATGATTTATACGTACGCGAGCGATTGAGTTGCGATCGGCAGCTGGGTCAATATTGCGTTGTTAACACGAGACGAGCTGTACGTTTTCATATACGTCAGGGTTTGGGTTGTTGAGGCCTTTGTGGGGTGCGCGATCTCTCTTTGAGGTTGTACGTGCGGCGACTGATGTGTTGACATTTTTATTTTCCGTTTATTTCGAGTAAAAGTAGGATGAGGGAGAGATGGACGTATCGCGTGGAAAGAGAGGGAAATATAACGTGCGAAAGACTCGATTATTGTTGATCAATCGATTGTACTCTTGGTAAAGTTTTACAATGGCGAGAAGGAATTGCCATCGGGAAAATATTATTCCTTTGATTATGTTTAAGTGAATATTTATTTGAGAACTAATCGAATTTAGGCCGAGAGAATAGAATGTATACTGAGAGAAACAATTGCTGGTGCCAAACCAATTTTTTCTTCAATCAAAAATATGATATAATTCCAGGACCGCGAGTCATGGTTTTCTTTGTGTACGAAAGTATTTGATTAGGTTTGAGTAATTTTTGTTTCACGCAGGAAGAATTTCTTGTCCCGACGAAGGTATTCTCGAGTCAAGAATATTATATTCTTCGACTTGTATTCTTAAAAATTTTTAAGGTCATATATTTTTGGTTCAAGAAATATTTTTTCGATATCAGCAATTATTTCTCTTATATTCATTGTTGTCTGACGACAATGTTGGTGCCAACTATTCGAGTTTAGTATTTAGTATTAGTTTTTATAGTTACAAAAACTGTTTTTAGTTACCGGAACCAAACAAAAATTGTTGCAAAAACTATAAAATTTAGTGGGTATTACAAAACTCGAATGGCTTTTACCAAAAAGTAATTACAAAAACTATTTTTCTCTCTGAATGTGGTATCTGAAGTGAATTGCTGACATTTTTTAGATTTTTTTATAGTAATAATATACAGTGGTTCAAATAGAATATGATAATGTGTACATGAAACCGAATCTCAAAAACCAATTGTCACAAGAAACAAATTTTTAGTCAAAAGATAATTATCGATTAATTATTAATTATTAGTTAGTAATTATCGATTATAATCGTTATTATTTCTTAAGACGTGAAATTTAAGATGATTAAATGCCGATATTGCGTGAATGAGTAAGAAAAGAAATAGATATAATAGAAATATTTACCATTAGGGTGAACTGTTAGTAGAAGGGCGATATGGGGTGGGTAAAAATCTGTCATACTATAGTCCAGTTAAGAAACTTTTAAAAAGGTAGGTAGTTTCTCCTTTAGAAGTGCATTATGCGGAAAATGGTCAAAGAACTATCGAACGAATGGTGTTTTACCGATGGGAATTCGTTTCTTAATAATGAAACTTTGTATTTTACTTTGTGAATCATTTCTGAGCCGTGATATTTCTGGACGTCTCCAGGTGTCTATTTCGACATTGATTATTATCGTCCTCCCGAAGTACAGAACTTCTTCATTTTTTAGTAAAAATGATAAGTTAAATTTGAAATTTAACATGACGAAAAAGATCAGTCCCACTTTCAAAATTATTTGTACGACCGCTTGAGAATTTCAGTAGTGCATTAATTTTGCATCGTTAACACGAAATGGGTATATTTTTAAATGTCAAAGCTTGAATGCATACTCGAAGCTCCTTGCAGGGAACGTGACGGTACACCCCCTAAAGATCACGTAACTACCATGTAGACGTTCAGTCCCTGCACCCCCATAACATCCGTGAAATTCGCACGTAACGTCCATGCGTCACGTAATACCCTCGTCGACCAATTTGTTCTCCCCCTTCGGCGGGTAAAAATTTGGAAGACAAAAAGGATCGCGATGTAACTCGTGAAAATAGACGAAAAAATGCAAAAGTACCCGGGCAATTCATGCGGACTTCGGCGTGCCAATATTCGAGACTCGATTATTTAGATATAAACGAAAAAAGAAATACCCGCGGCATGCCTATATTAGTATATTTCTAGCCGCGGCGAGAACCGGCGCGTGCTGTATCGACCCCCGAAAAACCTCGCCACTACAGACGGGACACGAGCCAAGTAAGTCTCACGTGTCTCGTCGTTACTTTTATGGTTTGTTCGCATTTACACTACGAGCAGGACGAATCGTGGGAGTCGGGTCTCTTTGTCGGTTTAAGAGTCTAGTCAAGACACCGGGTACGTTATTATTGGATGGTTGCGCCACGATGCTCGCGGTGTATTTTGTCGCAAATGTCATATCCGAGATGTTCTCAGATTTATGCAGAAACTGGGAGTAGACTCGGCCGAACGCGCGAACCAATAGCGAGTAAGCTGAGTCCTACTTCTTCTCCGTCGTATCCGATGGGTTGCTTATCTGGTGCGAAAGGCGGGCGAGTAGGAGGACTAAACCGGCTCATTGGTTTTCACGCGTTGGACGCGCCACGCCCAATCTGGCATGAAATTCAGAAACATTTAGTGTTCTGTCTCTGCTGCAGAAGATATAAGAGTGATTTGGAATATATAGTGAGATAATATATTTGAGTTTGCTCTTGATTAGTACAGAGTATAGTGTGATAATTAAGAGCCAACTCAAACAACTAATTGTACCTCGATCTCTCCTACACATGCCATATACGTGCATACGCTTTAAGAGTACAAGGGATATAGGAATACAATATACGTTGTTTTTATATAAAAAAGAAAAGAACACATACTTGGTATAAATACGTTTGTATACTTTGCGGGTGGCCACATTCCAAGTTCATTAACTAGTCTGTCAGACAAACTAAAAAAACTGACATTTGCAATAATGTACAGCATCTTCCGTGTCGCATGTCAGCACATAAAGTCAAAACTCTCCGCACGGATTTCGGTGTGGAGCGCATATGCGGTATTATCATCGCAACCAGTTGTTCTTTAAACATTTATTTCATTGACAGGCTGATGAATGAGTGCACAGAGTCTTGGCTTGTACAATGTTCATGGAGTCTTGGCTTTAAACTCTTCGGAAACAATTAAAAATATATCGAAGATTTAACTACAAGTTCCGTGCGTCATCTTTTCTGTATTAGTTTTACATGTGCAGAGTTTATTTTTTGATGTAAGACACAGGCCGACTTTATGAGTATTCGTATATTTTGATTTACGTACAAGTGGAACATTTTGGAAACGATAGTTCGAAAATTACAGGGATCGTTATTATCTCGTATAATTTCCATTTGTAAAGATTAAGACCCGCTTTGAAGACGTAGTATTTTTTCCTGTTCTCTATTGAAATAGGGCTCTCAAATATAAAATGCGAAATGCATGCAAATTGAAAAGATTCAATAGGGCTTTGCAGTAGTTGCGTAACCCGATACGTCGAAACGATTTCTGTTAGGCAGAGCGTTCCCGTACTCGCTTTGAAAATGGGCGTGGCACTTAAGAGATGTGCTAACCCAATAGCGAGTCATATCCAGCGAACTGAGCTGTCTCCTCGTTCCCTCAGTCATTTAAATATCTCAAGGGAGGGAACTTAATTTGCTAAAGTTAATTCGATGTTGGTTATCTGCATATCAGGGTGATGTTATTCACATTCTCAAAGTAGATATTGAAAAATTCTTTAGGTAAATCTCAGAAACTTTCGTCCCTCATTCGATAGAGTAGATTATCATTCAGCAATAAATTGAAGAAGAGAATTAAATTTTGTTGCCGTAAATTCAAGCCGATTCACAGTTTCAAAACTGTATGGAAAGAAAAATTGATATAGAGTAGGTATATTAATGGTCAGCTTCCCAGTATTCGGCAAAATTTATATCCATACATCGTTAATAGCGAATTATGTTGTGTACGTGTTAACTAAAAATTTTGTATTATTTTCTAATAAAAAATAGTAGCACACGCCTTATATTTTTTTAACTAATAGGAATGAAAATAAATACGTGACTACCAATCATGGTTACTAATCATTAGAGGCATCTAATTTTCATATTGGGTTAAAATATTAAATATCGACGTAAGCACTGCTGCACGTGAGCGTTAGAAATGATTTTGGGGAAAAGTATCATCATTCTTCTGCATAATAAACCCGAGAGAAGAATCATCGATATGAAATATAACAGATCATATTACGAAAAATAGGCTGGGAAATTAATTTTTTTCTGCAGTCTATAATTGTTCATGTGTTAATACTCGCGAGCCATATATATAAAAAAAACGAGATTATCCCAGGTATTTTATTGTTATTATTGTTATTATTATTATTATTATTGTTATTATTATTATTATTCAAACCTCTTTGCCCTACTTTACCTATTGATTAAACAAGATCGTAGTTATTTAAACAGTCTTCGAACACTTTTCCGAAAGTAATTAACATAAAAGATATACATAGGGGAGGCTGAAACAATGACGCCACATTAATGGAAAACAGTTATTACATTCCCACAAATTTTATCAAAAGGTTTCGGATACGTCGAGCTCTTCTATCATTAATAATGAGATTATGTGTATACATAAGGAAGCAAATGAATCACACAAATGTTTTAAATATCGATTATTTGCATTTAAACGAAGAAATAGTTGATTTAAAAATGTCCTTATCTGTCAAAATAACACCATTATATGACTATACTATACTAATGAACATAAATAAATTATTAAGACAAAGAATTGTGGTTTACCAGTAGTTTAAATATTACAGCTACTAAAAGAAAATTTTTGTATATGTGAATATTATACAAAGCAAATATTTCAGCAGACCGTTTATATGATCAAACTGCATTTGAGAAACTCAAAAAAAGAATAAGGCGATAGTGATTTTTTAAAATAAAATAGTAATGAAACTTCACAATTGGAGTAATATAATATTACCAGAAGAACGACAATATACAGTACTTTGATTATAGGCTATGATGTTTACGGCTTTTTAGTAAGTAACGTAATTGTTATATCAAGTGAGTACAATGTATGTGTGCATACGTGTGTGTGTGCGCGCGTGTGTGTTTGTATTGTATGTTTTAAATACAGGCTGAGGCAGTAAAATGGCACGGTTTAAACTCACGACGGAAAGCGCGTTGAGTATTGACAAAACTATCCGAATATTTGTAATAAGCCTTTACAGCAAACGCGCGTTGCTCACTGGACTAACGTTTCATGGCTACTAATATTTTCACCTGTCTAGACGACAATGGTCCAGTCCCCCACTCTCGTGACGCCTCGCCAAGCCCGCCAGCCCGAACTGAAATCGTGCCGTTTTACTGCCTCACCCTGTACTTTTGTACGAACTTCTTTTTTAACATCCAATACAGGCCATACAGATCCAGATAGCACAAGTACTTCGTTCACTAGAGAGTTGTTAGTAAAAGATATTTTTAAAATAGATACATTATTTGCAAGCAACTTATTGAATGAAAATATAAGAAGCAAAATGCATCCATATATTGTACCTACCGAAAAGACTCACGAAGTTGAAACTATTAGACCATTTCTGAATATTTTATTTTGAAAAAGAAGATAGTAAAATTTATTGAATTACATTCTTCGTCTGCTATAATTTGCTTACTTTCTTACTACTGTAGACATTACTAAAGATAAAATGTTCACCTTACAGACAAGTAGGCGCGAGGTACCATGTTACTGTATATTTGGGACCTGTGAGATACTTTGTAAGCCAATTTCTATCGATATACTAGTAAAACGAACGAAAAAGTATAATTGTTTACTTGTCGTGCTATCTGGAAGATATAATATAACTACATATATTTATCTTCCGTCTTACAAAGAGAGTTGGATAGAATTACGTATTATATTTTCCTTCTCCGAACGTAATCCCATCAATATACACTGATATTGTTGGAATTCTGAGTGGCGTCATTGCCGAAGTCTCCTTTATAATATCGCAGAGGGATATACGAAGCAAGAACGAATATTTACTTCTTTTCTGCAATATGTTCATCTAATATCGCACACGTATAAACACACTCGCTGTGGTCAACGCAACTCGCGAATAGTGTAAGCTTACTTATTACGCTGCCGCTTTTCTCTGCATGT
This sequence comes from Xiphydria camelus, assembly GCA_963678675.1. NCBI lineage: Eukaryota > Metazoa > Arthropoda > Insecta > Hymenoptera > Xiphydriidae > Xiphydria > Xiphydria camelus. Next base: position 23,619,551 of record OY783201.1, on the reverse strand, counting down.
TCCTATTCTCACTGTAAGATTGAGTTACGTATAAAAATGAGATACTCTACTATATGGATGTACCCACGAACCATATGAAACCCTCAACGAATCGAAGAAGACTCTTTTCGGAATTCTTAATATTTGTTGATTGTTGCATGCGCTGTATCTACTAGACACCTATGCATACAATATTGCTTTTCCTATACGTATCAATGATATCTATACAGGGTGTTCCGCATAGGATAGTCATAGCGGGTGTAGCCTAATTGGACGCTGTTAAGCAAAACTGTCAACTCAAAGGGGAACCCGTGTGGTTTGACACTTTATTGCTTATCAGTGTCCAATTTGCCTACACTTGTCCTGCCGTCAATCCATCATTGGTCAGCGGGACAAGTATGAATAAATTAGGCCACACTCGCCATGACTCTCCCGAGCGGAATATCCCGTAAAAACAACTTTTCAGATGAGGACTCAACTTTTCTAATATTTTGCAAATGATTAGAAAAATTATTTAGTTTTAAGAAATTACATTCTATGGCATTGTGTCGTGTTATTATGTTTGTATTAAATTTCTATCAATAAAATTCCAGAGATCTCTCTTTGATACAAATAAATTGATTGATCTGATTTAAAATGTAACAGTTCAAATACTGCTATAGTTTACTATTGTACGATAAACGTACCTACTTTGAATTCGTTCACAAAATAACGGAAATATAATAATTGTAATCTTTCTATTGATATATGAAATATGTAAACTCTTGATCACGAACAAAAGAATTAACATACAAACTTTATATTCCGAATATCATGTATGGACGCAAAAGAGTTCCACGCTGTAAAAATTCCATTACATAAAAAACGATAAGATTTACCCCGACTGACCTTAAAATTACCCACGCTTCGCAATCGCAGTTACATCAAAGCTGCATGCACATCGCCAAAAGAGAAACCAGCTCGTTAACCGCATATCCCTTACCTTCTAGACGCAATAATATTTTCACCTTCCCTGCAAGTGATATTGCGAAGCTGGCGAATGTCTGAAGAGCTTTCCTATTGCAAAGAACACTATACGTTCCTTCTCACACATTATACAAAATATTACATTGTAAACATCGATCACAGATCTCTCTCTCTCTCGACACTCACCCGCGTCCTCGCGCCCACAAAGTGAACTATCGATTGATATTTCAGGGAGCATAAACCGCAGATGAAGGGGAGGGTCGGGGAAGACGAGGAAGACGGAGGTACGGGGGCCGAGGAGGTTGTCTCTTTCATTGATCTCCCACTGAACAGTCTGACAAAGTTGCCTGAGAAGGGAATTTTAAAGAAACACGGTGGTTACGGTATTGTAATGCCTGATAGTAGTAAAGAGAAGTGGGCGGATGACTCACAATCCGATAACCAGGAAGGATTGTCCCAGACGGAGAATAACATACGTGGCTTGATAGGTTTAGGGGGTGGCACGATATCCGAGGTCGAACGGACCCTAAACAGCTTGAACGGTTATCACGAGAACATACTAGAGGCCCTCCGCACCGCCGCTTCGCATCGTGGATTGGTCACCACGCCGTCCGGCAGCAGCAGCTTGCTCAGCGAGGACGTTTTGCGCAAGTCCCTCGTCGACTGCGGGTATCCGGACAGCTACCCCAAGCGATCCGAGAGCCAGGATAACATAGATAACCAGGACGACGAGGACGAGGAAGACGTGCCTCCGTGCGGACCCATCCGCATACGTACCCTAGAAGATCTCATTAGGCAACTAGAACATCATTCCGCCCGCCACATGAGCCCGAGCGGCTCAGAGGACATGCGGATATCTGAAGGCGAGGGTGACCGTCATTACAGAATAGATTCCTCCGTTTGTAGCGAATCTTCTCAAGGGTGAGTCGGCAACAAATAATTATAAACGAGAATGAAGTTTAAAATGACGTGTTATATTTCTCACAGGGGAAAATTTAGGCGTATGATAAAAGTAAAGAAGAATTTCGTCTTGAACGTAAGGATAAGTGTGTGTTGACGATAATATATTTCAACAGAAACGAGACACTTGATATGGCATGACTTCATCATCGTAAAGTTATCAGTCCCAAGACTGGTTTGATACCATTCTCCATATTTTCCTATCCTCCGCTAGTCTTTGTATTTCCCTGTATTTCGAACAAGCAAATATCATTGAAGAAAATTAGATATTATTTCAGATACTGAAAAAAGGAGGACGTATCTCTTATCTGTATCTTTGTCTTATTTTTATCTCATTACACTGAGATAAATAATTGCTAGTGCCAAAAAATGTTTTCTTCAATCGAGAACATGATGTAAGTAAAGGGTCAAGTTATGGCTTTTCTTCGTGCGAGAAAATATTTGATACAAGCTCAAATAATTTTTTTTTTAGCAAAGGAAACATTTCTTGTCCCAATAAAGGTATTCTTGAATTAAGAATATATATTCTTCGGCGAGAGAATCTGTATTTTTAAACATTTTTAAGATCATGATGTTCTCTTGGTTCAAGAAACATTTTTTTGGCACTAGCTATTGCCAGATACGCTTCACCGTACGTTTTACCATAAACCAGACAAAGACTACATTAATTAGATGATAAATTAATGAAAATCAAATTCCTCATAACAAGAGATATTTTTTAAACAAGTAACATTTGCATAGTTTGTTATAGCAAAACCTTCGAAAGATATGAAAACACGTCAGAGATTTAATGTATTTTTTTTTAAATAATATACGGTGTTCCTAAAGGGAAGCGTGCCAGGTTTCTAATAATTGTTTAATTCATGGCGCAGGAGTCGAAGATGCAGTCGCGGCCGTGACGACGACTCTAGATTCGTTTACGGCCGATATCGGCAGCCGACTTCGCGAAGCCCGTACGGCACCCACCACCATACTCATCAACACTCGCACCAAATGCACGAGGAAGAGGGTATCTACGAAACTGCCGATCCTGATAGAGGCTCAACCAACAGGGGTGAAACGCCTGATAGTGAAAGGTATCGTGAACGTATTCCTTCTGTTATACATAGGTTTCTTCATCTTTCCATCCATCGTTCAACCATTCATGACTTTGTTTTATCGCTACAAATCATTAAAAATGATCGCATAAGTGAAAATGACGAGCTTCGACCTTACCTGTAGTAGAATAAATTGACCAGTCCATGAGAACCAATTTATCTAAATATTAAACGTAAGATTATCAAACGATTAATTGAAAGATGAATCAATTTTCATAATTAAAAGAAGAAATATCGTGAACACATTGGTGGAGAGAGAATCGGTACAGTTTTCTATAAAAGATGTAATATATCCTACCTAGTGTATATTTTCAAAAATTTAATGAAAAATAAACAAATATTTTAGATAAATGTTCTAGTTTCGAAAGTTAATAGGCAAAGTAATTTAAAAAGTAACGAATTACAATATATCGGATTTAATAAACGTTTGTTTACTGGTCTGCGGCAGCTTATTAATAAGTCGACTTATTCACTATTCTAATACTCATTATTCCCTTTCTTTATTATCCTCATATCTAAGTACCATACTAAATCGGCACTAGGTACTCTTCCAACTAAGCCGCTGTTTAAATTGGCCGGTCAGCATTTCGCATACAGCATTAGCGTTCGTGGAACAGATCCAACGGGCTCGTATAATCTTGTTATTTTCTAGTGATGCATTTATTCAAGCTCAACAACAGCTAGCCCGGTGGACGAGTGAGGAGGGGGTGCAGCACCGACCACCACAGCAGCCGCCGCCACTGCCTGCATCGGCGATGCAACACCAACAACAGCAACAACAGGAGTTGCCAGTAGAACAGCTACACCAAGAGCAACAATTGCCTATGAAACAGCGCGGCTTCTATCCATCCCCGCCCCATTCTGACAATGGTCTCGAAAATGACGAGGCTGGAAATGCTCAATCCCAACAACAAAATCCCCCCGACGTTCATGGAATCGATGTGAATCACTTGCCTAATATTAACAAATGCCCGCTAGACGATAATTTTAGTCTAGATTGTAACATAAATAACGGTTCCCCCAAAGAATTAAATACCAACAACACTAGTGATAACGAAAATACTGCCCTACTGCCCCCTTCGCATTTTCCTGAGTACAAGCATTGATAATTATTAATCGATGACAGATAGTGTCCAAAACATAGTGGTGTGATTTAATCTTGAACTCGCATTTTATACTGAATAGTGTAAATAATGATAAACTATAAATGCAACAACAGGTATTAAATTATAATAAATTAAATTAATCTATATGAAATGTTTATTAATAAATATTAGTAAAGGAATTTATCGATCCCTATATTATGTCACTTGTCAGTTCTGCTGCGGCGATTTCAAAGGTGTTTTCAATATTTTTGGTTGTTTTTTCTGGGGAGAATTATGCGCATAAACGTAATGGGTGATGTATTATGTATACTAATCCATATTATAGATGCGTCAAAACTAACTAGACGACTTTATAGTTGTTTCTGGTAGTTAGATTGGCAGCTGCCAGTAATAATTCTTACTATTGGTTGAATAATATCTCACTGCCAATGGTAGTAGTTCCATTGACAATTTGGTACTGAAACTGAGCGCTGACAATTTGACGGCCTATAAATATCAACGGTTCATCTAGCTACTTTTGGCATAACTCTAATTTGGAATAGTGTACGTAGTTGAGTGAATTATGATTGAGCGCTAAAACGTGGGAATCGAGTATTTTATTTCGAGAGCAACGTGCCTTTCTATCATATATCTGTGTTATCTTCTGGAATAATGTGTAAGATATAATTCGTATTACTTATATCACGTTGTCACGTGAGCACAATTGATCACTCGATCGTGATATGGTTCTTCAGTTTGAAATAACAAATTTTTATTTGACTTTTCCATAGCCTAGAAATTGCCCTGACTATTCTAGATTTTTTAGAATTTCTTTACCGTTAAACACCGTGTATCTCGAAACGCTAGATAATTATGCTGTAGTTATTACAGCCGTTAAAAATGTTTAGGGGTTTCTTCAAATTTGCATGCAATCTCTATTGCCATTTAAGTTACACTATTTTCCAACGTTTTATTATTCTTGAATAATGAGACAAAAACATTATGTATAATTTCTTTAACCCTCCCCTATGTTGTTCAAGTCTTTTTCAATACAAATTTTTCGTTGATGTATCATAATATTTAATATTTAATAAATGTCTGTCTTCTATTTAATAATACTTTTCCGCATTCTAATAATATTACAGATAGTTACATAATATTTTTGAATGAAACGAAACGACGTAGGATATTAAAATCAATAATACTATCGATATAGTGAAATTTCACGATGAAGTTTGCATTCTTAATTTTCGCACGGTGACTATAAAGCGTTCCAATTGCATATGGCGCTTTTTAATATATATAATACCTAATGCAAATTAATAAATTAAATAGCTCCTTTAATTTGAAAGAAATGAAACTAATTTACAATTTTCGTCCTGTAATCGCTGCAGAATTGGATTACTTATTCTAAATTCGAACGTATGTAATTGATGTAAGAAGATATCAAGTCGTCCATCTTGTAACCGAGCGCAGTTTCGCATAATATCTTGGAACCTTTCATGAAGTTACCTATCGTCATGTGGAAATATGTGTTTCCGGACGACCAGTTAGACAGTTCGGAGAATTTGTACAACGCCAGGATGTCTTTCGTTTGTGGGTGTATGACGTTTACTCCGTTTCTGTTGATCGCCATGATAACGAGTTCTGGAAAATTCGGTTCGGTCGATTGCTTCACTTCGAAGAAGGCCGAACCAAAAGTGGGCCATTGATAAATAATTTCTAAGAACTGTTGCTTCGCGCTATCGGAAGTTATGCCTGGAATCGAAAAGGCTTGACTTTTAGAATGAAATCGTTTATTTGTGTTTATTCCATTTCTTCTTATACAGCATGTCAAATTAGCCAAGGAGTTTTTGTGTGTGGCCTATACAGTTCACTTCACCCTGGATAGTTTTGACGCCATCCAATAACGAGCTGCTACGTTTCACTTTGACTTGACCGCGGCCATCGTGCGAAAGGTACTGATTCGCTATTGGCTAGCGTGAAAACCAGCCAGGGTGAAATGAACGATGTAGGCCACACACCAAATCGCCTCGGCTAAGGTAACAACCTGTTTAATAAGAAAGAACATAATTTAATTTAAGAAAACAGCTCACCTGACTGTTGGCTGTACGTTGCAACAATTTGTTTCTTCCAGTCGTTAGCGCTCAATAATTTAAGTAGATCGGCTGGAACATATTCTCGAAGTTTGTTTCTATAACGAAAGAATGGGATAATAGCTCATTAGATTACGTACAGTAGAAAACAATATGCACGCTTATTCAATTTATAACGGAAGGAAAATTCTTACGGTATTTCAGCAAGCTCTTCCCTGCTGTCACCATATCTACTCCTATAAATTAACGCGGCCAATTTGATGGCATCGTGCTTATTGCACTTGTGATAGCCTCTAAGTAGCTTTGGTAATTCTTGGTGGAAATAGAAAATAGTGTCGGCAATTTTATCGCGACCCGGGGCTGCGTTTATCCAAAGTTTCTTCATGAAGAATATCTGATATTGTGCTTGGATCAGGTCCGAAGACCTAGTTGGCCTCGATTGCTTCATCCATTCTATGAGTTCGTGAACGAAGTCAAAGAAGAAGAAATTTTGCGGTATGGAGAAGACTTTGTCGACGATCTTCACGAAAAGACTGAAGCCGTCGCTACCCTTTAACTGCAATCTAACGGCGATGTCATCGCAGAGATCCGACGCTCTCGTTGACGAGTGCACCTGAAAGTTTGTTATGACTTTTTCAGCAACAACATGTAGAGGTAATAAATTAATCTTCTCGATCCACATCAGTATCAACTCTCAAGTAAGTTGTAGACAATATATGAAATGGTAGGGGTATGCCTTAAAAATATTTTGGTAATCTTTCATAGGTATTCGAAGACCTTACAAATACCTTATGAGTGTCTAAAAGTATCATATGAGGAGGTTTCTTTAAATGTGATATAAGCATCAAATTTTTTTATTTTTTGAAAAAAAGTGCTGTTATATTTACCAAATATGTATTACTTTTATCGCGCGCAATCTGTCCTGAGCAACAGGAAAATTTTTAATTCACAGAAAAAAAAATGATAACTTCACAGCAATATTTTGTTGATTATGATGCGCTGTTGTTTTTTATAAGATGATTATAAGTTAATAATACGAATTAAATGAACTCATAATGTCTCACCTCAAAAGCTTCATCCGTGTCGTCAGGAAAGTAGACTTTATGAAAGATATGCATGCTTTTGAACCTAATAGCTTCCACCTCAAGAATGTAGGGCGGATACTTCCTATTTCCCGCCTTAATTGTTCTGCTCAATCTGTTGAGACAATCGGTAGCGATGGGATGTTTTCTAGTAGCGAGAAATTGGACGAGCTCCTTGTGAACGTCCGCGCTACAGGACATCACTCCGGTGGCCAACCACATGAGTTCCCATCCACGTTCCTCGCTCAGGCGAATTCTGTTGTCAGTCAATTGCCTCATGATCTGACAGTAGACCTCATCCCGCAGCGCGGCCTATAGAATTTTGAAAACATTTAACTCTACCTTAATCAGATAATCGACTTTATGGACTCTCTAATTAATAATTAACCGATAATATGTACATAGTATTCTGGATAGTATTTTTTTTCGATACGGTTATTTGGTCTCCATTGGAGTTCATATGAAGTAGAGCCAAGCGTTCGCGAAACGTCTTTTAATTCAACGTGACAGTTCAGAAAATGTCTTCCAAAAAGAAAAAAAAAAGTAAATGCAACAACTGCTTATTAAAAATGTCTTTGCAGACTTTATAATGCTCTATCATTTGAGATATCAATGTGCAAATGTAAAGAACTGTAACATAAGTACACTGACGTGTTCGGAAACACCGCGGAATATATCGTTGGTATACTGGGTTCCGATACGCTGTCTATGACTGGGCAAATCTCCCATATATTTCAGGATATTTTTAAAGGAAATAACAGCTTGTTGAGTCAGTTCATCATTCTCGACGATTTTAGCTAGTAGCGGTGCCTTGATCGGCTCTCTCGTGTGTTTCCACAGTTCCTCGGGCAACGTGCGTTTTGCCGATAGCAGTGTTGATCCGCGCGATAGAGTGACGCTGTAACTGCGGCGGAAATGTTCGTGAGAGAATTTCAACAAAGTGTGTTGCGTCGTTGGAGGCTGCGTTTGATTTGATTGGTGCCTGAGTGGGAGTCCTTCATCTGAGAAGACAGCTTTGAACATTTCCTTTAAAGGAGAAAATGAAATTAGAATAGAAAGGTAAATGTGCCCTTGAAAGGATAGCTATCTTAAAATTAGTAGACTGCTTTGTTTACAAAACTTACGATTATAGATTGAGATGGTTTCGTCATGGCGGGCAGAACGTAGACATTTTCTGATGGAAAATTACCCTCGATTCCATTGCACTCTCCGTGACCCCGTTGCGAATTCATTATAGTATAACCGGTACATCCGTTAGTCAGCTTTATCAGGTCACCTCTCTTCAGGGGTAAGCAGGACTGAGTCTCGCCTTATGACAATAAAATATAATTTATCAATTGCATTATCGGAACCCACAGGCGGAAGATCAAATGATTTACTATTGCCCTAACCATCCTGTACGTATTCTTGGGTTGCAATTACATATTGGGATTTCTCCTTGAGGCCGTCTATGAGGAAATTGACTAAACACGCGAGATCTTCGGCATCTGGGCTCTGGAATACGTACTCCTCTCTTATAATGGTGGACAGAATTAAGTTTTGCACGAATGCACCATTAATCCTGAAAGAAGCAATGAATCACCGATGGATACTGACTGCCAGAATAAAATATAGTAGGGAACATTAGTCGAATAATAATCTTTATACGTACTTAGAAATTTGAATAGCACTTAAAAAAGGATAGAAGCTATATTTAAAGTCTAATTAATTGCTATAACTACGGTAGTAACAATAATAGGTATATGTAGTAGAGTAACAGTGATGGTTTCTATTATAAAGAGAATAACCGATATTGTGAGGGGTATTTATATTTTTATAAACTCTTTCCGGGATATTTTATTATACAGCCTAGATGACAGGGGATATACTAAGTTTTCTGAGGATATCTTAACGATATTTATAAATATTTAATATTTTGAGAATATACCGGGGAGATTCTTCAAAGAAGTGAAGTTGAACAGTACTCATTTTCATAGTCAACTACTATAATAACTGTGTATAATTCATAAGATAATCGTCTCGATATTTAATACTCACTTTTGGGACATAATTTCAGTTATTTCTGGGAAAGACAGCTCCACCAGCACCTGTTCTTGGTCGTCAATAAAATAGACACCGGTCCAATTGACGGCAATGACGATGTTGTCCATCGTTAATTTCGGCCCCGAGACTCTGGTCGCTTCGTAGAATCTCGAGAAGAGGATAGGCCACGTAAGCTTGGCGAATGTTACCACATCTTCCTTCGCTTTAATCGGTGGAACTCCGCCAATGACATTTACGTTCTTTGAATACAAATGAATCATTTATGATCTCAAGGGGATGATCTTATAAAACCATTTACAAACATATAATGATATCCATAAGTTTCTCTTTGGGGTACAATTATTTTTTTATTTAGAGACTTATACACTTACTTTATGGAAAACATCGATAGTCAATTGCTCCCACTTGGGTAAGACATCTTCGGCTATACCTTGAAGAAGGTGGTTTGGGATGTAAAGAGGTAAGGCGGCCTTTAAATTATCGAAAGATGCGGTATTAGGATGATCGATGTAAAGCTGTTGAGCCGCTAGCATAGCGATGTCACCTTCCTGAAGTAAAAAAATAAATGAGAATTAGATCTGCTGATCTTTTATTGTCCTTCGAACCCTACAAGTCAGTTTCCGTAATGATCTAGAACAGGAATCTCTATAAAACGTACAGTATTACATCTGTATTCGCCGTATTTTACGCCTCTAATTATCTGATGGTAAATAAGATTAGTAGCAACTTTGTCGAGACTCGGATCATTCCATGGTGCGAATATTTCTTTCCTAAGGAACAGCCTCCATGGAGCGGATCGTTCCGATTGACCTAGTTCTTTCGCGTATTGCTCGCATTGCGAGATAGCATCCATTACGTGATCTCTGAAATTATTCATTATATTTCCCATTAACGTGAACTAGTATAATAAGCACTCTAGTTACAGTGCGTTAAATTACTATTGGACTATTAGAAGAGCACTGCGCACTAGCAATTTTTTTACATAAAAGACACCTGCTGCAAATTATATAATACGTAGAGCAAGTACGAAGTGCAAGTTTAAAATCGATTATCTTGAAAATAATTAGAGGTACTGGAAAGAAGTTAAAATAAAAAAGATTTATCTACATTTCTGCTATAAAAAACTTATTAAAATTTGTTACGTATCACTACTGCGTTTCGAGATAATCATGTTCAAAGTTATACAGAAATACTGCAGGGCCGCTAATCTGGCTCTTTTATCCTATTACTACTTTGAAGTTTGATACGCTATTTGTAAAGAAGTTCATGCTGATATTATTAATACTAATTGTGCATTATTAAATTACACGATCTTCTAACAGAAGTCAATAATACTAACCGTCCAGCACCCAATGACAGGACTTTGTCATACAACGTTACAAAGAGTGAGAACCCAAAGGTGTCTTTGAGTGTGATGCTCTTCGCTACAGTATTTACAATTTCTTCAGCAGTACTGGCTGAATCTGCCTCCACGGTCTTATTGCTACCATCCATGAAAGTAATCATCAAGAGGATTGGTTTTTTACTCTTAGTCGCCTGCAACTCTATCCAGCTAGGTGGTTGAGTTCTGGTTCCGTTTCTATATGTCCTCGTAAGCCTCTTATCGCAATAAGGAGCATATCCCGGTGGACCAATGCGTATGAAAGCGCGCAAATAGCTGATGAATTTCTCCGAAGGTGCGAAACAACCTACGCAAAGTGACAAGAGGATCCAACCTCTGGCGTGAGAAGCCTTCGAAGGATTGTTGATTAACTGTTTAACGATCTGACAATAGATTTCATCTCTAAGCTCAGAACGGAGGATTCCATGGCCGATAATGAAGTGAAGTTTCTCCAAGTTACTTCTTCGGGTTTGAAGCCAGCTCTGATACGCCTGATTGACGTATTCGTCTTCCATGATTCCTAATATTGATGAGATCGAGTGTAATTAACAGGTATCTTCGAGTTTATGTGTCGAAGTTAACGTGTCCTCTTCATGTCTACCTCTTTGGATGTCATCGCGAAGCTTGTTCTGCTTCTTAAGGGTCATCCGTATGAGTTTTCGGTTATTCTCTTCATTCAATATGTTCTCGAATTCTCTGGATTTCGAGAAGCTCTTCGCTAGAGTCTCAGAAATGGTAGCCATGACTGGTTTGGTATCGGGTAATTCCGTGGAGTTTCGTGGCTCCGGTAGATCACCCATGAATCGGAGGATAGTGATCCAGAGAGCTTGAGCGGACTGTCGACACATTTGATATTCAATAAATATGTAGACATTTGATTATTCTTAAAGATATAATCTCTAATGTAGAGTAATTTCTTATCTGAAAGGCGATTTTTTGAATCAGTTCACTGATTGACAAACTTTTTATAGTTTTTGAGAAAATTTCAGGTCCATTTCTGAGAAAGGCTAGCATAAAATATTAGATATTACTCAGAAGATTCTGTAAAGTTTCAAATATTTATTAAAAATATGAGTAAAGTCTTGTAAACGTGAAGAAAAGGTGTAATGATATTTAATAACGAGTATATAGCGTAAAGTTCAGATATTTTCACTGTTTTCACTGTTTCTAAGAATTGTTTCACATTTATCAGATGTTCCTAACACTTTAAAACACTTCTAAGAATATTTGAGATTTTTCAGAACCTCCTTGAAAGTATTTTCTTAGATATTCTAAAAACTTAAAAATTTGCTTGAAAATATCTTTCGATAAAACCTGAGGAATTGCTGTCTCTAAAATTTTTATAATATTTCGTAAGTTTGTTAAGAATTTTGAATTCCATCGAGTACCTTGCTGACTTGGTATGTTGGCAGGAATAAATATTATAAGATTTCAATATAGCGTACCAGTTGATCAGAGGGAAGTGGCAGATCTAAAAGAGAATGCCTCAGGGGCCTCTTCGAATACTGGGGTGGGACGTTGGCCACGAAGTAAGTCGCGGCAAATTTCCTAAAATGATACAAACTGAGGTCCTCAACTTCATCCTCTTCCTTTGGTATCTCGATGAAGTCCAAATCATTATCGGTATTGGTTCCAACTGAACGGGCGAGATCCTAAAATTATCGATAACAATTTCGGATGAACGTAAATATTGTTAACTACTGTGCACTTTTAAAGGAATCCATGCTGCTTATAATTTAATGATAAGTTCACCACTCACAGCATACATATCACTGGGTAAATCCTTGGAAATAGGAGATTTGGGTTCGTTGTCCAAAAACTCGAAGATAGTGTCTATGTTGCCATCGCTATTATTAGTGTCGGGTTCCCTTGTGGGTGGAACGACTTTCTTATCACTTTCGACAATGGAAGTTTGTAACTCGACCATGCGTGCCTTGTAGTTAATCTCGGCAATTTCTTTGTATCTCTTGTTTCCTTCTTTTTTTAGCGACTGCTCCTCCTCCTTTCGCAGATATTGAATTTCCAGAACGCGCCGCTGCTTCCACTGTGAGAAAATCGGTTGATCAATGATTGACATAATGCTTCATCAAAAACATATTCTTTGGCGACGTTCTGTGATCGATTTTTCAAATTCGGATCAAAATTTTTCGCTCGTAATTCCTTTAAATATTTTCATAGTCATTCAACAACAGATCTATGTAGTCCACTTTACTGATTTATTGGCACTTTTTAAACCCGTTCCGCAAGTATTTTGCAATATGATGAAAATTAAAAAATGATTTATCAACATTTTAAAATAGCGTATGTATTACTATCTATAACTGATATCTTATGAGATGGGTTAGCAAATGATGGACGCCCTTTAGCCATTCTTAAGAAATCAGATTTACAACTAAAAGGCCTTTATAAATAATATCCACTCATATTAAATTAATTGTTTGTAATTGGATAATCGCTTGTAATTCATTTTTCAAATTTCTTTTGTTTGATTAGATTAAAAAATGTAGACACCAATTATATTCATTCGAAACGGTTTTGCATTCAATTTCGTGAGAAATAGTTTGATCCACGAGATTATAATTCACTTATTAAATTCGTAACAAGATTTTCAATCGCGATTTAACAATAGATTACTTTCACTGCAACTTCCATAAAAAAATGGGCAGTCAGTTTGGTGAATTTTCTCACCTATATTCAAAGAGATACTTTCCTCTCCAGAACTTTATTCATAAATTAAAGGCTAAACGATCCCTTAGTATTTTATATTTTCGATTAAATAAATTATGAAAAAATGCCATTATTTTGAACAATATTATTATTATTATTATTATTTAACATTATTATTACCACTGCCAATTTTCCACTAATTTGAAACAACACGAACGTTTTTGAGTGGCTTATTTAGTGCTAAAACAATTTAACATTTCCTTGTCTTTCAGGTGTTTAGTGTTTAAAATCATATGCTGTAATTGAAACATTTCATATCTCGAATTTTCGAGTTATTACATGAAAATAAATGCTAGATTATTGTATTTCAAGTGCAGTAATAGAAAGTCTAATGAATTAATACATCCTTTTCGAACAAAAAATATGTGCTCACACTGTATTAATGTACTTCTGATTCTTTTTTATGATTCTCCAGTAATATATAATAGGTTTTTTTGAGACCGAATAGATAAAGAATACGAGAATCTTCGACGTAGCGTCGAGAGTGCGTAGCTACTGCTAGGAAGCCCTCGAATAATACTGACGCTTACCTGTAATTTCTCCTTGCAAAGTCTCCTGATCAGATAACCCCGACAGATTTTCTGAAAGATTAATTTGGTCTGTCAATATTGGTAGAGTCGGACGAATGGCTTTGTGATAATTATATTCGCCGATAAAAGCCGGGGCAACTGTGCAATAATTCTTTCGCGATTGGAGCTCTATGAGATTTATGCTGGTCTAACCACGTGGTAATGGTAGTAATATTCTCAATTATTTTTCGAAATCGAATATTTAACTTGTTAATTTATATATGACAATTGGTGTCATGAATTGCTTCACGATATCTAAAAGCATAAGTATAATAATAAATCTAAATTAATCCTCGTTATGGTATGAGAGCTATTACAAAATATAATTAATATCCAATTTAGTAAATCTCATACAAATAATTTAATAGATACATGTTCCTGATTAAAAGTCAGGGAGTGAGCTTTCACAATGACTATTTATAAGAATACTAGATGGAAAACGATAAATTGACAATCATCGCTTTGGATAATCTAGAGATAAGATGTTATAAACATGTTTTATAAATAAAAATCCATACAGACTACATAGTTCCGAATGAAATACCTGCAGAGCGATGATGGCTTTCCGTTTTTGATTAAAGGCTTTTCTGAGATTTCGTGACTTAATGCACGCTTGCAAGCGATAGTAACCATGGTGCATCAACAGATAACGTTTCCTAGGACCATGACCTCTCCATCTCCTTTGAATAAGTAGAATAGCCTCCTTTATCTTCAAAAATCTACAGATAAAAAGTGTTTTAAAAAAGTTATTAACGCAGGTATATTTCGACATAAGTTTACAATTACGAACATATGGGATATATGCTCCCTTGTGCTTTGAAAATTTCAAATTATTCCTGACACATGAACTTTGATATCACTGGATATATATATATATAATTCGGGAAATATTAATCTCGAATTTTTTCTACTTATATATACTGTATTCGTAGCTATTCTTTAACGTACAGAATGAGTACAACAATTTTCAAGAATAAATTAAGGGTATCAAGTTTGACGTGGAATTGATCAGATATGATTAACAACCCACTTTTATCTTGCTGATAAGTCCTTTGGTAATCGATTAAACGTCTATAGGCTGAAAATGCCATATATTTATCTGAAGATAAACCAGTATCAGTACAGCTGACGGTAATATGGATTAATAGTGATGTATTTATTTATGTTGCAACGTCGATTACTGATCTTTTTTGGGAGTAAGTGGACGTATGTTATATGCCAGTCATTGTTTAATTATTGCATGCGCATTTTTTAATTATTTTTAATATTCAACTACTATACATTGTTGAAGGTTATCTAAATAAACATAAAAATGGCGGTGTATTTTTATGGTGGTTATAATTAACATTTAAGCAAACAAATGAATCTATTCAAAATTTTGTAACAGTGATGAACTTTGGAAAGACTCAAACACCACTTTTTAGTTAACTGTTCATTCGATTTGGAATGTAATGTATTTAGGGACACCGTCGATTTCTGTACTTGCCCATAAAAATACGTAAGTTGATTTATAAATTGTTATATATAACAAATTTTATATTAAAAAAAAATATATAAAATTTATATTACCTCTTTCTAGCAATCCACTTCCTCACGTTTCGCTGAATTAAGAGAATGTACTCTGCCAGTACCCTGCTCCTCTCCTGTTCCAAGAAGAAATCCTGGCGATCCTTGAGGAACACCTTGGTATGACCCAACTCGTATTCCAGTCCATGTTTTCCCAGAAATTCAAGGCATATTTTCTCGGCTGCCTCCTTCACGTCGGCTTTATGAGCAGGTGGAATTCCGTGTGCCAATACTCGGAAGCGCTCGACAAATTCCACGTGATTATAACGTATTGGATATCCTGCGCGACGAATTCGAGCCGTCTCCATCATACCGGAGTATCGCAGTTGGCGACAGCATAGCGATCTGCCGAAGCTCTGTAAATAATATTGACAAATTATGTGACAATTTAAAATCCGTTTAATAATGAATTACCTATTAGTAAAGTATTTCTAAAGCGAACACAAAAATATACGTTAAAATATCAAATATGTCTCCGGTATATATCTAGTGTAGAAAAGGACGGCAAACACAATAAAAATATCACACTGAGAAATAAAAAAATTGAGCTTACTTTACAGTATTTTTCATATGACTGAATAAATATAGTTAATAAAAATATCTTCTATTTGTTAATAGAAAAATAAACAAAAACAAGACGACACCTACATGCTCTAGATTCCACTTTGTGGACTTTTTAAATAATAGCTGTTAATACTAAATAATATTAAATTGTTGGATTGATACATATATTTAAAGCAGTGCTTACCGAAGGCATTTGATGTTCGTTAGGTTTGATACACCTAACGAAAAAGGGATGACAACTTCCTAAAGTTCTCATTAGCGATTCTAACGAGCTTCGAAACTCTAGTGAAAGTGTAGGAGACCGTTTCTTCCCATCCGCTCCCGTCGATAGTAGCTCATCGGTGAAAAGGGACCTGAGGAACTCATTGGATGATATGGTAACTAATTGTTTCAAATCAGTTGAAAAGGTATCCCTATTTTTTTCTAAAAATCCTAAGACGCGATAATGAACTGTTCCTGCGAAGTGTTTGATGCCAAAGGACGGAATATGATCAGATTTTGGCTTCACATAATTGGGATTTCTACCGTGTACTTGATTTACTTTTGCCAACATCGTGAAATCGGTACCCTGAAAGAATAATTAATTCCTAGTGAGTTTCTTCGTTCATTATTTTAATTATTATTACGAATTATAAGCACATCTTTATAATAAGTACACTATGTACAGGGTGACCCATTTTAAATGACTTATTTCAATTTCGCAGAGACAATTGATATTAGGAAGAAAATGTTCAATGAAATATCATGGCATTTTAGCATTCTAGTATGATAAATCAAACATTCGTAATTGAATTTTCCTAGAGAATATTTTATGATATTAGGTGTACAACTTTGCGCTCCCATCGTTTTCCTGTACCAGTTTAATGTAAAAAACGGCAGAGCAAAATTGGACACCTAATATATATTTTTCTAAATTGTAATTATGGCGTATAAACCGTTTTTGTTGTTGGTAACGGAATTATCAATTCGTAACGAACTTTGCAAGACTAATAATCCCTAATGTAATCTGTTTCATTAATTTGATAATAAAAATTAGTAGTAGCCAAAAGTTTGTTATTTACCTTCGGAAATTTGCTTTCCTCATCGATGAGTGCCATGATATTAACCGCCTTAGTACCGATTAAGTCCAAAACTCCTTGATTGTCCACAAACTCAATATGTTTCCAATTAATGCCCTCCTTATTATAATCTTCTTGCTCCATTTTAAAAATGTGCTGGACGAAGAATTGCTGAAGATGCTCGTTTGCGTAATTGATGCAAAGTTGTTCGAAACTGTTCGTGTCAAAGTTTTCAAACCCAAAAATATCAAGGACCCCGATAGAGCTCTTCGTGTATGCCTTCGGCTTGAAGATGGTGTCGTTGATTTTGTCAACTATCATGATGAAGAGGCGACCATAGACGGCTTTAACGAAAGCATCCCTCACTTCGATGGCCTGGTCCTTCGATAAATTGCTCACCTTGACGACGTAAAATAATATCATGGGTGATAATTTCTGAGATATTGATTAATAATAATATGTAACGCATTAGAATGTTCTTTCGTGAAATAGAATTCTGCGCGGAATTAAATGAACGAAATCTTGCTTCTTCCCATACTGAATTCCACCCTTGAACTTACAACACGTTCTCCTTGAGCAAAAATAGTTTTTCTGGTGAGAGCATCAATCAGAGCCTGTTCCTTCACACCCAGTATTTTTGCTACTTTACTGAGAGTTGCCTGATCGTGAATTTTAGTAGCATCCATATGTGCTTAATAAAAAAAAATATTAGTAGTAAGTAATTAATTAACCAATTCTCGAATTAATTTAAAATTTTCAGATGAAAAAGAATTAGAATACGGAATTACCAATCACGATAGCTTCGTATATTACATTTCCCAAATGCAAAATTGCAGCCAGTAGCTTCATGATATTCCAGTAATCTTGATCGCTAAATGTCAAAACCTTCATGGCAGCTCTGACATCTGCAAATTCCTTTGCATCGTTTCTTTCCTTACATTCTGGTACCTGAGGTTTTTCATCAATGATTATTTCTTCAAGTTTAATGATTACTTTAAAAAAATGTATTAGCAAAAAGCATTATATCATTATTTTGTTTACATTTACACCCCATAAATAAAGATAATCTGAAGCATTTTCTAGATCCAATATCTTCTTTTCTTCCTTGTTGAGCCCAGCGAGTATCGAATAAAATATGTGATAATTCCTCTCGCCCTTAGACCTCGATACGATTCTACATTTCTCGAGCAAGTACTGCTCGATCCGAGCGCCCTCAATTTCTCCTTTCTTGTTGAAATTAATGTCAATGTATTTGCCAAAGCGAGAGGAATTCTCATTTCTGACGGTTCTGGCGTTTCCGAAGGCTGAAAAGAATGGAAATGGGCGGTATTAAAGATCGATAAGGGGAGGAGAATAACATGATATTGGCTGGCGTCGTCACGTCTATAAACGCAGTGCTTAATGTACCACTCTCTATATTATTTCATTCCTAGAGAGAGCATGAAATATAAATATTTCTTTTCGAAAGTGGCTGCACCTTCTCAATCTTACGATAAACTTGTCCTAGTGAACAAATGTTTACCTTCTAAAATTGGATTAGCTTCAAGAATTTGTTGTTCTATCCAGGAGTGTTTCCCGCTGATGGCTGCCAGGTATTGGAGGATTAGTTTGGTGCTCTCTGTTTTCCCTGCACCGCTTTCTCCACTGTTAAAATTTGGTTGCAAAGAAGGACAGTGGCAAATTAAATTCGAAGCCATTTCGAAGTATCAGTAATTTTTTGAATTGCTGTAGGTACCTAATCACTATACACTGATCGTCGCCGGAGAGCTTCATCTCCCTGAAACACTTGTCACCGATGGCAAAAATATGAGGTGGCATTTCACCCAGTTCCTTGCACTTGTACATCTCGATTTCGTTGGGCGTATAAATGTTGAGTACTTGATAGGGGTTCACGGCGACTAGCATACTTCCGGTGTAGGTCTAAAATATAATTTTGGCTATTAACTGGATTAATTTAATGTTGTAATCAGTTTACTCATATCGTAATTCGAATATTTACTACAATCTACAGAATATTTACATGATACCTTATAGGTATACTTGAAACACCCAAAAGATAAGAAAATTTGTAGGATTTGGTAGCAATATTAAATATCTGAGAGACGTTTACGATGAGGAAAGCACATTTGAAAAAAAATTAACTGTCTATTTGTCCTTTTCAGACTTTACTAATAGGTATTTGGAATTGCTGCATTAAAAATACATTAAATTTCAATCGAAATTTTGTATATGGGGATTTATAGAATCTTTTCAATAGAGCTCAATAAATCAATACATATATTTTACATAATTAAATATTCAATAAGAGTGATCTCTAGATTTGTAACAGAGTTGGTTAAATAAAAAGTGCAATTAAAGGTGTTTAATTTTAAATGTATAGGTAACTAAATCTATTTGATGATTGGTCATATGCAATAAACTATTTTTCCATTAAAAAAATACATCTCTGCTAAAAATCTCCGATAAAAATTAATAGTCAGGATTCGAAAATACTATAGCGCGTAAATTTAATCGTTTTTAATCATTTTCGTATTGAATATTATAGAAACTTATCCGCATCTAATACAAATCTTATAACTTCCTATGGTTGTCAATGTACAACTGATAATGAACGATAGGATTGACTAATTTACAATATTTTATAATCATTTTTACTTTTCTTCTTGTTTCAGTTTCATATAATTTTTTAGGGAATATTTTTAACAAGGATGTTTGTCCCTTCTACATATTATTTCCTTGATAGAAGTATATGGTATAAAATAGGTATGTATATATTATTTGCATATGGGGCATTCTACACCACTTCAGCTACTCAAAAATGTATCACAAAAAATGTTTAATAATAAAATTATACGAGTGCATTAATTCTTCCAAATTACACACCAGTCCTCCCATAAATTACGAAGTAATCGTATCTTTTTATTTCAATTTTTGAGATTGAAAGTCAAATTCTATCGATGGTACCTTTTTAATTCATAATCAATAAGTAAAAAAATTTGCGTAAAGTTACATCATGAAACTCCCAGTTGTTTGTGAGATATAGGTACCTACCGTATTTATAAAAAATAAAGTCGAGAATTCGCTCTATTCCTCAAACAATTGAGAGAGTTCCATGACATAACTTTATACAAAATTTTCATTTTACTTGTCGAATATGAAGGAAAAGTGCTATTGTCGATTGGGCGCTTGCCTCTCTATTTCTAAAATAAAAATAATATAATTTTTTTAGTGGCTGAAGTGGCGTGGATTGACCCATATATAGCGATAAATACTGACGTAGATAAGATTTTGGTTGTAGCGTAGATGAAGATTCTTTAAGATGGCATACTCTTGAAGATCTCCCAACTTTATCATATCTTCCACTCCGGCAATTGATGATGCGTGCATCGGTTTGATAACCCGATCTTCTTGGACCCATTGTATCTGAAAGAGTCGATGAAAATCCGATGGAGATAAGAATAATTTTCAAAATATAACATTTTTCTTTACCGTTGTAATTATTTCTCTACTGGCAGACAAATAAAGATGACAAGGCTTAAGAGGATGAGTCATATTTGATATACACGGTGTTTCACCTAACTTGACCACCTCAAATATCACGGCAGTCTTTGATGATATGAAAAAGTATTGAGAGGAAAAATTGTTCGATACAAAGGGGCAAATACTGTTATTAAAAAAGAATTATTTTCTAATCAGTTTTTTTTTAAGATATCAAGGTCATCGATATTATTTTAAATAGGTCGACATATTTTCATTACTACAGTCTTGTAGCTTATAAGAGGACAAATTCAGCAGCTGTTAATATGATGTGCATTTTGTGTGAGATAACAATCATTCACGTGATGTAACACAACGTTATCTTTAGGCCATTGAAAGTAAATTGAAAATGACAGCTAAGACATATTTACTTTTACAATATATTTACTATTATATTAGGTGTACAACTTCCCTTCCGCTGTTTTCCAGATGGCAGCGCGTTGAAAAAACGGCGGAAGCAAAGTTGTAGACCTAATAGTTTTTACTGCTCCATGAAATATTTTAATATTTATAACATTTTTTAATGGCTATTTTAGAAATACGATCGCCGAATGGACTTCGGTAGATCTATTTATACCGAAAGAAGGAAACGGATGCAACAACAGTGAAACACAACTTCAACTATCTTGTACGGTACTTTCAACTATAATTCCAGTTCGTAACACTGTAAAAATACTTTCTCTTCTAATGCTAATTGCGCTTTTAGCTGGCAGTACTATAAAAAAACGAATTAAATATGACTTCAACTACATTTTTTAACAGGTGCCTGAAACATTCATCATTAAAATGAATAGTAAAAAACAGGTGCACATGGCAGATGTGTTCTTAATCCGCTGGGGACTATCTCCTTGTATGGTAGCCCCCTTAATTAGCGGTAAATTCGTAAATATACATGCCTACTATATGGGTTGCTATACACCCAGGGTGGTCCCTAGAGGGTTAAGTAGAAATAACTTAAAAAAGGCTCACATATAAATGAAAGAGACTTGAATAACTGCCACGAAAAAAAGTCCTAACAATAATACGACAAAGCGAACGTCCTACCTTTCCATCGTCATCGCGAACTTGCACCTTCTCTTTGTCGACGCTGACGATCCTGCACCCCAGTGGAACGTCGAACTCACCTTTCGTAGCAGTTGTAATCCACACATGGTCTCCCTGATGATAAGACCCAATTTTTTTAACTTATCTTTCACACAAAGAGAGTTCACCATAAATTGTTCTACTTATTACACAAATATGAAATTCTTTAATACTCCAATTCATAAAACGCGAAGCACGTGACACCAAAAAAATCAAACCCCATTGTAAGTTGTGTGAAAATTAAAGAGGTGCGAAAGCGTATATTGCAGCTCTTAGATTGTAGTCCTTAGACTTATAGTCAACATTTGCAGCGACCACAACGCGTGATTCTTCCACTACGCCTTCTACGAACTCACGAGAGTGTACGATGTGGTGTTGCTTTCTCTTCTCTTCAAAGCCGCCATTTTCTTTGCGTGGAAGTTGTGGTTTCGATTCGTGTTACTTCATTATTTCTCCATTTTTTCTGCGGTTTCTTCTTTCTCTCGCGAAATGTCAAGGACCACTCCCGCGCGGCGACTAATCGGATTAGTGCTTCTCACCGGTGGGACGCTTATCGCGTACTGCGCGCGTTATCAATAAAATAACTTTGTCTTCGAAGTAATCTCGGTTATATTATCTGTATAATACCTGCGCCGATAATGATCCGCCTTTCAAGAATACGAGAAATGAAAGAAAACGCTTTGTTGCTTTCGATTTTACATACACAGAGAGAAAGAATTAGTTGGATTTATTAAAAATGACTTGCGAGGTCGCAAGTATTATAATTATTTATTTATATCAATTTTAAATCTTTTACATATTCATTAAATATTTTCTCCTTGCAATCATATATTATTCCATATATTTAATTGTTGTATTAAGAAATTTAATTGATACATGGAGTTTTTATGGGACTCCAAACTGTAGCCATTGCTGTATTAGTAATACGCTATAGTGGCGATGCATTGAAGGCCTCGGTTTTCTTTGCCGCCTATATTGCTGTTGCTTACACATTAATGAGTGGCCTGACTCCGCTGAAAGTACTTTGGACCTTCCAGGCATTCAATGTACCTGCCATCGTGGTCGGCAAGGTACGTTATACTGATTTAGCTCATAGATTACTAAGAATGAATAAAGGAATGATTTCGCATGCAATACGTGCTTATTAATACTGCATTCCTTTAGAGAAATATATTTCAAGTACGCGCAATATATCACCATATATTATATAATAAATTACACGTTATATATATTCCAGTTGATGCAGACCCATACGAATTATACAAACGGTAGTACGGGCCAGCTTTTCGCCGTCACAGGATATTTGCTCTTCTTTGGCGCTCTCGCGAGAATCTTCACGTCTGTGCAAGAGATTGGCGACACCGTCATGATTTTAATTTACGTTTGTACGACTATTGCGAACAATATCATAGCTGGGCAAATCTTTTACTATTGGAACGTTGTTTCTACATAAAATTCACAGATTTCGCAATCCTTGCAACTATCGGGGACATTGAAAATGATACGAAAAATATATAAATGATATTGTTATTAACTATGTATTACAATGCAAAAAAGATATATAATCATATATAATAGCATATTGTATATTTACCACGATATTGTAAAGCAATTTTGTTTTGTTTTATGAATAGGTACAATGAACAGAAAATATATAAACTATTACAATATCCTACATTGGGGTGGCACATCAGATTATATTAGCTTACCATATTTTAAGAATCATCACCAAAGATCAGCACGATAAAAACTTTTCTAAAGGTCGCTCACGAATTTTGAAAATTTAAAAAACAGTGAAAATTCGATTTTTTAAAAATTAATTTTATTTTTCTTTTTACTTCGAATACAACATACATCTGTAATACTAATCGGATATAAAATTACTCTGTTTCGTAACCCTCATTTTCTATACAATCATCAAACTCAATATCTTCGTCGCTATCGTAAATCATGTCATCATTTTCAGCTCCGAATTATCCTCCTCCTCCGGAGGAGGAGGGGGGAGGAAAGGTGCAGGAGGGGCAGGAAAGAGGAAGGAGGTGAAGGATTATTTTGGTGAGAGCTAAACAGAGAAGTAGTTTTTATAGAAAAATTGTTAGATTTGAAGTTGCTCTCTGATTTTCCCACGAACTCGAATTAAAGTTTTTCGGGGAAAGAGAGAAGGCGCTGGTTCTTAGGTCCAGCTTTGAAGCTGCTCCTCTTCGATTTTCGCGAATTACTTTGGTGGGAGCTAAACAGAGAAGTAGTTTTTATAGAAAAATTGTTAGATTTGAAGCTGCTCTCTGATTTTCGGTTGCTAAAGTTGCTGGTTGCTAAAGTTGCCGGTTGCCAAAGTTGCTGGTTGCCAAAGTTGCCGGCTGCTAAAGTTGCCGGTTGCCGGTTGCTAAAGTTGCTGGTTGCTAAATTTGCCGGTTGCTAAAGTTGCTGGTTGCTAAAGTTGCCGGTTGCTAAAGTTGCTGGTTGCCAAAGTTGCTGGCGGCAGGGCGCCGTAGCTTGACGAGTCGCCAGACATATGCTAAATGAAAATGAGGAGCTTTTGCGTTCAAAAGCGGCTATATCCACTTACAAAATATAGCCACTCTTTTGATCGCAAAAAGGGGATATAGCCGGCTTTGATGCAAAAGGCCGACTTTTCATGCGATTTTAAAATACAAATAGTCCGTTTTTTGAACACATATGACCATGCCGGTTGATAGTTCTTGTGAAACTTAGCCGAAAATCGCAAAAAAAGCATATCGGCAAAAAAAGGGATATAGCCGCTTTTGAACGCAAGCTCCTAATGCGCGCTAAATTATGAATTCAAATTCTCTGGTCCGATTCGTTGGTTCGATTCCGTCGTTCCACTTTTCAACGTAGCGTTGCCGTCGACGGCGATGCTCAGTTGCTTCTTCACCCACGTGTCTTCACCTTTACATGATAGGTTCGATATTTTTTGATAAGTTCTTGTCATTTTCTTTACGAAACAAGCATTTTTAGACACATACACTAAGTCACCATGTTCGCGGTTCGACGATTTCACGTCCCCAATGCTCGGTAAGTTAACTGTTTCCCGCGCTTTCGAATAAATCAGGACTTTTTGACAAATGTAATTTCTAACCTAACATCTTTCGGAATAGAAATGAGAGCGGATACGACTACAGGGCTTTGGAGCCTATAATCTGCGCGAAAATAATGGAACTGCATCATTCCAAGCATCACGCGACCTACGTAAATAATTTAAACGCGACCGAAGAAAGACTGAAGGAAGCTGTAGGCGAGGGCGACGTGTCTACCGAAATCGCCTTGGCACCCGCGATCAAATTCAACGGAAGCGGTCATCCGAATCACTCGATCTTCTGGCAAAATCTATCTCCCAACGGCGGCAAACCAAATGGTGAGACTTTAGTTTCTCATTCAATTATTTTATTCATTTGTATTATTGTTACGGTATTAATTCACGATCTATTCTTACAACCACCCTTTTCAAACAAATCGAAAATGACTTTGGTAGCTTGGAAGAAATGAAGAAGCGACTGTCCGAGGCAACCATCGCCATTGAAGGGTCAGGATGGGGGTTGCTCCCGGGTTGATTGCGACTACAGTGGCGTATCGGACAAGGACCTTGTCAAAAGGCAAAAATCCTGTTTTCAACTGTGGCCTCTGTGGTCGGACGCAGTGATCGAGCTGCAGTTACGATTGACGCAAACTTTTACGAACTGGACGGCAATTCCCTCATCTCTATTTACACCATAACCAAACTGCAAAATCAAGGATGAGTCTGGTTGCACCTGTCCTTGCAACTCATACTTGGTACTCTTTCAATTCGCCTACTTTCCGAATATCGTAATGGCGATACACGACAAGGTGAGTTTTCTCAGATCGATTGGCTTTTTATTTATAATATTTATAAAAATATTTTATTATCCCTGTATCGGTTTCTGTAACCATATGGTTACATCGTTTCTTTAGACACAAATATTCATAAAATTCGCTATACTAATGGGATTTGGCCATCACGACACACATAATTGTAGTTTTCTTTAATGCATAACTTACAATTGTTACTTGAGCTATTTGTCACTATAAACTTCCAAAAAATATTGTTTCTATGGTATTGCTAAACTTTGCCCGGACCGATACAGGGTTAATACCCGAAAGAATATATTACGGTGGCCTCTGCGTGAAGAATTCGATTAAAACCTACTTACTTTTTGAATTGATTTAAATTAAATTTTTACCTTAGTATTTTTTTTATTTAAACTTACCTCTCATACTTGAGAAATATCAATCAGTTTGTATCGGAAAATTCCAACTCCTATTTGAAATGGTATTTAATCAGAAAATACCAATCGTCACAAAGCACGTGTACAGGATGTCCCGCGCAAAACGGGCCAGTTACAGGGCCCTTGATATTTACTTTCGGCCAGGCTTGGTCGGTACTCGAGTCATTTATACCGGTAAAAGTCGAATCGGTAGTCAGAGTTGGTGTTAATTCGGGAGATCGAAGCATCTAACTTGGAAATTGTGCGGACTGTGGAACTTGTGTGGAAAGAAAAACGTCCACGATTGATCCACAAAAAAGTCCTCCTTCATCACGACAATGCACCAGCCCACTCCTCTGTACTCGTCACCACAAAACTGATGGATTTACGATTTCAACTTGCCCCCCCCCCCCCCCCCCCCCCCTATTCACCCGATTTATAAGTAGCTCCCTTTGACTACTATCTATTCCCCAATATGATTGCGGAAACGAATGCCTGTTTTGCTGAGTTGGACCAATCCTATTATGTATTCGGAAGGGATTGAGAAACTGGAGCAGCGTTAGACGAAGTGTATAAGCTTAAGAAGAGATTACGTTGAAAAATAAAAAAACTGTTCCGACAAACGATGGTCGGAATTTTGATTACTGATCCTTAGCAATTAGTATCACCGCGATATATTATATACCTCGTTAATCTAGGGTCAATCTCGACATAATGCGGGCGGTATATTTCAACAAATCTAGGCTGTAAATGCACTTGCAGTCCCGCACTTTTCCCGGAAAGGTTAATTACCGGACGGGTCGAAATAAGCCGTCTCCCGCAATACTTATTGGAATCGATACCGCTATCCGTCGACTATTAAGTCAACTTTGTAAAGGGGATAAATGACGAATTCAATAGATGACCGATCGGGAAAACCTAATACCAGGCTTATCAGGTGTAGAGGATCGCTTCACCATTCCGCGTAGCCTGAACCTTCGTTATGGCCAAGGACGAGCAACGGTACCCTTGCCCGCTAACCGCGATGCGGAAACTACCCAACGTCATCTATTGTTCTAATGTCTTTCTCTCCTAGCCAATCAGAATGCACCGCATCAACCCCTATTAGTTACACCGTCATTCTCATTCGACCAATTAGAGCATACCGCATAACCCACGCTATCCCCACTATCTATTAGATGTAAGATATATAAGCAGCAACCTCCCCAAATACGTATTAAGCAGTGCATAGAACGAAGAGTACCGCGTGTACAGTGTATTCAGTGTGCAAGCGTTCTAACTTGCAATCAGACGGTTCGTCTTCATTTCAACTTCATACGCTTTCATCAGGTAATCGATCCCTTGTACCTCGTAAACGTCAGTGTAGTGTATAGTGTACAGTGCATTCGAAGCAACTAGCTATGAACCACGTTTAAATCATCATACTACTGTATCTCTTTAACTTGATTATATTATTAGTTATATAGTGAGTGCAGTGTCAAATCATTCGAACTAATCGCTCAGTTTAAATCCACCTCATCACATATCCAATCAATCACCGAAACCTTCAAATCTACCTTGCGGTATGTTTGGTCAGTAGCCGTGTCACAAACGAGTTAGTCTAAGAGCAAGCAACGTTTTTATGGTAGTGCTTTTATAAAGAAAAATTCTATAATAAATCGTGAGGCGAACTTATGTTCTTTCCATATCGCTGCGTCTGCCACGCTGCATGCGTTGCGGCATTGCGTAATGAGCATTTTTATGGGGGTTGAAAATTCATATTTTGAAGTGATTTTATAAAAGAAGAAAACATATTGAAATCATTGTCATAACCTCAATATACTGAAACGGAAATTGCCAGATCATTTTATTATGCCGAACAGCTCGCGAGACGCCTCAATTTGTAATTAAAAAAATGGTTTTTTGGTCATAGTATAAAATCTGGATTTTTTATAGAAATAGACTATTTAATTTTAAGCCCCTCTCTAAAATTCCAGTCGGATATTTCACTGCGAACATGTGCAAAAAAATGTTTAAGTAGGTATTGTAATTTCGTTCCTGAGTAGTGGCCGTCGCGGGGAGCGGGGACGGTTAAGGAGTGGGGATTGAAGTCACTGAAAATGCTTGGTAACGTCGCGCAGCGGCGGGAACCGTAGCCTTCAAATATAGCCAGGTCTAAACGCACTATCTTGTCGTCCGTTTTGCATGCGCTGTCTAAAGGCGCGGTCTCACAGGGTCGTGGAACACTACCTGTATTGCGCATATGTCACGTCAATGTGCCGATATTGAACAGAAAACCGGGAGACATCAATGTGCCGACATTGAACAGATGCCGGGAGTAAACACGGTCACTTAACTAATTAAACGGTTTTCTCACTTCGGCCAGGTACATTTTGAGCTACGTCACAGCCCTCCCTTTCTCCTACGACCTAGCCGAAGTGAGAAAACCGTTTAGTTAATTAAGGGCCGGTTTTACCAACACGGTATACACGCGGTATAGCGCTATACTGAGAATAACCAGCAATAAGCCTTATGGTTATTCTCAGTATAGCGCTATACCGCGTTTATACCTGTTGGTAAAACCGGCTCTAAGTGACCGTGAGGCGTAAACGCATAATACCGCTCAGAGCGCTGCGCGACGTTGCCAAGCATTTTCAGTGATTTCCACTCCCACTCCTTAACCGTCCCCGCTCCCGGCAGCTTCCCGCGACGGCCCATACTTATGAACGAAATTACAATACTTCAACATTTTTTTGGACATGTTCGCAGTGAAATATCCGTCTGGTATTTTAGAGAGGGGCTTGAAATTAAATAATCTATTTCTATAAAAAAAAAAGCCAGACTTTATACTATGACTTCAAAAAATCATTTTTTTAATTACAAATTGAGGCGTCTGGCGAGCTGTTCGGCATAATAAAATGATCTGGTAATTTCCGTTTTAGTATATTGAGGTTATGACAATGATTTTCAATACGTTTTCTTCTTTTATAAAATTACTTCAAAAAATATGAATTTTCGACCCCCATAAAAATGCTCATTACGCAATGCCGCAGCGCATGCAGGGTGGCAGACGCAGCGATATGGAAAGAACATAAGTTCGCCTTACGATTTATTATAGAATTTTTCTTTATAAAATCACTACCACAAAAACGTTGCTGGCTCTCCGTCTCGTGGCTTCGGGATTTACGACCCCGCGGAGATCTAATATTGATCGCACGGCGCCCGAACAAAAAGATTTACTCCGAAAAAATATGAGTAGTTTTCATTTTTGCACAGACTTTTCAAACGACCCTCGTACTTCTTTCGTACGAAGAAACAAATCCCGAAGTAAAACTAAATAAACTTTTCGCAGGCAGTGTAAAGTTTTTAAAATGAGCTTTTTCAATCAACGCGATCTTAAAAGAAGTGCGCGATGGTATCAAAGACGAGCAGCTTCGCGAGGCGATCGTTTAACTGATCGAAATAAAATTTGTTCGCGATATGAATCGTAAATGCCGCAACGACGAATATTCATTTTCATGATTCGCTGTCGCAGTTGGCGGGAAAAGATTGAGGAAAGGACGAGATCACTTGATGTGGGTTTTGCTGCAATTTATCTCTGGAAATATCCAACGAAATCCCATAAGCGTTTCTTTCGTCGCAAAAGTTTCCACGTTTCTAGTTGCCTTCGACTTTTCGTTAATCGTTTGATGTCGATTTCCAGCTGTCCAACTTCTTACCCATCCTAAAGTTATACGATCTTCTCCATCCGGAGAAGGAACCACTGCCCGTGCCCGACTTCAGTCAGGCGCTGTGCATCCACCAAATGGCTATAACGTGCACTTGGATTCATCTACTGAAGAAGGCGCAATCCGAGCACCTAAATATACATCGACCTATTCGTCACAGCCTCAAAGTTCATCACGAGTGAGTAAAAACCACGGTGAAAATATTTCCCTAAAAAATGTCGAAAGAATTTGAGAAGGATTTTCGCGAGGTTTCTCGGAGAAAGTGTTCCAATCTCGTGAGAACGTCAGAGATTTACGGAGAGTATCGACGAGCCCTGGGAATAAAAACGTAACTCTTTGCTATTAGGATGGAAAGTCGTATCTTTTTAATTGAAGCAAAAAATATCGTAACCATATATAACCATTAATAACTTCAAGAAAAACCATCGTATGCCTATTTTCCTTTAAAAATTGCGTAATTAATATCTCTGCGGATATTAATAACGTAACTCATTTATGCTTCGCTAAAATATCATATCTAATGCATAATCGAAATGCGATATTAAATGTTCTTAGTTTTATTGAAATGTAAAGTGGCCGCGTACTATAAATGAAGCAAATCATGCCATTTCAAAGGGCCCCGGAACTTGAAGTCACCGATCTTGTATATTTTTCTATTAGATGAGATATAAAAGTTCCATGAATTATACATTTTTGTTGCAAGCCGTTCAATCGATAAACGTTATCGAAGTTATGCTTGATAGTAATAATTTGGAATTTTCATTGGTTGATTCCTAGGAAATTATTATTTTGAAAAAAAAGATGCTCACATGAAATATTTATGTTTAACACGTTGACTGTCCCATGAGTCACAGATGATTCATACAGAAACGTCGCTGTACGTCCATGAGACATGTGATTCATTTGCCATTGCCGTATGCATGGTGATTTCATTTTTGGATGTCGTGGGATGGAAAAAATTCCTTATTGGGACAGGCAACGTGTTAATGTATCTTTCAGGAAAATTGAAACTGTTTGCAAGACTAAAAGGTCACATTTCACGGCATCGAACAGAAATAGTATCTTATGTCATTAGGCGGTAATCCGAGGTTTTTTTTGGGCCGGCTGTTTCACCTTCTGGTAAAATGTAGGTTACCCGATAGATAGTTACCAACAGGATAACTTTTACCAGAAAGTTTATCGGTCAGGTTGGAGGTAAGCGTTGTTCCACCGTCGAATCAAGTGTCTGGTAATCAACTGAAAATAAAACAAAAGGTGTACAACAATTTATAGATTGTACCTTAGATATTTTATTCATAAACTGTTACAAAAAGTTCATATTTTGTTACAAATTTTTCAAAGCATGTTGTTCTTTATTCAATTATAAATACACCATGCATTTCCCAATACCGCCACTGTTTCGGCAAACTAAACGGTCCCTGGTCGGTGTCACGCAGGAAAAACGCTATCTTACGGTCTAAAAATAGGCTAGAAAAGGCCTCGAAATGGGCATGAGTGAGAAAAAGTGCTTTTTTCCTTAAGAATGTCATCTTTTATTTCAATCCCGTTTTATTCCGAAATTCTAGATGAAATTACAAGATTCTTAAGCATAAGCTAACTTTGGACCGAGACGTAAATGATTTATTATCAAAGATTTTAAAGTAAGAATGTATATTTAAAGAAGCGTGTATAATCAAAAATGATCCATATTCAATTCAGTTGTTCCATTTATTTCTTTTTTTTAATTGTATGTCGATTAAACTCAAAATCTACGTCTATATTGCATTTTTCCAGGCAAGGATTGTTATGGAAAATGATCCACATTCAGTTCAATATTTTCATCTATTTTTTTATTCCATATCGTTGACACTCAGTGGCAAATGAATATAATTTCATATTTAAATAATAATCGGTGTCCGGCGTATGAGGGACTGTTTTTTTTTTGGATTGAAATCATTCCAATAGGAAATCGCACATGATATCGTCATGTAATGTAGACGTAGAGTCAGTGATGAGTATAACTGATGTACAATAAAAAAAAAGAATGGATCAATTGCATTGAGAACGGATAATTTTTTTATTATACACCCTGAAGGATCCAACTGAATTCGAATCAAACATATTGACTTCTTTAACCGGTTTAAATCTGTCTTAGTATTTTCCTATTTGTGAACCTCTTTTTTTATTTGAGAAATATCGATCGGTGTAATGGGGGGTGGATATCGGTCGAATCCTACATACTTTCGAATCGAAAGTTACAACAATCGTATATAAAGTTCGGATAGTGTGAGCGATCGGCGGTTCGATCTGAACGGTAGTAGAGTTCGCGTTAAGACTGATGTACTGAGTGCGAGCGACGGAAGAGGCTATGCACGTCAGTAGTGTGAGCGACGGAGGAGGCTATGCACTGAGAACTTTCTTTTTGAGTGATTACGAATCGACTGACTGTGCGAAGTTTCTTATGTCTAGAAAGCGGCAGTAAGGTGACAGGTAGTAGGGGTAGCGTCGGTTGACCAATTAGTCGGTTAACCAACTACCAAATTAGTTTTAGATCGTCTACTTGCTGTCACGTCATTTAAAAAAGAATCTGCTCTTTTAAACCAGACTAGTTTTGGAGTATAAATTTCATCCGCAGATGCTCCACTTTTCTTTGATTTGATGACTTTCATCAATTCACTCCGGTATACAGTTTTTATACCTTTCAGCTTATCATCTCGTTGTCCTTATCAGGGCAATTGTTTATCACATGACTCTTATTTCCGCAATGAAAGCATCGCTTCATTTTTTCTTTCGTTGCATCTGGTGTCTAAGTAGGTTTCTTATTTTTATCACTGCTTTGTTGCTTTATCTGTGATGTTCTTTTGTCATTTGCTTTCTGTATTTCATACTGTTGCAATTTTTTTTCGCAACTCTTTAATTGTGGTAGTAGCATAGAGGATCATTTTATAGTGCTCTTCGTCAGGAATATCGTCAATGATGTGTTGTATTTGAGCTTCAACTACAATATCGGCATGGCTGGCTATCTCCAGCATACGATATACACAGGCTTGATACGTCTCATCGGATTTTTTCTTAGCCGAACTCAACTGCTTGTGGACCTGTTTACTATTCGTAGTCTTTGCAAATTCATCAATTAACGTTTTTTTAGCCTTACCCAGGTCTTGGCATGATATTCAAAACGAGCAAATAATTTTGCTGAACCTTGGAGCTTCCTTTTGGCATTTACCACTTTTTCCACATCAGTCAAGTTCATAATTTCCACTGTTTCTTCAATATTTATGATCCACTGACGAATATTTTCACCTTCGTCGCCAATAAATATCTCAATGGTATCAGTAACGTCTTTGAAATTCAATTTGGGTTTACCGAGTAACTGTCGAGCCAACTGTTCCAGGACACGTAGATTTGCGCCTTCACCCGGATCACCATCATTTTGTCCTTGAACTTCTTCTTCTTTACTATCATCGTCTTCTTCATTGTTATTTTCTTCTTCTTGATTTTCCTAATCTTCTTCCGCAGCTTGCAACGCCTCTTGCAACCGTTTTACCAGCTCAGCTTTTTTACCCGTGGCTGGTAATTTTAAAGCACGCAACTGAATTTTCAAAGCAGCCACTGACAGGGCTGCTAAACCGCCTTCGCCTTCTTTTTCGCCATCACCTTTGGAATTATCTTCTTTTGTCTACTTGTCGCCCTGAAGTCCACCCTGACTGACATTTACCGATTTTTCCTTTGGATCCGGACGCTACAGCGCTAATGCTTCATGTAACCTTCGAATTAACTCCACCTTGGTACCCCTGATGGTGATACCCAGTTCTTTCAATTTCTTTTTTAATTCATCCACCGTCAATAACTCTAAGTCATGGAGTGCGCTTTCACCGTGGTCACTCATTTGAAACAACATAAAAATGAATTCGTTCGCCTTTAATTGTCAAATATCCATCTAATATTTAACAATCTGTCACTGCAATCACTTCGCGTAGTGCACGATTTTTTCCCGTGTGGTCGTCTGCCTACTGTGCCCCACGCTTGATGATCACCACCTTTAACGCCATGTTTTTTCATCTTATTTAATGTCTTCACTGCATTGTTCTTTAACACTTTGGACAACTTAACTGTTCATTGCTGCACCGTGAAATACTAAGGGCCGAAACCACCAACTCTGAATAAATTGATAATTTCCGATTAGCTTAATTTAATCAAGCTCTTGCGTTCCACCAATTTTTAAACCATGATTAAAGTGAAATAATCACTGTTGAACTTAATCGGCCATTTTTGGCTAGTTAGGAACTTGGGGGGGGGTAAGGGTTTCAGCATAAGAAAAATACTTTTTTCGCGAATTTTTTTTAGAAATATGGATATAGCAAATTTATTGAAACTTTTTGTACATTATAAGATATCTGTTCAATAACATTCTGTAATTATTTTATGCAAACATATCAACAAGCAACCCGGTGACGAAGCTTTTCCAAGAACGTCTTTGGAAAAAGACGATTTGCGGTGTTCTCTGTAGCTCAGCTGGAAATTATCTGAAATCAAAGGATATTGAAATTTAGTCGAAGTATCATCAAATCCTCCCCCAACGCTCTCTAATTATCATTTCTTTCATTTTTAAATTTTTGGTAGTCATTTGAAGCAAAATTGCTATTTTTCATGAAAAATTCCGCCATTTTGTAAGTGGAAAATCCCCTTAATTGAAAAATTGATTCTCAAACTTATCGTTGGGGGGAGGTATTTCATATGTAGAAAGTGTATATCAAGTTTGAAATGAATTAGTAATGTCGTTTTTCAATGACAGTGAACACGGACTTTAGAAAAGTGGTTTTGAGAAAAACGCGTTTGAAAGTTCTGAAAGATGAAAAGTGAATTTTTTTTAACTTACACTGAATCGTCGATAGAGTAGACTCCCTGCACAGCTTGGATGTCATCAGCCTCTTTTTTCTCTAGTCTTTGCTTTATCCTGGCTTCTTTGCTCTGCTGCTGAGCATGTATCTCGGCCCTGCTGATGCGACGTCTGTCCTCCGATCTTGCGTATTCGTGAGCGCTCGGCCCAACGCTGATTTTCATATCCGACAGAAAGGTGAGAAAAGCACCAGCGCCTTCGTTGAAAGTGCATGCAGCCACATAGGATGCAAATTCAACGATTTGTATTCCACTATATTCCACCGTATTCCAGTTATTCCAGCGTTAGCTGATTCTTCTCCTCAGTTGATTTTAACTGACGCTCGTCTCTCTTTTTGAAATATTATACACATAATATATATATTTCCGGCTTTAGCTATTTCTCACAACTAAATAGAACCTTTTTAGAATAAAACAATGGAGCAGGACAATCGCTAAGGGAATTAAATCAAGCAGCGCACTGCCTTCCCGAGCGCCCGCAGCTGTCGGAGCTGCAGTGTTAAAGGAAAGGGAACTAATTAGTTCATAACTTTGAAAGTTTTGCTCTGATTGATTTTAAATTTTGGGACTATATTCTTGGGATGTTAATCTATAAGAAAAGACCAAAAAAAATCGATTTTTCCAAAGTGCAAACCCTAACCCCCCCAGTGATTAATGTGGATCAACATAACCTCAAAGTCGAACATGGATTTATTTTACGACGATATTTTATCATTATCTGATGATGAAAATGGTGTCAAAATTGATAGAAGGCCACGTTTAATTAAGGTATTGTCAGATTTAAGTACCGTTAGTTTAGTAGTAAATGTCCGTACATCTGACAATACCAAGTTCGAGCCGCCAAATTCAAAGATATGTAGAAAATTCTTGCGGCGCATTCTCACCAGAGGCGGCACAATTTCACCCCATTTTGCGGTACTATTAAAAAAGCATTACCCAGAAGCGTTAAATTATTTCTACGTTTCATTGTTTTTACCCGCAATCTGCTTACGCAAAATTTCTATTTTCAACTGTTGTTCCAGCGAAGTATTTTGTAATATCTGCTTTTCTAAAATCCATTTTTCCACTGCCTGCTTTTTAAGGACATTAACATATTGCACTTTCGCTAATGGCGAGGATTTCTAATGCGCAAATCTTAATTTGAAGGTCCTTTGAACAGCCCGCGTTCTTTAGCGGAAAATATGGCGATCGTCGTTTCATAGTGGTAAGCACCGGGGGTGAACCAATCAGAATCGCCGGTATAACAAAACCAAAACTTATTGCGAAGAGGGTATATGATTAGATAATCGGGGGTTACAAATTCATGGTGGAACGAATTGTGAAGTTAATCATGATTAGAACGCCGATTAAATATAATCGTGATTAGGTAATCAAGCATTTAGGGCCGGTTGTTCCACCCTGTAGGTAAAGTAGCAGGTAGCTAACTGATAGATAACGTTTACCAAGGAGTTTAAAATCGTATGCGTTGTTCCACCGTAAAATAGACACTTGGTAGTTACCGATCAGGTAAAGAGAAATATATCGAAGAATGCTTCCGGTTTTATTGCAAGCTAACTTCTCGTCATAATAATAAGGTTATATTACGTTAAAAAACTGTGTACCAGAAGTGTTATTGTAATACTGACGATAAGGTAATTATGTGAATTATTATCCAAAAAATGATTTTTTTATTGATACTATCGATATTGAAGTATATTTGGAATCATCGACATAATATATCCCTGATGGATCCGAAATAACAGAAATTCGGTTAACTTTTCGTTCACATTTTGTTAATTATTGAAAAAGATAACTAGAAGATAGCTGCATTATGCACAAAATAACGTTATCTTTCGGTTACATTTTGATTATCTTGGATCCGTCAGGGATACGTGACATGAATTATTCATAAGCATTGAATTATGAATACGAATTAAAAAAGACAAACTGTCGTTGATAAATAATGGTACTGCATTCATAACATCGAAAATAACAGTAATTATTAATATTTTTACAGATTTCTCTAAAATGGAAGAGGTACAGATCAAGAAAGAAAGATCCTCTAATTTCACCCAAAACGAAATTTTAACGCTACTACAAATTGCGAAAAAAAATATGTCAATAATAGAATGTAAAAAAACAGACAGCTGTACGTGGAAGGAGAAAGACGACTGTTGGAACAAGATAACCGATGAACTAAATTGTCAATCTGAAGATACTTTTAGGACAAAAAAAAGCGTTAAATCAAAATACGATGATTTAAAAAAAAATTTAAAGAAAAAACTTGGAAAAAATAAAGTGGAAATATTCAAGACTGGAGGAGGGAAACCATGCTTGCAATCCCTTACTGCCGCTGAAGAAATATTAATGTCATTTCTTGATCCCGCGACAATGGATGGACTACCCCCTGTATTTGATTCGGATATAATTGAGAATCTTAGTACGTTAAACTGAAATGAGATGCGTAATAATAGTCGGAATTTCTTGCTTAATTCTTATTTAATTATTTGTAGATATGAACTTGTCCAACGAAGTAGATGGTAATATCGAAGAAATCCCTGAAGCGACTGAAGAGTGGCTGGACGAATCTTATAAGTTTGACCCAAGAGAGGCAAAAGAAACTGCACCAACCACGTTAACAGGAGATATAATCAGGAGTGACGACTTAGAAAAACTGGTAAGGACACCAAGAGATGGTAGAGGAGAAAATAAATCAAAAATAACCAAAGGTGTTAATACATTAAAGAAATCGGTTAGCCGTGAACTGCGGACATATCCGAAAATATCGCCGCGGATGGAGAATATAAGTGCATTAGCGAAGGCCAAAGAGGAACTTGTGCAATTGCAAAAAGAAATACTTGAAGAAGATAGGAAAATGAAAAAAGAAACAGATATTCTGCAAAAAAAGTTTTTAGAAAAAGATTTAGAACTTAAGACTAATCGAGTTTATGCCGAATTAGAAATAAACGACGCGCAGGTGAAAAGTTTACAACTAGACATTCAAATAAAAGAGGCCGAGTTATTATTAAAAAAAAAAACAATTAGAGTAGTGCCGTACTTCAATAATTTTAAGGGTTCTTATACGTACAAAAGAAGACTGCTATTGAGTGGATATTGTTTTTATTCATATACATTTTCATAATTATATTTTATAATAAATAAGTGACAAGTAGAATAAGTGAACTTGTTAAATAGTTAAAATGTGTGTACTGTTTTACAGATTAAATACAATCATTTCTTTTCCTATATAATTGCGCTGTGTTTCAATGGCCAAACGCGTCCCAATTTCAGAATATCATTCCGTACAAACATCCCACAAATAGAAAGCGATGTACTGCACTGATCCATTCCATTACTTTATTAATCTGAAAAAGAAGTAGTGATCATATCAAATCTATTGATGACTTTAATTTCAATAGAGCAGAGTGAATTCAAACCTTGCAAAATATGTATCGATTAATATTCTTCGTGGATCAACCTCAACATTAGCTGGAATAGCTATGTCGTTTTCATCACCTTCTAACTCGTTCATGCATTC
Organism: Xiphydria camelus; assembly: GCA_963678675.1. Lineage (NCBI taxonomy): Eukaryota > Metazoa > Arthropoda > Insecta > Hymenoptera > Xiphydriidae > Xiphydria > Xiphydria camelus. The sequence continues at coordinate 23,581,415 of OY783201.1, read as the reverse complement.
CTCGATATGTAAATCTACAGGAGGATTGGGGTCATTCCTCTCTCGAGCTATGTTATGTAGAACTGCTGTGGCTATTATAACAGCTTGTACAGTAATCATTTGAAGTCTCATGCCCACAGCCAACACAGGAAATCTTCGTTTCCATACACCAAAAGAGCGTTCAATTACATTTCGAGTACGTATCTGCGATTCATTGTACAATTCTTCTCGGCGATTATGTGTTTCTAGCAAAGGCGTCATCAAGAAATTTGTACACGCATATCCACTATCACCAAGCAATATTGCATTACCCAACTCTTTATGTACAAATTTAGCATGTACTCTGCTCGCATGAAAAATTGTCGAATCATGTGTTGACCCAGGCCATCGTGCAACGACATCAAGAAATTGCAATTGGCTATTACAAACAGCTTGGACATTAATGGTGAAAACACCTTTTCTATTTCTGAATATTTCTGCTCGTTCACCCCCTGTAAAAAAAGAAATCGTTTTATAGAATTAATTAATATATTACCATGCTTGCATTTATACAACTGTTCTTTAAGATAGTATGGTCCATTGACAACATCACTCTGGGATCGAGGGGTCTCTTCCATGCGTGAAACCCTCTGTTAAGGTTGGCCCCTCGATCCGACACTGATGTCACAAACGGACTTTACATTCACATTAACATTTGTGTCATTTATTGCACATATGCTTATATTGCATACATTCCAAAGATAAGGATATCATGCTAACATACCTGGTGATTGAATTTTTACATGCGTGCAATCAATGGCTCCAATCACACGTGGAAATTTGGCAATATCAAAAAATTGTCTTTGACTGTCACGTATAATTGCATTATTTTCAGGAAGCTTAATAAACTGTGGACGTAATAGAGCTAATGTTGCCGTGACTTTTTTTATAATTCGGCATGCAGTAGATTTATGAATTCCACCAAAATCAGCAATGACCATTTGGAATGTGCCAGTTGCATAGAACCGTAAAGTAAGTAGCAATCGATGCAATGGTGATACAGCATTATTACTGAAACATACGAGTGTTAAGAATATGACAAATTATATCTAGTTTTTCTACATCTATATTATGCATTGTGCAGAAATTGAATTTCACACGTACCTCATTGTTCTAGTTCTTATATTCTCCTCAATGAGTTCAAGCACCATTAAAATTGTTGCTTTCCGCAATCTAAATCGCAGCAAAAATTCGTTATCGTCGTATATATCAAAATAATTTGGCCGTTCACGAATCGTATAGGGTTTGCGGACAATCATGAGTAATAACTCATCATCATCATCATCATCATCATCTTCATCACTCTCAAACAAATCGCGATACATTACTCCAACATTCATCTTTCTTTCAGCGCTATACAATGTCTATAACCTCACAAAACTCATCACTGCGGTTAGGGAGGGGGTGTGGTAGCCTTCGTGGATCGTGATGCCGCAGTTTATCCTACTGGTAATAATTACCTGGTGGTCAGAGTACGAGGTAGTTTATCCTCTTGGTAACACAGATTTATCCTATGGGTAAATGGTGGAACAACGCTTGCAAGCATTTACCAACTAGATAAATTTACCAGACGCTTTACCAGAAGGTGGAACAACCGGCCCTTAATCAAAGTTGGTGGTTTCGGCCCTAAGTTTTATACCCTGGATAATTAGCAAAACCGGCGCATTGTTCATTGCTTAAGATGGAATAGTGGACAAAAATCAGCATTTTCTCTCTGTTATACACTTATACGGTATTTTCATTAAAATGTCTCCATCTGGCTTAGTAATAACTTTATGAGTTAATTTTTCACTAGGTAAAAAATGATTATGACAGATAGGATCTCCTGATTTCAGTTGAGGCAATTTTGTAGCTTTTCGCCATGCCTGGAGAATATCGTCGTCTTTCGGAGCAAAAAAATAGGTCCTTTTTTTCTCTGGATTCGAGTCGTACCCGATTGTGCAACAAATCACTTTACATCTAGGCATTTCTTATTTTCACTAATTTTTTTTATAATTAAATCCACCCTTTCGACATTTTTTTCAATTTATTGAATTTATGGTCAACTCACGATATACATTTAAGGTTAAGATAACTACCGTAAACAGGACAGACGACAACGGCGATACCACGCGGATAGGCGACAGTAAGCGGCCGTAACTTATCTAAGGGAATTATATGCAGTTGCGCACAGGCCTGGTTCTGTCTTTGGTGGCATTCTTGGTTTTGACCGGCTTTTTTTTGGCAATCCCCAGTTCTCATCCGTGGCGGTGCTATGAGAGCCTCTGGCTCTTTTGAGGTTAGATTTTGACAGTTAACAGGTGTGCCAATATCTAAAATCAAATTTTCCCTAAACTGAAAATGTAGACTTTAGAGAATATAAAATGTCACTTTATCTCCAAAACTAGAACTAATCGGTATTTTTTATGGTGATTTTTGAGTTCAGCAGATGGAAATGCATAAGAACCAGCTATTTTTGAGCCCAAAACATTTCCATTGTTGGACAGTGTAATTAATAGTTGCCTAGGAATTAATCGATGAAGATTCAAAGATTTGTTAAGCATAATTTCGATGTTTATCGATTGAACTATTTGCAACAAAAACGCATAGGTATTTCATGAAATTTTTACATCTCGTTGAATTCTACGAGAAAAAAAATAAGCTAGACCTCAAGTTCCGGAGCCTTTCGAAATTGCATCATTTGCCTCAAATACATAATTGAGACATGATATTTTACTCAAGCATTTAGGAATAAGTTACATTATTGATATTTGCAGAGAAATTAATTACGCAATTTTTACATACGACAGCTTTGCTTAAAGTTTTGTGTTACGTGGTTTTCACACGGAAAAACCATTTACATTGTTCCAATATTTGTCTGATAAAGTTACGATGTTTTTGATTTAAATTAAAAAGGTACGACTTTTCATCCTTAAAATAAAGAATTACAACTTTATTCAAAGGACCAACCGACATACGGAGAGATGTCTAAAATTGAGAAGAAAAGGTGCTTGACGCCATGAAATGTATTATAGGATCTGCTTCTTTTATCTAAAATGAAAGAATTAGAGATAGAAATTTCAGCTCAGATGAATACGCTCAGCATGAACCAACTTTTAAATTAAAAAATACAAAATTGAAGAAATAGTGAGCTTTTAAAGGAAATTCATTTTTTTCTGCAATAAATGATGTTAAGCTACAATCATTTATTGCTAAAATATTAATATATGGAAAGATTCATGTTGCGAAGAAGATATTAAAATATACCTATGTACGTATATGTAAGAAGTTCGTTGATTGAAAATTTTTCGAACCGCTCAAAAAATATTACTTCGAGAAACGTATAATGTATAAGGTATAATGGGACAAATGTTTTTTAGTACTTAAGATATGCAATAAAGTATACTCAAAGTTTCCAACGAATTGATTTAATATATCCTTCAAGATAGACTCCCGAAAAGGAATAAACTTATAGGACTTCCACGTGAGGTCTCGACCCTTCCGAACCCTCTTCAGTTATATCTGTGGCCTTCATTTCATATTTATCAATTTTTTTTCTGAACTTTTGACTAGGATGCCTACAGAAATTTGATTATAGAATTCCTTAATTTTTCCCTAATATTTCTTTGACTATCTCAGGTCAAATTTTATAAATATTCCGACATTTTTTTGTTCATATTAGGAGTTTTGCATTATCAACAAAGCTATGATTAATCGTAATACAAGAATATGAACTGGAACCAAACCCTCTCAGATTATTAGAGTGGCTGCAAAGAGATTTACATACTGAGGAAGTAACAATGGTTGTTCTGACAAGCGTGGGCTGCGGATGCGATCGCAGGTACGCATCCCCTGAAACAGGTCAGCAAGCGACGGGATGGAATAAACCGTCCCCTGCAATCGGGCTGCGGATGCGCTCGTAGCCCCGCGCCTTCGCGGACGGTATAATAAACGTTAGCTCCAAGAGGAGGAATGCCGACTTCCAAGGATAACCGTCCGGAAAGGGCCTAACATCTGGCTTCCTCAGATCAAGGGACTGGCCCAGCCTTCAAGGAAAGGTCTAGCGGATCCTTATGCCGGGTTTATACGCTTGCCAAACCTCGACAAGCCATCACAAATTCAAACGTGTGAATACCGCGTTTGGCTTTGCTTGTGTAGGTTTGCTAGCACTTGTCGCCGATCCGACCGAGTGTCGGTTTTTGGCACAAATCAAAGGAAGTTAACGGTAAGCGCTTGCGAAGCGTTTACACGTTTGAGCGTTTGTGAAGGCTTGGAGTTTGTGGCAAGTGCCAAGCGTGTAAACCCGGCATTACGGTCAGGGGCGAGCAATGAGTCCTCCTGACCGTGAAAAACGGAAGGCGGGAAGTTAGAGGCATCCCTTGCCCGTTATGGTGTCCATCCACGTACTGGCGGACTGCAGTACGTGGACTGACAGTTCTGATCTGCAGTCCCGAACTATCATTGAACACATACGTACAGTTCTGCGGACTGCAGGCCATCGCCGGACAGTCCAGGGACTGCAGGCCGCCGGATGATTCGCCATACACGCACAGTTCATGAGTCAGTTTAGTTCGATCAATTGTGTTTGGAAGAAAATATATATGAGGGGTATAGATGCAAAACCCGCCAAGTCACATTTATAGCAATTCACAGGAAACGTCAAAAACTGGTGCAGATGGCCATTGCCTTGCATTGGCAAGCGTATTTTCTACCTTATATTATTAACGGTTTAAGGTGGAATTTGCACCTAAATTATGTTCGACCTTATGCACGTACTTTAAAGAACAAATTCCCGTATCTAACTCAAATTTGACAAAAATGAACTTAGCGGGTTTTGCATCTATACCCCGTATATGTAATATTTAACATGGTTGTGGAAAAGGGAAGCTTACTTTGTTCCTTATAATTATGTTGTTAACTTATCGACATACGAGAAATCGGCAACGTTTTTAGGTAAAAGAATGCCAATGTACAGATGATCCTGATTATGAATTTAATTTACATCGTGGAAATGAAGAGATTCGATCCGAACGTATCGAATTGTCATGCCAAGAGTTGTTTCTACGCATAAGTATTGCGGTGTTTGCGGATCAACGAACAACATAACTGTCATTCCTTTTGAAGCTCGAAAGCAAGCGTATATTAAAAAAAGAGTATGTATTCCTATTGGAAATCGATGCTGCAAAAATCATTTGATCAAAGAAAAGTTCTATGAAGACGATCTGTGCCTTTTGAAAGTGATTTTTAATTAAAGTTTTGTAGAAACCTCTGATCTACAAAAATTGTTAGATAATCTTGCGGGAGGCCAGATCAACCGCCTTCCCACTTCGATTGTACAATGGTATTTGAGACCCTAATATTCTTGTTGATGAGACACACGCGCGTTATTACTGGAGATATCTGAAGCAGTAGCGAAAACTGCGTCGTGAAACGTGTTAACAGCTAACTATCGAGAAATGATATCCATTCTATTCGTAATTTCCAATAAAAATCCAAAATTCCCTAAAATTTCCCTCACTTTTCCCTGTCCAGTCAAATTCCCTGACATTTCCCGGTTTTTATGGTCTATGTCCATCCGTTTCATTACTCCCAGAAACGGACCAAGCTTCCTTCGTCTTCCTCACACAGCCTGTATTAATGAGAGTTTCGTAAAGGAGAACTCGCCGGAGCACTGGAAGCATTCCAACTGGCACGAGAAGCATCTGGCGTTTCACAGGAAGTTCCCCGAGAAGTTCGCGCCCAAGGGCATCACGGAGCAGACCACCGGCGGACTCAGCCAGTATCAAAGTCTACCCGTGTACTTCAGTAACTTCTTCTTCTTAAATGTGTAAGCAATGTTTAAACTAAACTGCGTTTAAGTACTTTGTTGAAAGAAAGTATAAAAAACGTATATTATACAAATAAACTTACAAATAAGATCAATTTAATAGAAATCAAGGTGATTTTATTTTTAAGCCTGTTTGTATAATGGGTATATGTTTTTATACTTTGAAAGATAATTACATGTTTTACATTTCCAATGTAATAATAAAAGAGGTAACTACCTATAACTCAGTATATAATAAATTGAGCAATGAGAATGATTTTCAATGAAGTCATGTTGATTATTTAATTTATACGTTATGTGTGTGGAGAATAATTTCTTCTGTCTTCTAACCTTGTTTATAGATATCTGAATATTTTTATGCGGTAAAGGGCATTATTAATTAAATAAAGAAATTATTTTTAAAGATTCAACTATAGAGATCTATGTATTTACATTTTACAGAAGTTTAGTGAGATTTCATAATTTATAACAACTACTAGCCCTAATTTATCGGGTATTTTGACGATATAATTGAAAGTAAGTACATGTTTTCGTCTATTTACAAGTCTATATACATTTGAGCACTAAGAGATCCAGTGATATTTCGTATACGAACTCTCCAGCCATCATAAGTGGTAAGCGTATTCAGTGACGATGCAAGAATAGACGAAGCCTGAAATCTGTGCAGAAGAAACGATGAAAATGAAAAATTATCTTTGGTGAGAGAAGGACATGAGAAGCGCGTACTACAATAAACTTACCATAATAGACATTTAGCGATTATTTAGCCAATCCCCGTCAATTTTTTTTCGTAGGGTGGAGTAGAAATAATATTTCCACTTGCACGAATACTTTTACAGATAGAGGATACGAGTTAGATCCTCTTCGGTTGCACCTGTGCAAGAGGAGATGTAAGAAAACCGCCAAAGACTTCATGAAAATCTTCTAACCTACTCATTGTGCAGTAACACTTAATATCAGTGGAAGGGGAAGCAAAAGTTATTGGCAAATCGGATACCGGTTTTTGAACACTTGCGGAACTTCATCGAAGAAACCCGAATGATTCTTTCTTTTCACTTCTAAAAATTATTCACTATTGTTCCAAACTTCACGATTTCGAGGTCAGATAAAACACTCCGATCTCCCGAATTGACAGCTACCGGGAAATCAGACGTTTGACCAGTGCGTTTAACACTCTTCGCTCTTACACGCAGCGTACTCTTCCGAAGCCAACTCTAACTATAAATGACTCGAGCACCGTCCACACACTACCGAACTCAAATGTCAGGGAAATTCAAATCTGTTGCGCTTAGCGTGAAAGATCCTGATACATCTGAGCACGAAGATCCAGTGATATTTCGTATAATTATACTGACCGGGGAAAAATGTCACTCCATCGTTTCTTTAGTAGTTATTACAGTTAGATGAACAATCTCACTGTACGATTTTCCATTAACAAATTGCTCTTTGGTCGTCCGATTCTTTATCGAACGGTTTACTGCCATTCAACGCGATGCACTTATTCACCTGATAATTTAACAGCACCTTGTAACCGTAGACGTTTGTGCCGAGTTGCTGGAATCCGACAATAAAAAATAAGTTCTCCAATTGAATTTCACCAATCGTAGTAAGTACTTTTTTTATAAACAAATCATTTTTAGCAAGTATATTAGGTGTACAACTTTACTTCCGCCGTGTTTCCGAAATTCAAGGCTTTATTGTAAAAAACTGGTTACACATTTATGATTCAAAGTATTGTCCATCGCTGGCCTCTACTTTCTTCCATCTTTCAGGCAGCGTACGAATCCTGCGTTGAAAAAAATTGGTCGTCTTTTGAAGCGATCCACGAATCGAAAACAGTGGAAATAAAGTTGTACACCTAATATAGGTATAATTTTCAAGCTCCTCAAGCGCCTCCGTGGCGCAATCGGCTAGCGCGTTCGGCTGTTAACCGAAAGGTTGGTGGTTCGAGCCCACCCGGGGGCGGTTATTTTTTTGAATGAATTTAAAAAGTAGCTATATATCTAAATAAATAATGTTTGACTTAGACAATTGTTCTATGTCTCTACGCTATTAATTAATAAACATTATACATTATTGCAAATTGCTAGGACAGTACATTCGAAACTTTATTTTTTTTTAATTCTGGCCAAGGATTAATACAATATTGAATAGGTACATCATATGGTATAGGTACTTACTCAAAAAAACGTACCTATATAATATTATGTATTGGATTTATTCATAAATTGCTAACCGATTTCATTAATTTGTTCTACTGAAAAAATGGAGTCAGAGCAAATCTTATACAGAAGCAGTACGAGACTGGGTTACTTAGGGAACGTGTGAGTGCGAGTGAGAACATACGTTGACGGCATACGAGTCTCTTTGTAGCACACAATTCCCTAGATAAGTTCGAGACAGAGAGGCTCTTATGCCGTCACCATGCGTTTTCACTCGCATTCACACGTTCCCTAAGTACCCCATCCTCGTACTGTCACCGTATAAACGTATAAAAGTGAGTCGATAAATTGTAAGCTTCTTTAACGATTGAAAAATAAAAAAGTAGATAATAGCATTGAATATAAAATGAAACACAATTTTCAGCTAAATATAGAATAATATACGTGAGCAGAGTATTTAGCAGATTATTGGAGCCATAAGTCACGCTTTGAAAAAGCCCGCACACGAGCTCTTAACTTCATGGCAAGCCATGTAGCGGCAGCACCGTTCGCGCCCTTAAAACCATAACCAACGCAAAGATCCATTTTCCTTTATCAACGTGCACTGCCGCACGAGGTAAAAACGGTAAAAATTTAATAAATCAACCATAAATTGCAGTAAATTATATAATAGTTAATCGCACTAACACATTGAAATAAATTATCTTTAATCATTCTCGTGATACCGTGAGCTGTCGCGCGGAAAAATTTACGAATTACGTTCATTTTCCGGCTTTAACTTACGGGTGGAAACCGGTGAACTTCACAAGAATTTGCGTCATCTTTTATGATAATGATATTCATAATTATATGTCGCGCTTATTGTAAATAATATTTATTTTTCATACTTCTATATTTCATTAACGTGTGCCGGTATTGCGAAGAAATCGTTGAATTTAGTTAAGTTAGGTTAGGTCAGGTTAGGGCGAGCCCGGTCCAATGTCTAGCGTATACTTTATTGAATATTATTTATTAATATGTCTCTGTATCTTTTACCCAGGTAATACAATTGAAACGAAATGGCTGCACAGTTTTTCAACAGATTGGGTCAGGTCGGCCTTGGAGTGGCCATTGCTGGCGGTGTTGTAAATTCTGCACTTTATAACGGTTCGTCGAACACTTACAGATTTTCTTATAATTCTCTTTTTATAGCGATTTGTTTCGATTTTAGTAACGATTCGAATAGCAATATATCTTTTTACATTTCAGTCGACGGAGGTCACAGAGCCGTAATTTTCGATCGGTTTGCTGGTATAAAGAATCAAGTCGTAGGTGAAGGAACGCACTTCTTCATTCCATGGGTTCAGAGGCCTATCATCTTCGACATTCGATCACGCCCCAGGAACGTTCCGGTTGTCACTGGAAGCAAAGATCTCCAAAACGTGAACATCACACTTCGAATTTTATTCAGGCCTATGCCTGAGTCTTTGCCAAAGATATATTCGATTATCGGTGTCGATTATGATGAACGAGTACTGCCGTCTATTACGACTGAAGTTCTAAAGGCTGTCGTAGCGCAGTTCGACGCAGGAGAGCTTATCACTCAGCGAGAGCTCGTCTCCCAGAAAGTGAGCGAAGATCTGACAGAACGTGCTTCACAGTTCGGCGTTATACTGGACGATATCTCTATCGTGAGTAATGCATTATTTTTTATTTTCCTTGTGTATGATGTATAAAATGTGTATCATGTTTTTATTGATAAATGAGAGAATTCTCTTCAAATTATGTATTCTTTCCAGACGCATTTGACTTTCGGTAAAGAATTCACTCAGGCGGTAGAATTGAAACAAGTAGCCCAACAGGACGCGGAGAAAGCGCGTTTCTTGGTCGAGAAGGCCGAACAACAAAAGAAGGCGGCTATTATCAGTGCGGAGGGCGACGCGGAAGCTGCTACCATGCTGGCAAAGTCGCTCGCCGAGGCCGGCGATGGTCTTGTAGAACTCAGGCGAATCGAGGCAGCGGAAGACATAGCCTTCCAACTCTCGCGTTCCCGCCAAGTGGCCTATTTGCCGCCCGGTCAGAACGTCTTACTGAACCTACCGCAGTAATAGAAAATAAAAGATATACATAAACTGTGCGCATTACTCTGTAAAAAAGGCATTTTTAGAATACCGCGCGCGATTCGGCGCTACGGAGAAGGTACCGCGGGAAGCTCCCTCCCTGAAAGTGTCAGTTAACAATGTTCAGTATCGCATACCTCCGGTATTTCTGCAAATAGATTTATCTCGAGTCTCGCGAAGAATCCTTCGTCGGACTCCCACGGATAATTTGATACTCGTTAATGGGAAGACGTCGACCATAGTTATCACTTTGACAAAATTATCACGGGTTTCGATCGATCATATAAAACGGGGAGAGCATTTTACTTGGTTCTGTCGAATTCTTTAATTTCGCCGGGAAGCTCCTTGCTGATGTTTCCATTTCTTGCAATTGCCTCTTCAAGGAGACTACGTTCCCTCAAATCTACGTCGATGATTTTATCTACCGGAGGCACGCTCCCGGCAGACAAACTTTACGACGTTCGAACGAGAAATGTGCGAAGTTCCCGGCGTTTACAGGTTCGCAGAGATTTTTTGGCTGTCTACCTCGCGTGAACGTCGAATCCTAAAACTGCAACGCGATACTCGCGTCGTCTTCGCGAATCCGTGTCGAGCACTCTGTGTCGGATTGAAAAAAAGTTCCTGCTTCGATTTTTTTTGTTCTTATTGGAGCCACTTCCTCATTTTCTCATTTCTCTGCCGATCGAGGGCGCGCATTTTCGTCTTTGCCGAAAGCCAACATTGATATATATAGTCAGGACTTAGTTAATTGGAGCGCCAGGGAGCGGGCTATCGTTTGTAGCGTAGTCATTGATATACAAGAAAAGGTGGCATTTTTATTTACAATTTGCCATATTGCACTGTAATCGTTAATCTTTAAGAAAACATCTGTTAGCCATTTAAACGCTGTTTTTCTTTTGAACAAAGATCGAACGTAAAATTGTATTATCGCTTTGTCCCCGACCCCGATCTCCCTTTCCGCCCGAAGATCCGTGTACCACAGGAACTGCGGCTTAGCGTTCCTACGATGAACCGACGACGGTGGCAACGTTGCACCGAGCAACGTGGCCCATCGCTCGTTGACCACAGTCCATTTGGACGGGCTGGCCGATAGTTCGCTACGATTAATCAGAACCGAGATTGGTGAGAGATTATCACGGTGGGGGTCCTCTCACCTCGCGAGTGTCGGCGCGATTCGATAACAGAAAGCTAATTCATCATAGTTTGGCGAGCTCCGCGGGAGGCCGGGACGAAGCAGTCTTTACGCTTTACGATTTACAGTTTATACTTCGCCCAGATGCCATCCGTGCGAAACGCGCTAGGATAATTAAACCAGAAAGGTCATAATTTACTCGCGATGGGATGGCGCGTAAGTCGAAAGTGATTTGACATCTTTTTGTCGTTGTACGAATGATGAAAGCGGTTGCGACTGCAAGGTGTCGTTGAATTTAGTTGGCACGGGGAGATGGAAAAAAATTTAAACTTTACTTAAACTAGGTAGGTATGTCGGGTTTGGTACCCTTTTTCTCAGGAGCTATTTTTGACTTGATTTGCGATTTTTCCGTTTTTTTTTAATGTGTACAATATCTCTCTCTTTTAAACTAATGCTGATTTTTTAAAGGTAAGGGTCCTACCTACACGCTGATATGCAGTTCTTCAAATTTGACTAATTTTCGGCTGAATTTTGGCCAAAGAACAAAGTGGTATGTCGGGTTTGGTTCTCTTTCTCTAGACTTTGTATTTATTTGTAAATTTACCTGCACAGGAAGATTAGTAATAATCGTCTGGGCACAGAAATAAGGACTTAAGTTGTACCATCTGTTGAAGTGTTCCCTTTTGATGAGTTAAACTTCCAAGGGAACTGGAACAGTATAATAATCATATTATGTTACTTTTAAGTCCCTTTTAAGAAAGAATCAAGAGTCGGGTTAAATGGAATAAGGTGTCGAGGTTCACGTCGTCTATTCCTCGTCGATTTCGAGGGAGTCTAGCAGCAGGGAGCCGCCTCCTGTGGGTCTCAGTAATTAAAATTTCTGTCGTATCATCGCGCTCTGTTTATCGGCGGAACCTTTGTTTTCGATAATCAAGCGTTAACAGCGTCGTTAAGCCCTATCGTCGATTTAACTCCAAAAATTTTCCCCGAAAATGCACGACCCCCCTATCGTCGATTTCAGACCAAAAATTTTCCCCGAAAATGCACGACCCCCCTATCGTCGATTTAAGTCCGAAAATTTTCCCCGAAAATGCACGACCCCGGTACGGAGCATAATAAATATTCATAAACTAATTATTCAACAATAATTTGTTACACATACATACGTTTGACACGTTCCAAGGTAATGTGCAATTATGTTAATAATGAGTCCAATCACTACCATTGATAATTTTCGGCGTACCTACTCGCGGCGAAGTGCCTTCCAAATGCGTCGAATTTCGCGGGATAGCTGGATAGCGAGACATTCGACGAGGAAACCTCGACGAGAGTGTAGATGCCGCGCTGTGGCCGAGCTTTTCCCTCGGCGGGACATTCGGCGAGGAAAGCTCGGCGAGAGTGTAGTGCCGGCATTACGGATACGCCCAAAGAAGGGTCCTAAACGCTAGATTTAAGCTAGGAACGCACGGAGAGCTATACTATAATATATATTATAGCTTCCAGGTGAAATATCGCTCAAGTCAGCGTTATATAGGGCATGTAAAAATATATCGCTCGGATATAGCTATATATTATAGTTCGATACATTTTGTCTCATTCATTATAATGTCGAGCGATATTTTTGTAATAATATATATATTATAGTATAGCGCGCTCTCCGTGCGTTCCTAGCTTTATGGTGAGCCCGAACAGGACACTGCATCGCCTCATAATATAAACAATAGCTTTCGTAGTTTTCGGAAGATATCTGAAGAGTCTCCCATTCGTACAAACTGGTCGATCCCAATAAGATCGTTAACTCGAATGGGATCATTGCGTCAATCATTCTAGGATCAACCCAAGTAGGGTGTATCTTTGCCGAGCGATTTGAGTGCAACTAGAAATTCCTTCCTTCGAGGAAAATGGCGTCGCGGTACAGCGAGTTTCGCCGCTAGGCTGTGGTCTTAGAGCGAGGGGATTTCGCGAGGGATGGCTGTTTGCGCCTCTCGACAAATAAGGGGAAGTCGTTACTCCCCCCCCCCCCGGAGGTGTGGGGGAGTAATTAACTGCTTCTACCTCTCCTCACCCTACTCTTCTCCTCTTTCCGGCTTCGGCGTCTACTCGAAGGAGCAGGCTTAAGGAGGTTCGCTTAGGCTTTCTCAGGTCGTGTCTTCATTATTCACGCTAATCTCCCTTCGCCTCGCGCGGCTACCGATCTCGCGGCGTGCGGTTCTACGTCCTGCGAGTCAAAGCCGCGCAACAAAGTTTACACGTAATTACCAAAGCGAAGGGAGTCGACGTTGAAGATGGCGCGGCGCTTCTCGATGGAATTGTTCTGCGTAGAACACTTCTCCGTCTTCAATGGCGTATACGCGTTATGACGGATGGATGGTATTGTATACGCCGGGACCTCCGTGGTATCCAAGAAATGTCGTAGGTACTCGTTTGTACACTGATAGATATAGACGATAGGAACTATAATGCGTAGCACATACCAAATTTTGGAAAGCATACATATTAAAAGAAGAAAAGCGGCGTCTCTTATTACAAGGGAACTCAAAAACATACCTGTGCAACGTATGTTATATGTACATTTTATTGAAACATTAGTGAGACGTTTCTGAGAAGAAGTGTGTTGAATGGGAATTAGTTCTGTTAAATAAGTACAGCTGAATAGGAATAGAAAATTTAATTTAAAAAATGGTGATTAGATACGACAAAAGGTTTACTTAAACCCGCAATTGAATATAACGCTTATAACATTTTTAGTGTTCAATAATGCAGATACGATTAAAATTATAGAAAATACATATATATGTTTCTTTGGTCCGATGTAGCTTATCGACTAGATTCTTTCTCGGCGTCAACGAGATTAACAAGTTACCTATAACAAATATCAAAATAAAAAAATACATATCTTTCATCGCGGCCCTATATTCTATATATGTAACAAAAATTGTAGTAGAAATATATTTCTTTTATATCCAAGATAGTTTATGGACTAGATTGCTTCGCGACATCAGCGAAGCTTAAAACTTATATTCAGTAAGATTTTTACTTTTCTAAGATCACAGATATGAATCCAGATTCGATCGTTTATTATACTACTATACGCAGATTGTGTACTGGAGTATAAATAATCTAGATAAATTACAGGTACAGTGACTTGAATTGCAGAGGGTAGTACGACTTTGTGCTTTCGGAGATATAAACTAAAAAAATAAAAAAAAATGACAGTCGTATGTAAATGATAGCTCCTTCGTTCGACTTGGTCGTCCGACCACATTCCCTGTTGAAAAGGATCGATCGATTTTGGTCGAACATAAATTCTACCGGAAAAACTGGGTATTTCAGACATACGTTCTCTGCATGGAACAGAGAACTAGTCCATAAACAATGTCAGACAAAAGAAATATATAAATAAGAGATACTACTGCAGTTGTGGTTACATATATAGAATAATAAGCCGTGAAAGAATCTAGTCGATAAACGAAAAAAATATTATATTGTTACTGTGTGCTGCGCTGATGCTGTTACCTGGACGCTCATGCGCGGTGCAGCCGCTGCAGATACCTATCGGCACTAGGGCACGCAGTTGCCGCAAACGTGACGGCACTGACTGCAGCAGGATTGGCAGTTTTGGCTATCAGGGTATATTCAACTTTCAAAGTATTTCGATTTAAAATTATTTTATTTCAAATTTTCTAGTAGATACTGAATGATGTTACTTTTCGTATTTGGTACAAATAGCTGATTTCGTGAATTTTTTGTTTCGAAGATACGTGTTAATTTTTTCGGTAATGAGTAATATCATATGCGATGAACGTAATAGTATTTGGCAAAGGTTTTTTACACCGAACGCGCGGTGTATTTTTGAGCTGATGTTGGTGTTACGTAAGTATTTATATTTCTTCGATGTTACATTGCTGAGAGTATCTAATTTTAATATATCGCACACCTAGATCAAAACAGCATCAACTCAAAAAAATGTTTTGTTCAGAAAAAGTAAACCCCTTATCACATATCGACATGAGAATCAGTTTTTTGCTATTTCTGAAAAACACGTTTTTCTTTGAGTTGATACTGTTTTGATCTAGGTGTGTGCGATGTGCTTTATATCTACATATGTATAGTATTGTGGGGGTTTGTGTCGGCACACACATGTCCTGAGTATACTTTGCGCTATCCGAGATATGACGCGCACTGGAAAATGCGAACACACATGTTCTCTCTCGCGGTTCCTTCGTGCTCTGCGTGCGTATGTCGAGTCAAACAAAAGGTAGGTAGGTAGATATATCCAAAAGGTATGAGACTAATTACAAAAAAATCATAATAGGCGTGTAGACACAAGGGCTGCCGGACTAACGATCGCTTCCTCCGCAGCTGCACCTGTTATCTCCTCTGTTGGTTACAGGACGCACGCGAACCGCATATGCTGATGCCGCCGTCGAAGACAAAACGGCCCAGGGCAACTGTTCCTCTCTACCTGTTGCAACGAAAAAGAGTGGCGGTGGAAGAAGGGGCGCTGACTACTACTCGAGAGTCAAGGAACTTTCGAAAACTACAGACTGCTGAAAAAAACAGAAACCACTCTTCACTCTTTTACCTATATATCTATAGTGACAACGAGACCGTCATATCGAAAACATGAGTTTAATACTTCAATTTAACCCGTAACCGGTGATGTGGAGTCTGAAAGACTCCTTTACACATTGGTGTTTATGGAACAAAAAAAGTACGTCACCGGTTACGGGTTAAAGCATAAGTAATGTGATATGAAAGGAAAGAAATATCTCACCTCAGTAATATATGTTTTTTCATACGTATCACATATCATGACATATCATGAAATAGAACTACTTTGTTCCCGAGAAAGCCTCTTTGTTCCTAAAAGGTAGCTACTTTGTTTGTCTAAGAGAGCTACGTTACACTATAGGGAAGGAAGTTACAGAAGCACCACTTGATGATCATATGTAAATGAGAAATATGAAAGGTTTTCGTCGCTAAATGATAAGATTCAGAATCTCAGACAATAAAGTGCTATCAAAAATGTTCCTGTAATTATTTTCTCGTGTGGTACAAAGTAGTCCGCGTAGGAATAAAGTAACCGCATTTTCTATGGTAGATATGTGAAATATTTATGTTATGATGTAAGAATATTAGATAATTCATTGCATGAATGTTTCATTTTAGTCAGGGAGAAAATATTTGACCAAAATATCTTCACGTTACCCATATAGATAGGTACTTCTATAGTAATTATATGTTGCTAAGAGACTGAAGAAAAAGCTTAATATTTGGAGAGTTCTACGTCATATTATAATTTTTATATAGTACAAGTAATATCTCTGTCCACACTTCCTAATCTCTATTGTACAATTATGAAGTTTGTATTATACCAAAACTTTCATCACAGAAATATTCACAATCGAGACTAGGATATACCATATTACGTAGTATCGATTTCGAGGTAGGACACGCTAATTTGCATCGATAATCTCGAAACATTTTCAAATCGAAGTAGAAAAAATAATGAGTGGAATTTAATATTTGAGGAAAAAATGGGTTTGGAAAACGAAGGGGAGGGGTTAGATATACCGGTATCGATAAAGGTACACACATAAAAGAAGGTATAAAAGAACAATACTCGATAGTGGGAATCGTCGAGCGCTCTACAATATTCAACCTTCGGTGAAACTTCTATATGCCTCCACGTGCCGTGCGATTGCTCGTTTGCTTTGCCATCACAGTGATACAGGGTTAGTCGAGACAGAGAGTCGGTGGTCATCTAGCCGAGGGCACTTACGAAACGGAATTAATTAAGGTGGAAATTGCTAAACGGAAGCTCGTCGATATATACATCTACGCTATGCTTCTAGATGGATGGTATTCCGATGTATACGCGCGGTACCCGCGGGCAAAGGCAGCCGACCGAACATCGGTCGAAACGCTTCGCTCTGCGGTCCGGCAGATTAAAAGCTGGAAAATTGGATGCACTCTGCAATTTCGGACATGCGTGCGGTTTTCTTTTGTTTACGACCGCTCTGCCGACAGCGACAATAAGTGGATGGAATTGCCACTTTACCTTACCCTCTCCATTCGCGCCGCTTCGAATTTCCCGCGTTCTCGAATCACGAATCTAGAAACGCTCGTATGGTTACGCGCGTTTCGGCGTGAGTGACTTTGCCGCGGGCAGCAATTTTGAGCGTATGTGAGTTCCTCTCGATTTCGTTTGATGTAAAATAAATGTCATTTTTTGTAGAATTCATTTTGGAGGGAAAATATGTTAAAAATGGAAAAAATACTTAAATTTTGTATTTCATAGGAATACAATAAGTTACGTAGAAAAATAATTGTAGTTAATGAGTGTTAAGATGACTTGGAATCGTTCCATAATTCATTAATGTTGGTCTTTAATGCGTTAATTACCTACACTGTAAAAAAATTGTATTAAACTCAATATAATTATGTATAAGGCTTGTATCCAAGACATTGATTATGAAATGAAATGAAATTCATATACCCCTTTATGAAATTTTTGAGGATAATTTTATACGGAAATATATTAATTTTCATAATTACACATGCGTAGAAAAAAATCTTTATAGAAAAGTACAATAAAAATACAATTTTTTGTGCAGTGTACTTAAATTGAATGCATGTACAGTCAAATCTAATTAATAACCAATTACCTGCAATTAATTCTAAATAAACTCATATAAAGTAAATGGAAAAACATTTCTCTGGGGGGATAAAAACGATGCTGTCCAAATTAAGTCTATAAAGAGTTAGTTTTGAAGAAAAATTTACATGGTAGTTGCATATTTTGTTAAAATATTTTCTAGTTAATTTGAAAGATTTATCGTAGGTCTAATACGTCATGTATTTCGAGCTTCCATTCATCCTAAAGTCACCATACGTCCACAAACTATTAGATATTCTAATAAAAAGTCTTCAATTTTTTTCGTTTCGGTGCCGTAAACCGGGGGAACTTCGACATCCGGATAAACTTCGACACCTACTATAATTTTGTTATAATTTTGCCTTTTTCCTGTTTTTTTTATATTTTATATAATTTTGTTCAGTTGATTATATTTCTCTTTCTTTCCAGATTGATTTTTGGAACAATCCACCAGAAACATCCCCTGAAACCAGGTCGTCCTACTGTGCTGACCCAAGAGGAAAAAGCGTTGAAAAAAAGCTGGCTTTTTATTGTATTCTTAGTTGATACTTCTGATATTGAAAATATGGTAAAACTATGTAAAATTAACCTGATTTTACTTTTTTTGGTGTCGAACTTACCCAGGAGCTTTCCCAGTTCGACAATTCACTAAAATACATAGAGGGTGTCGAAGTTACCCCAGATACAGGGTAACTTCGACACCAACAAGAGACCAAAAAAGAGGGAGAAGGGGAGTGGGGGACAAAACTGATTTCTTCGTGATTGAAAGCCAAGACATCAAATGTTACAATGGCATAATAGTCAACGGTTTCACGGTTTCTAGTTGATACATTTTCGTGAGCGAGGCTAAATATGTCAAAAACCTGTCGAAGTTCCCCCGGTTTACGGTGTGTATATCAATTTATTTTCCGCAATATACGGGTTGATAATCTCCCTCCGCTATTTTCTCGCCTCCCCGTATCCGCCTCCCGCCGTCGCTCTCTGGAGCGGCTATTATACTTACTACCTCAAACGATTGATTTAGATCAAGCCGAGCCCTTTAATTATCGGACTACGCCGGTGCACGCGAGATTTACCCGGAGGTCCGTTTTCTAAACGCGTGAAAACGACGCACGTCAGAGTAATCGATGTTAACATAATTGTTCCCAACCCCGAAGCCGAAGGGACTCAAACTCCTCGGTGTTTATTAGCATATTGTTCTCTTCCTTTTCATCTGCTACCCAGGCAAAGTGATCGAAAGACGAGAGAGAATAAAAGATAAATTTTACAACTCTTTATTGGTATTTTATCACCCAGAATAATATTAATCGCCTCTAGCATTTAGGATATTTTTGTTACATTCGGCGTTAGGTAGCGTCCCAAAAATTCACACTCAATTTGTTGTTACGATGGTTATAATTTCAGGAAAAATGCTTGTAAAAGTTACGAGCACGTCTGTAATTTTTATTAGAATTGTAATTATCGTAACAATACAATTAATCATGTCCCGAAATCAATCGCAAATCATTAAAAATGCTACGATTAATTTTTTTCCGCGTGTCGTTATGATTTTTTCATTACACGTGTTACTCCAAACGAAGACTAACGCAATGGAGAGACGAAAGAACCGAAGGATGAAATCGGTCTGTGATGTGATTTCTGTGGTGGGAAGAGATAGTTACAACCTTCTCTATCCGTAGTTTTCAGGTCGCATTCCAGGCCAAGGAAAATTACAAAAGATTCGCTCCCGTTAGGTCGCTTCCTCCCTCGGGGTCGTCTCCGGGAAGTCTCGAGGTCATCGCGTGCGAAACTCGTACGCAAAGGTGATCGCAGATCACCGCGAAGTGCACCGTTATCGAAAATAGAGAGGGAACGAAAGGAGAAGCGTAAGAAGGACAACAAAGCCCGATAGCCTGAAAAATTTAAACAAAACGATCGGGCAGGGCCACCCCCTGCTAATTTCTAATCTGTCAAGTGCACGCAAAGGCAGCAAAAATATGCCACGGAACGTAAATGTTCTGTAGACAGTTAAACCTCACACGTATACCGTATGTCCGCGATCAAAGAGCCCATAGAAAAACTGCGAGTTTTGCATGAGCAACCATCGCAGCCTATATATGCAGAGTGGCGGGGCTAATTGATCTAAGTGCCAAAATTCCATGATTACGGATTTTTTCTACAAAATGACCTATGCGCCAAGGCCAATGCAGAGCTATATGATTATAAGTGCCGATGCGCTTTCCTTTTCGTTGTCAAAAATGGTGGTCAAATGTCAGTTTCACCGATGGGCAGTTTTTCTTATTTTCCTGGGAAAAATGTTTTTGGCACTTAGATCTGTGGCGACCCGTCACGCTACGACGGCCTGCCGCCAGATGGCGCCGACCCTCTCGGCCATCGACTCCGCGGCTCACGGCCCATGGCTCTTTGCTTCTCGTTAGTACTCCAACAACAGGCAAGTTACTATAAGTATACCTTTTATTATTGATGCCGCAATCAAGCGTAGGTTTCTAGCGAGTGATGAAGGGTTAACGCAAATTTTTCTTACCGCGTGTGCTGTGATAGATAGCTGTACGATTCGCTAAGAAGTTATCTACGAAAATTAACACAACAATTATTTCGCAGAGGTTTAAATAATCTTCGAGTATAGTACCTATATGCATACTTCTTATATACATTTATGTTGCAACTATGTGAAGCGAAGCGTTTCAGGTTTTACACCCCTATTATTTGACCATATATAAATCGGACTAACTGTAACCCGCTCTTAAATCACGACCCGCGCGACTGCTCGCCTTTTTCGCGGCCGAGTACACCGCGCTCGACGCGTTCTGCGGACCCCGCCGAATCGTCGAGACAAAGACCCAGAGTACAGTTCCCACAAGATCGTGTCTTCCGTGCAATAAAAATTGGAGTGTGGGGTTGTAACATATGTGCAACGCGAGGGGCGTATCCGTTCCGTGGCAGGCTGCGGTCCGTCCGTCCGTCTGTGGCAAGAACCCAAGGAGTCGAGGTAATTACTACATCCTCGGATGCCGATACCATAACTCGATCCACGAAATTCTCCGTCGATTGCATCGTATCGCGCGTTTTGCTCTGTCCCCGCGCCTTTAACTCTCTCCCCGCGCGCATATATTATAACTTGGTTGCCTTTCTTCAGGCGCGTTCAGATCCTGGTACACGTGATACCTCGACTTTTGAAGAATTGATTTTACTATTCGAAAGTATTTAGGTACCTACTGAAGAGACCGAGGTAGGTTACCACAAATGTTATATTCCATATTTTTCCTACTTTACGAAAAATGACAAGTTTTCGAGAGTTATATAATAGTTTAACATATTTGGAATAAAACTGCGGGACTAAATGAAATTATTTAAAAAAATTAAGGGAGTTATATAAGGAAAATAATAATCTATGCGCGTGTTGCAATTTACCCTGAGTTCGGGGCATGTTGTATTAATGCTTGGCTACATTGAATCACTTAACGTTTTGAAGAATTTTGCAATATTTATTAAGTTTTCTTTTATTGCCATAAGTATCTAGTTAATATAAAACTCGTTAAAATACTCTGAAACACAGTTAATACAAATAAAATAAGCATCGTTACGGGCACATGACGAATGCGCCCACCTTAATACACTTTCTCTTATAAAACTAACAAGATTTTGTCGACACCGTAGCGCTTTTTACTGATAAGAAGAGGCGGGGGGCAAACTACAACTCAAATAAACCTGTAATTTATCTTCCTCTGGAGTATTTATTTTTATAAAAAGTTGATGTGTGTGCTGCAACTTATCTCGTTCTCCCTTATTTAGGTAGTTATATAGATGTGGAACAAGAATAAAATATAATTATTAAAAAGAAATTTAACAAGTTTCTAACGACACGATGTATTGTAGAATTACTTCTACAGATTTTCAGCGATCAACTTATAAATACTCATCCCGTCTATAAAATGGTGAATAGATACTACTTTATCTCCTAGTACACACGGAGGAAAAAGAACTGCATGATTTATATAGTTTGACTGGCGTAAACTACTGCACAGTAATTAAGTATTTTTCCTGAGGAACCGATAGAAATTCATGTGCACATGTTCATGTAAACTAATACCCGTACAGTTGTAAATAGTAAATATAAATGTGTCTTCCGTATAAATTCTTGAAAATGAACTCGTCTCAGCTTTTTACCGGATGAAATAATACAAATTGTTAGTGTATTTTTTTCCGTGTATATATGATCCAAATTTATTTTCAGTATCGTCAGGAAAACAATATTCAAATTCGATGCATTTTGATAAAAGAAACACTTCGTCGCGAGGGCTGAATATCGTCGTCAGTGGTTCATCATAATACACGTACGAAATGACGGGAATTCGGTGCACCGTTCAAGCGTCCCGGTGGAGTGACACGTCGATGTATCATTAATTCTCCCGGCATAACGACGCGATCTCTTCGAATAATCGTCACCGCGATCGCGGGAAGCGGACGCGACTCGCGACCCTCCCGCGGTTAAGTCGTATACGATCATTATTCGTAATTTCTCGCGCAGCAACAATGAAGAGATCCCACCCTACTTCTCCTATCTCTGGAGCCCACCTCCCCAGCTTCTTCTCTCCTTCCCCGCTTCTCCCTCGTCCCACAGAATCGATATAGCGCGTAACCTTATTTATATTTCAGCGAAACTGCTGAGATTAACCGAGACGGTGAGAAGGAGCGAGAGGTGATGACATAATAAATCTTCATTAGCCCGCAAAAAACACAATGTGACGACGGACCGATCTCACCCTCGCTTCTTTTACGTCCGAGCGGCCCTCAAACATTAGATGATGAGTAGCAACGGATGAAATGAATCTTATGATTGGATGCAAAAGAAAATAAATATTTGTTTCAGGATATCTGCAGATTTATAGTTATATAATTTTGATTAAAAAACGGTGGTTATACAGTTGAATTCTTTAAAAAAAAAAGATGCGATTTTTAAAATTTGTAATGCATCCTATTTTTATTTTAATCGACTTTTATAGGACAGCATTTATAGTTCAGTCTGTAAATGAAGTCAAGATTTACGCGAAGATAGAAGTGATATATTCTTTTTAAGCAAACGTATAAAATGAAGTAATTTTATTTACTTTTCATTGAGTTACATAATTAAGAATGTTTTAAAATCTGAACGGTGTAACATCATCACTTCGAGTGTGTAAATCAATAAAAAAAGGTGCATACTTTACTGTGAGATGAAGTTTAAAAGAAAGATGAATTCTTTCTGATACGAATATATTAATTAACTTTCAAATCGAAAATCGATTTGCTTCGTAAGAGCATCATTATTCTTAGTGTAGGTACGCACTCTATATTTACACGCTTGTCATCTACCGGGAGGAAGTCAGTTATTTCATCGTTCGCTGAGCAAACAAACTTTCCAGAGAGAGCCTCGCTTCCCGCGATCCTATACGAAATGAAGGGTTGTTCGACCCGTAAATGGCGGTTTAACTGTTTTTCGGGGATGCACCTCGAAAAAGGTTCGAATCTAATTCAATTAGGGACTTGGACGAACCCGAAATCAGTCCGCAATTAGGGCGGCGATGGGATCCCTTCGCAGCCCTTGACATGTGGGGAGCCTTGAGAATCCTGAAACTGTCGTTAAAGCGGGAAGAGAGAGAGAGAGAGAGAGTACGAATTTATCGGGAGAGATACCGTTAGCATCCAACATTTAATGAACCTGTAGAAAAATATATAATATTTATTTTCTATTTAGGCTTTTATTAGTCATTATTAAAGCTCGAAATTTACTGAGAAAAATAATTCCTGGTAGGTACCAAAAAAATGTTTTCTTCAATCAAACCAATTATATAGGTAATTCCAGAATCACATCGTGGTTTTCTTCGTGTAAGAAAATATTTATCAAGTTTGAGTAATTGCTTGTTTTCCGTGTAGAAAGAATTTGTTGTTCCAATGAAGGTATTCTTAAATCAAATATATATATATATATATATACATATGTATATTCTTCCATTAAGAATCTGCATTCTTAAAAAAATTGTGAGGTCATACGTTCTTGATTCACGACATATTTTGTTGACACTAGCAATTTATTATTTCTCTCAGAGTAACAGACGCGAGCTTTGAAAATAAATAATTATGAGCAATTGTTTTAGTCAGAACTATGCAAGTTTGATAAACAGTACCAGTTTTTTTTATAGTTGCGGCAATAATTTTTAACTTCCGATAATTAGAAATAATAACAACTAAAAAAATTAGTGCTGATTACTAATCTGGAATAGTTGTTCCACGATTACGTTCATTTTTCCCAGGATATATACACTGTCTATTTCCATTTCTAATTAAAAATTTAAATTTACTTAGATATGCCGATTGTGAGAGAAAAGTGGGCGCAGTAAAATCAGCCATAATCGTAAGGTTGAATTTTCTTAATTAGTTATACCATATTCACGATTAAACAGACCATGAATGCAGTTAAAATAAATTTTGCTGCATGTTTATAGTAACAATAAGATTGAAACTTACGATAATTATGCACCATGATTAAACCAACCGCAAAAGTAGACCAATAATATTATTGTATGATAGTATAGTCAATTATAAAAAAAAGTTAAGGACATTTATCGACCGCATGCTGCAGATTAACCTGGGTGTAGCAATCTTAATCTATTGTTACGATAACCACAGAATCATATTGCTTGTTTCAACAACTATTAAATCACGGTTGATGCCAAAATCGACCATGACTTCTAGTTAAATTAGGTAGTCTTTCAACCAAATTTTTTTTTCGAGTAATCTTGCATATATCTATATAGATTATAACAAGAATTTGATCAAACAAATGTCTTTCAAATTCGGAATAGTTATTATAAACGAAAAATTGAATACCGCGCTATATAAGTATTTTTAGATAAATCATTTAAAATGTGACCATTTTAATACGCAAAATTTCTTTAAAACTCCAAGGAATTTAAAATTCAAATTTCGGTCATGTGTCCGCGTATTTTGAGCATCTAATGTGAAGTCAGCATAATGTGTCGGACGTGCAGCGCGAGATTTACGGTAGCGCTTGTAGGTAATAAGTCACGCCTGGCAAACATGTCACCTACAACGGGCTTTACGCGTGGCCCACGTAAGATGGGCGAGTACGAAATGTGATACTCGAAGCCACTCCTTCTCGATATTATCGCGCCAATGTGCCGCTGCAGCTTTTGGACGTTTAATCCAGATATATGTATATGCCACATATACTATATGTATGACTGTTAAAGCGCATCTCTTTTACGCTCCTTGAAACATTCAGCTACACCACTGGACGATATAAATCAAGAACACTCTTTCAGAAGGCTTTTATATGCGATACAATTTAAGGGAAGAGTAGGTACTTAAATAATTTTCAATAGTGGAATATCTAATGTATGTTACATTGACAGTAAATCTATCTGTAATAGGTACTATATTTCTTCAGTCATCATATCGATGGATCCTAGGAATAAAGGGGTAACTTTTTGCTGTCAGGATGAAAAATTGTATTTCTTTAATTCAAATCAGATAAATATTCAAACAACGTAACTCTTTTCTCCATGTGAAAACCACGTAACTCAAAATTCCAAGTAAAATCGTTTTGCACATCTATCTTCCTTTTATAAACCGCGTAATTAATTTCTCTGCAGATACTAATAAAATAACATAACTTATTTATGTTTCATTAAAATATCGTACCTCAATTATGAATTTATAAAATGCAGTAACTTTTCATTTCGATACAATCATCGATATTTAGTATCGTGTATCAATCAATCACATGCATTTATTTATAATTAAGATACGATATTTTAGTGAAGCACAAATAAGTTATGTTAATAATATATATAGAGAAATTAATTACGCGATTTATAAAATTAAAATAGACATACGATGTGGTTTTCTTTGAAGTTTTGAATTAGGTGCGCGGTTTTCACAACAACAAAAAACGATGTGTTAATATTCGACTGGCGCAATTAAGATATTTTTCATTTGAATTAAAGAGATACAGCTTTTCATCCTGGCTGCAAAGATTTACATCTTTCTTTATTCTAACGCGGAAAAAGAAATAAATCGTAGCACACTTACAAAGTTTGTAGTAAATTTCGAAGCAAGGCCAATTTATATTACGATAACTAAAACTTTATTAAAAATTATAGCAACACTTGCAACTTCTACAAATTTTATTATAATTTTTACTAAAATTGTATTTATTGTGTAACAATAAATTGGCATTGTCCCGAAATTTACTAAAAACTTTGTAAATACTACGGTTTATTTTTTTTCCGTATAAAAACAATCGACATGTTCTAACAGAGGGATATTATTTTCCTGCGAAAGAAAGGCCTGCAACACGTCTGACGTGTAGGCCTACATCTCGCAGACCTAAATGCAAATTTAATTATTCGACCACCGAGAAAAACGCATGCAACATCCGACCCCGAGGCAAGTTGCACAATTGATACATAGTAATAACTATGGTACCCTGTTATATTATCTCGAGGAATTACAATTGAATAATAACATACACATTCGTCGTTATACAGGGTGTTCAAAAATTGGTAGCCAAAAATTTGTGGGCGATATTCTTGGAAAAAAGAACAAGAATAATTTATATCCCAGGAAAAAATTCTTATTTAAGTGCTCCGTATTCGAGATAAAATATCGCAAATTGCACCAATCGAAGTGTGACTTATTGGTGTGAGTATCCAGCACCCAGTAAAACTTGAAATGCTGCGCATGTTGTGTTGACAACTCATGGATTCACCACCAGCCAAAGGTGTTCACCTACTAGTGCAAATTTGTCAACGTTTTATCTCGAATATGGTGCGCTTAAATAAAAATTATTTGAGGGTAAATTACTTGTAATTTTTCCCCAAAACTACCTCCCACAGAGTGGCTACCAATTTCTGGACACCCCCGGTCCCTTCTTCATCCTGTATCGTCGTATCACGCTAAATCCTTCTTTTTATAATGCTACCATACTTCCCTTTATACCCCTCGTCTCATCCGATGGACTGATAATGTTGAGTAGAAGATTGCTCCGGACTCGGGCATAATGATGATTGTCCGGAATAATTTTGGGGCTGTGCGGCCTCTTTGAGTGTCACGCCATTCGCGGCTCATCCTCCTTCCTGCCATCCTCTATCCTCTGACTGAATTTACCTCAGGTCTTTGTTTTTTCGAACTGGAAAGTGCACAATAGAATTTATCGGTCGATGTACCCTCGACAGCTTGCCAGCCGATCGATAATGTGACACTTTCAAACTACCTTTACAGGTGGGCATAGCAAAATATATTCTTTTTAATAGCTGGATCAGGCTCGTCGGTTGGGTGATTCGATTGATTATGTTAAACGATCACAGGGATTATGCCAACTAATGCCATTAGCAAAAATTAAGATTAGGGGAAAGTTATCTGTATCACACCATCGCCTAAATCGTACCATCACACGGAGAGACTGATAACAGTAAATTTTACTGTATTTACAATCAAAGATGTACACATAAGGGTTTTTGGATGTCGCTACCGTACCGAAGAACAATTCGTCCTTAGAAACTAGCATATTCTAATGGAAACTATCTCACGATTTAATCTTTTCAAAAGAAAAATTACTATACTGCATTGTAAAAACATCCGAAAATCCTCATGTATACCTCTTTTATTATAACTACAGTCAAATTTACTAGCATCAGTCTTTCCGTGCACCTAAATCATATTATAACTAATATTTAGAGAAATATTGTTGTACCTTACCTTGGACAGAGATACTACAAATGAATAAGCTACGATTGGTTACGTTAACTATAAACACAAAGTTCATAAAAAAATAAACAGTCAAAATCGGTCGAAGGTGCAACAGATTCTCCTAACGAAACGGAGATGGCAGAGTACTCTGTTTCATAGAAAATGAAGTATAGGCAACTTTTTTTCCCCTGAATTATCGATTAATATTTGCGGATTGGATCGTTGATTAAGTATTTGTAAATTTTTACACTCCGATTTTTAAAGTGCAGAGAAAAAGTGCGCGTAACATACTCGTAAGTGCTAGCGAGACACTGCCGTGTCTCTCGATTCTCGTCTCAGAGAGCTTTACTCTCATTGTCAGTTCCGTATATGCTTCTACATGACTTATATGACCCTCTATAAAATTTGCTCTGACCCAGCATTGTTTTCGTCTCTCGAGCAATTCGGTCTCGGTCGCCGCACGTACGTTTTCACAAGTTTTCTCAAACGCGAAGGTATATCTCGTTATATATCGATACATATCTCGTAAATATGCGATACCCATCGCACACCCACATGATTTCTGGGCAAAGTCGTCTGCCACGAGATATCGACGCGTCTGTACCCGGCTAACCCGGCCGTTTCGCTTACCATTTCAATGACTTGAATGACTGAACGACTGACTCTCCAAATCCTACCTGATAACCTTTATTATAATTACAATGAAGTATTATGCGCGGGGGATCTCGAGGTGAGGGGTCGTCTCGTGAATAAGGTCTCACTCCTCGTGAGACTGCGAGTAGGTCTATCTTCTCCGCTTCCATCTTCACCTACACCCACACCGATTCTCCTTCTTCTCTCGTTCTCGCTCCGCTCGTCACAAGTTTCTCTCTCCGAAGAACGCCACGATATACACTTTTATCTGAAATTAAACTTTCTTTCTTTCGTATATCCTTTAGCATGCGATATACAATTTCGCGAGGCATTCTTATTATCTTATAAACAAACTACAGTTTCGTTCGATAGTGTAGAAGACTTTGAAATTGTTATACACGAGCTTTGTTTATTATAGTAGAGTGTTATAATCTAATGATTAATAATTTTTCATATTCACAGGAGTGACAGGAACTTTTTGTAAAGGTACATTTTTATTTAAAAAACTTTCATCTGGAAAAATCAGACCAATTCAAAGATTCCTTTTGACAGATAAACTGTAAGATACAAGCGAATTATTCTTCACTTAAAAATGAGAATGGTTATAAAATCTTGAGAAAATGGCAGCTCTTCTATAGAAATTAGAAAAAAAATAGATCACTTGATATAAACGATTGGTAAGGTAACAAAATTGTCAATAAGGTACTTGATGGTAAGGTATCATAATTACGGAAATCTGATGTCATTTAAAAGAATGGATGAAGACTGAAATTATAAAAACTTCATAACTACTTAAATTTCATGGAGAATGAAACATTCGATTGAGCAAGTTTTGCAATTACTGAAGTGTTATTATACTGCAGGTAGTTTGTAGTGAAATTAAAGTAGGATACAATTTTCCATGATGACGACATTTTTATATATTATCATTAGGGCATTCCATACGCCACTTCAGCCACTCAAAAAATAAATATATGCCAAAAAGAAACTACGACTACCTTCGACAATTCTCCTAAATTGCAGACCAATCTTCCCAAAAATCGCAGAGTAATTATATCTATCTTATATATTTTTCATTTTTGAAATTGATTAGGTACTTTATTCACCATATTCGACAAGTAAGAAGAGTATTTTGTGCATGGTTACAGCATATCATTCCCTGTCTCTTTGTCTCTTTTATAAAAATGCTGTATCTCTTAAACCACTGGGGGAGCTCCGTAATATAACTGCACAAAATTTCCTTCTCACCTGTCAAATGTGAAGAAAAAAAGGTACCGCCGATAAACTTTGGCCCTCAATTTCAGAAATAAGAATAGAAAGATACGATTATTCTCCTTAATTTATGGAAAAGTATTGGCATATATTAATTCGATAGGATTATTGTACTCGTACTTGTATAACTTGATTTTTAGACATTCCTTGGGATACATTCATTTCTTGAGCGGTATCAGTGATGTGGAATACCCTATATATATCTAAAGTAGGGTAGACCGAGGCGAATCAGGTCATAGATCCATGTTTTTTAAATCGCTTTGAAAATGAACATTCCAGTTATTGCAGTTTCTTCGTTCTTTTCCAACGAAGTGTGTGTAATACGAATGATCGGGGAATGCTCATTTTCACTACGACTTAAGAAATACTGTGATCTGATACGTCTCGGTCTGCCCTAACTATAATTTCAATATTCTGTATTAGTCGATATTTGTTGATATTCCAAAATAATGTGAAAAATCTCATATCGATATAATATTCGATAAAAATGAACATCTTTTTGAGTACATGAATCCCGCAATCATTAAAATTTCTTGATACATATTTGGAAGAACTGATAAGAATAATTATTGCACTTAATCAACAAAATTCTTTACGAAGGAAGCACCTGCTGCTCTGTAGAAGTAGCGGTCGACACGCACAGTCAATGAGACACACAATATCATTCGAACATCATCCTTAATTGAATGTTGCGCCATTTGGTAAATGCACTCGCGACCAGTCGTCGAACGCCCCGGCGTCGGCGGATTTAATTAATTTGTTTTAAAACGCGTAACCGCCTCTTCCTGCTGTCGATGACGGTCGATCGATAAATCGTTCTCCCTAGCCTTCGACACGGGTGGAACGCGGTAAGTCACGGACCCGCTCGTTTATCCGCGGGCGCGCGTGTACGCGTGCACCTACTTACACTCACGTTACACGCGCGTTTACGTGCACACAGGTACCTTCGCGCCGGGTACTACCCACTCGCGAGACCCGGGTGGAAACGCGAGATTGCGCCTTCGAAACGGTATAATTATCGAAATATTAATAATTTAATCATTTATGATTAACAGGTGGTATGTGCGGTGAGCTTCGAGCCTTTTTTTTTTGTTTTTCAAACGGAGAGGGTAGAGGGCGTTGCCGACGACCACACAGGGCGCCGCCGAGAATTACGTCTCCGAGCATCAACGGACTCTGCCGCGTACACGGGGTGTGTCTTTAGCAGATATCGATTGTTTGCGCGGGACTCGATGAAGAGTATCTGTGTATTCATGTTTCGTCACACACTTCACTTAATTCCACTATAGCTGAACAATTTTTTTGTCGAACTTCTATTTTTGGCATAAAAAACGCTTAAATTATATTTTCAAGGGTCGAATATCGTTTCCGAGGCTAATTTTTTTCCCGTAAGATAAATTCGAAAAAAAAAGTGAAACGTAAAGTGTAAACCAATTCTTCTTTATTAAAATAATCTCTCGACTCTACATGAAAGAAAAATAAATCGTAGCATTTTTTTTTATAAAGTTTGTGATAAATTTTTGGATATTTAAGGCGAATTTATTGTTACAATAACTACAATTTTAGCAAATATTAGAGTAACACTTGCAACTTCTACAAATTTTACTAGAATTTTTACTAGAATTGTAGTTATCGTAACAATAAATTGGCCTTGTCTCGAAATTTACCACAAACTTTTTAAAAATGCTATGATTTATTCTTTTCCTTGTAACATTATCGGAAGCTATACTTCTATAATTGAAAAGAGTGTAAATTCTAAAGGATATCTAAGTGTAAAAAATCTTTATTTGAGGTATTTGAATAAAACAATATTAACGCTGCATTAACAATTTTAAACTGAAAATTAAAAAAAAAATAATTTTAGTATAGACTTTTAAAAATTTACACTACTCAATTGTTAATGCTGGTTAAAATAAATACAAATGAAATAAACATTCCATATTTCGGTGACTGCCCTAAATACGACTGCCCTATTGTGAAACGTTTGACTCCTTTTTTATATTAATTTAATTTTTCATATTAATATTAATTATAAATAATAGTGTTCGGTGTTAGGTAACGATTAATTTTAACAGAAAAAAAATTGGCTGCAGCTTAAATTAAAATTATTTCCAAGTTATCTGACAAAGCAAATTTGACGCGCTAGTTCGGGCTGATATGTGGCCCTTAAACCAATTAACTATCGTAAATATATATAGATATGACAGAAATTCTATTGAATTAATAAATACGTCTCTTTGCCCGTGAACATGGAAGATTAATCTTGACTGGTTTACAAAAATCACACGAAAGATTTCTACAAACTCACCGTCACTCGGTCATTTATCCGTCGACAATCGGATTAGAATTCGGTGAAAAAAACATAGGCTCGTGAAATCGTTCGAAGTTTCATCGATTGAAGGGCTCGATTTAAAGGAGATCGACTCGTTTCAAACGAGTCACCCGTTAGAGAGCCCGTTACCGCATCGGGTGTGATTTACGCATCCCCTGATTTACACTGATTACGGGCCCCGCCACGTCGCAAAGCAAATACACCCCCCCTACAGCACCCACTCGTCGAAGCAACATCAATTTCCATTGATTGATTTTACCCAAGTATTAAATTAATCTCTGCTAGCCAAGCCCGGCGGACCGCTTCGCGTTCCGGGCTCAAAGGAGTTCCGCTCGCACTTGCGAATAGTTCCTTTATTTATGTATTACCCGCTATTATTGGCAACCTTAGCGTAATGTAACGCGAGACGTCCGTGCAATTGCTGCGTAATTGTTTTTCAGTTTCACGACGTCACGTTTTTCGTTTAATGTGCGACGAATTTATTTGATGTTTCTTTACCCGCCCCGAGAAGAGCCGTTCGAATCGTATGGTGAACATTTTTTCGAGAGAGCTTTTATCGAACATTTGAATGGTAGATACGTCGATTTGTCGAAACGTCGTAACCACACAGTTTGAAATCTTATGTTGGGATCGGTCCACC
Organism: Xiphydria camelus; assembly: GCA_963678675.1. Taxonomy (NCBI): domain Eukaryota; kingdom Metazoa; phylum Arthropoda; class Insecta; order Hymenoptera; family Xiphydriidae; genus Xiphydria; species Xiphydria camelus. The sequence goes on along the minus strand of OY783201.1, from coordinate 23,548,910 downwards.
CATTTTTGTAGGTTAAAATTGACCGATTCTTCGTGCTAATTCAACATTTTGCTGTGTTACACAATTAACACAAAAAAGCTTAAAATTAACACAAAGAATTTCAAATTAACGCGAAGTATGAGTTCATTTTAATATGTTATACAAAAATGGGTGAATTGAATGTAACACACATATACCTACGAGAAGTTGCTCGTGTGTATACCTACTTGTTCAATTATATTTTAAATTACATTTTTAGGTAATTGTGAGTCTTAATATGACTGGATTCTTCATGAAAAAAGAATATTTTTTATAGAGTTTCACTGCCAACAGTATTAACAATACACGTAGTACCAGTGTTTTGTGAGTAATTAAATGAAACTTTACTTACTCAAAAATTGTTAGTAGGTACCTACGTACATATTTTCCCCTTTTGATATGAATTTTACTAAATTAATCAAAATAAATGTTTGCCAATTACCGACTGAAAGTATAAATCGAAATACCAATTTATGATATGCTTTCTTGCAAAAAAAAACCGAAGAAAAATATTCAATGATTTAAAGGATAAAGAAAACTTGTTTAAATTGTAGAAAGAGGAAGGGGAAGCTCCAAAAATGATTGCACGCGATAATCTCGTACCCGCTTCCCCTTTTTTCATTGAGAAATAACAGACGGTGCATTTGGAACGATCGCAACGATTTTCACGCGATGCGATCTCCCGATCACGCCACCCGATTGTTTCGCCCGCTCGAAGCACGCCACACTCTCGAAGCGGTGGCGTCGAGACGATGTACGCTCGCCGCCGATACGGCGAGCGTTCGTGCGAGCAACTGCCGGTGGTACACGCGTTTACATCGGACGAATTACTTAATATTTATCACCTCGCAGACACGGCGTGGCAAATTGGTTCGCGAGGCGTTTAAGAGCCTCCGTGCGTTGCCGTGCGCGAGGCTCCTCTCTCCACACACTGTCCTCTCGTTTCTCTATTTATTCCTCCCTCTCCTCTTCGGGCCTTCCTCGTAAGAACATCCCGTTCGTCAGAACCATCTTCGGCTGCGCGAGAAGCCCTCCCCTCCGGCAAACGTGACCGGCCGGCTGAATCATAAATTCCACGGGGTAATGTAACGTCCGCCGTGATTATTTACCGACACTTATCCCATGCCGAGAGCGGGGACGACCTACTCTGTGTTCCCCGAACTTTTTTCGACCGATATTACCGAAAGGTTTCCGCCGGTGGAATCGTACTGTCGTGTTTGTCGTTGGCGCGGCGTGGTGATGTTTCGACGTAACTATGCTGGGACTGACGTCATGCGAGAGGAAAATGTAAAAAATAACGTATTTTCATAAAATATATGCAGAAAAGGTTACCATATTTTGTACATATCATGTCGAAAATGGAATATTCGACAAGTATGAAGACAGAATAAATGTCTTTGGCTTATTGTGTGCGTTATATATATAAACGAGGCAATATATATGCTTAACTTTTTCTTCCCCAATCTGAATTCATAGGGGACCCCAAGTTCGATCATGTCTAAACGGACTTATAACTATTGTATAGGAGACTACTTTACCTGCGGTGTAGAGAAAATCGACGAATACTAGAAGTACCTATGGTTTGTGATCTTCTAGATGTAGAGTATCTCGTAACCTATTAATTTTTGATACCAATATTATTTAATTCTATATATAATCTTTTCTAACAAGGGAAGTTGAGGAACCCGGAAATTCAGAAAATTCGTTCACCTCGCATATAAGTAGAGTAGTTCAATATTAATACGAAAAGACTTTTCATCGGTGCAATAATACAGTTTTAAGAGGTGAAACCTCCCCCTGAAAAAAAGTACAGATTTTTCTGCTTCACGGGAATAATTTGCAAATAGTAAAAGATTTGGAAATAAATTTCAATAACAGTTTTAAGGTTTTTTTGAATCTATAAAACTGGGAGAAGTAACTCGAAGAAAATTTTCGTCTTTGAGTTATCCCCTGTAACAACATATAAAAATGATTTTTCGTATCTCTTAAATTTTTATAAAATTACTTCTCAATGACTTCTTTCCACAGATAAACTTAGAAAATGGCAATATGTACCCACTTTTATGAATGGGTAATGAGGATAACTTGAGGAAAGAGAGTTCTTTTTTGGGAACTGTTACCCCCCAATTTCATAGATCCAAGGAAGCCATAAATCTTTTGTTTAAACTTGTTTTCCATATATTTCACCGCTTACGAGTTATTCCCGTGAAAATGAAAAATTTGCATTTCTTAAGTGAAGATTCCACCCCTTAAAACCGTATTATGGCACCAATGAAAAGTGTTTTTATATTAAGGTTGAACTATTCTACTTGTATATACCCCTACGAAATGGCCGAATTTTCCGAATTTCCGGATTCCTTAACTTCCCTTGTAAGTTGAAATGTAATCTGAAATAAGTATTTTTTACCAAACCAAATCAAACAATTAGATTTAGATATTAATAAATCAGTGTGCCATTCACGTTTACATCACCGATAGAACAACTATAGAAGTGTGATGACGTGTTGAATACCAACACACGTGGAACTTACTAGTTATATAGACGTTCAGCGTCATTTTTGTATTCATGAATGGAGCGATTTCATCTACCCATTATGTAGAGAGATTTACAACATGAAAAAATATAGTGGAGAGATTACCTTACCCTATGTGCGTAGTCACGTCACAGCCATCTTGTCAGCGGCAACTGGTTAACCCATTCCATGTATACGTCTTCCTCGATGTTAGCACCCAGAGCAAATGTGCTGGAATGGATTTACGTGAAATGGGGAAAAATGTCTTCCTTGAATCTCGCCTGCTTTATAATAATTCGAGGTTGCCCTAATAACCCAAGTTGCATTAGTTTGCATCCAACGAATGAGAAACAGTTTATTATATGTACAATATACTGTTTGTATACTATCGGTTTTGAGGTCGCTGAATAAGAACTTCAAGTGAAATTTCAAAATTCAAAATGATGGATTTTCAATTTTTTATTTGCGATTCATGTACTTGAAGATACTAAAAACATTATTATGTATACGTATGCATTCTTTACTGCATATTTGGTACATTTTCCTCCACCTATAAAATAAATGTAAGTATTTAGGTATACTTTTTCTTGCCAAATAAAATTCTTTAAAAATTTTTTGAACATATATAAATGACAACACAATAATAATGAGTTTATTTGTAGTTGATAAACGTATACTTGATTATGGTGAAAGAGAAATATTTTATTGGGCCAAGTAAATCTATATTAATTATCAAAATGTTTCTTTTATTCAAACAGAAATCGAATAATTGCTAACGAGTATTTGCTTGGCCCAAAGAAATATTTTTTTCTGCATAATGACATATACAGAGTGTCCCAGAAAATTCACGCCAGCCTACCTGGGTATGCCGATATGTAACCCAGGTACGCTGGCGTGAATTTTCTGGGACACCCTGTATGTACGTATATTAAGTATAAATAAACTGTTTTCTCTGGTGGGCATCTATCCTACTTTTACCCTACATATAAAAGTACACAAGGTTTGCCTAAAAGTCAGAGATAAGAATGTTTAGCGCGCTATACTTAATTCGCGCTCGTTTTCATAAAAGGGGGCTTCGTGCTCCATACGAGAGATAAGTCGCGTGATAATTTCCTCCCAACTGGAGGGCGAAGCGGAAGAGGGAGAGAAGCTGTAGGAAGAGGTGGAGAAGGAAGCGAAGGAATGAAAAAGCGACTCCCGCTAACTTCCTCCGCGAAGTAATGCAATAATTACTCGGTCGGAAGTAATAAAATTAATCTCTGCACCCCCCGACGCTTCTTTCCGCGCGGTGCAGGCTGGTGCTGCTGCCCTCTTATAAATCAAACACAATTTAGCTTTTAATAATTCGGCAGGGCCGGGGCGCGACGAAGTAATTTACGCCCGAACTTCATCCTTTAAGCAAAGTAGTCCTCCGAGGAACAATAATGATAATAATTCGAAACAGCGGGTACGTATACTCAGCTATATCTATATTATTAAAGCACTCATATATGCTGATACAAAATTCAACTATTCTTTAGCGCCATTCCTCGGTTAACAAATTTTGAAAATCTAGCAGCGGATTAGGTATGGTATTACATTTGTCGCGAAACGTTTATTTGATTATATTCGGTGTTATCATGCGATGGTGAAGTATCGATTATCTCGTAGAACTTTGGTATATCTCTTGTAAAAATGAAAATGTATCGTATTCCATATTTTAAAAGAAATGAAGGTGACCAAAGTCGATGGTTGAATATTTTGGTCAGATCCATGACAGCATACAAACGATTAAACTATATTCATGCAAAAAATAAGACACCGTCAAATTTGTTAGACTTCATAGTTCAGTCATTAACAAAATATGTAGCTACTTTCAGATTTGATTGTTGCTCGAGTTCTGAGAAATGTAGTTATTTGATCCTTTATACAGCAATTCTATACATACTAAAGATGACAATACCGGTACAGAAACGCGAAAATAATTTTAATCCGATTAGCTATCGAATCTTCAATAACTATATCAGATAACGCGGGGCATTCCATATCAAGCGAGCAAGTTTTTGGCAAGAGGTCATCGATAATGAAACTGTTTAGAATTTGAATTATTTACGGTAGTGTGTAGAAAGAAACCTATAAAGGCCACGCAAAATGTTCGCAAACGTTGGCAAACCATTGGTGTGGACAAGAATGCGCCCAGCTCGCAAACGTTCGCAAATGCTCGCAAGCATTTGGCTCGGTTCGCAGCTGTTCCACTCGAAGGCGGTAACTTCAAAGGATTTTCGTTGTTCGCGACTGTTCGCCGTTTTCGGGTATAACCTCGGTGTAGACGGGTTCTTGCGTGTTCGGGTAAATCTGGCTTATCAGGTATAGGGGGTCGCTTCACCTATAATCAAAATCTTCCGTTGTCATTCGAGTGAAATTTTTCAATAAATAATTTCTATCATTTGTTTTTATGTCCAAAAGCAGGGGCAGTGAACTTCTTCTTTTTAAAAAACGCGACACCCAAAATCTACGTTTCCTTCTAATTTTTTTTATCGCGTTCCTTTTTCAACAAGTTCCACGTTACGATGAAAGATGCAGCACATACCGCATGTTTATTACGTTTTAGAGGTGCCATTGTTTAATATGGAACACTTTTGCTGTGAATGCGACGAATGCCAAACAGTCAAACCGACGGAACTGCGACGAATGCTCGCAAACATATATAACGAAATATCTCCCAAACCCACGTAGACCGAAAGCGAATCCTTACAAGTTTCCTCCTACAGTATCGTAAGCAATTGAGATTCAAAATAGTCTTAATATCGCGATGACCCTTTTAAAAAATCCGCCTGCTTTGTATGGATCAAATGCCCTATGTATTTCCTCGTATAAATGAAAACTGAACACTCTTTCCCTTGCAATCAGAGAACTACACTCAAAAAAATTTGGCCACAACTAGAAAATTATAGTAATTGCAGTGATAATTTTCTTCGCAATAGCAAGAATTCTTGCTACGCTAGAAATATATTTCTAGTTGTGTCTGAGGCAGCCAGAAATATAGCTGGATTAGCTAAATACTTTTTTCAGTGTAGGAGAAATCACTGAAAGATATTACTATCGGTCTTTAAATTCTCGCGTCTCATCATTAACACGATCATTTCATCCGAAAAAAAAGAACCAAACGAAACGCACATTCCGAACAACGCCCCACAGACACCGCACACATCATCGGCGATCCTCGCGCGAAACGTAGATACATACGAAGAGAGCGTTGACGTATAGAATTCGCATAAACGAATCGAGCCGTAGTCACGCATGTGGCGAGTGAAAAGACCTCAAGTCCGTAGCTTTTGACGCCCCTTTTAATAAAATCTCGATCGCGGAGAGCGAAGGATATAAAAGGGTAAGGGGTAACGGGGGATGATGCTCCCCGGCGTGAGAGCCGAGGAGAGAGATAGGGGGAGAGAGAGAGAGAGAGAGAGCCGGTGACGCCAGGGAGTGGAGAAGGAGGAGAGGGGGAGAGAGGACTCTCTCTTGCGATTAATGAGCGGTGTTTGTTGTTAATTGCTGCCGCCATTAGGTTGGCATCTCCTCGGCTCTCCTCGTACCGACCACCTACCACCTACCATCCGCGAGCCCGGCCCAACCCTTGAGTCCTCGAAAGCAGAGCGCGCATGTTAATGATCGCCCTGCCACGGCCTTTATCTTTTCCACCTCATTTGCGCGCCACGAGTAGGCCCGGGGGTTGCGAGTCGGTAGCGCGGCGCGGCGGGGATGATTCGTCCGTGTACGTTGGCTCTGGTGTACGTGCGTGTGACTGGGAGTTTGGCTGTGCGAGCGAGATACCCCTTCTTTTCTGGTTTCGCTCTTCTTTTTATTTTCTCGGTTACGGAATGAGTAAATCGGAGAATGAAAGGTGGGAGGGGGAGGGAGGGGTGAAACGATAATTTTGCGTTCGTTATACGGAGGCACGGTAGCTTTCGGTACGACGAACGTCCTGTAAGGTTATGAAGATGCGTATACCTATGATATAGAGGAGAGTTGCCGAATTTAGATCAGCATCTAGGTTGGACCACGTTTGAATCTAGAATAGTAGGAATATTCTACGTTGTTTGTGTGGTTAGTCAGGTACACATTATATTTTGACTTCTCACTCCAATTATCATATTTGGAGAGTTCAGACTTGGTGTTGCTCACTATAGAAATTATTAATCTTTTTTCTCTGTATGCGTGTGTACACAGTTGGCAATTTTGCATTGGAATCAGTCTACCGGTTTTTGTTTGTTAAAATGATCGGATTCTTTACATTAAAGTTAACGCAAAGAATCAGTTGTTTTAATATGTAAAAATGGGTGAAGCAATTCCAACGCAAAATTTTCAACGGTATATAGATATCTATGCCATATTCACAATACATCATTTTGTTCTTATTTGGATATATTATTTTTAAATATTTCAAAAGTACGGAATATTTATACAATATTCCGTACTATATGGATTTGATGAAGAGTTTTACACATAGAACGTATGATTGATAAAATCTCAAGATTCAGAGAACCTAGCTTTTTACTAGCAAGCCAGTTTGCTGTTTCTCGGGGCTTTTAAACTGCATATTCGAGACGACGGTAGCGGCCGAGAAACGGAACGATAAAAATAAGGAAAGGTAGTGCGAGAGAGAAGCGAAGAGGAAAGTACGACAGGACATGCGAACCAAGATGAATTCCGAACACGCATGCTCTTTTCGTCCTCCCTCGCTAGTACTCGTAATTGGGAATGAGTCTAATGCATTTGTAGCGCTCGAGCACCTTCGACGAGATGAACTTTTGCGGAAGAGTGGCCCGGAAAAGTAGGAGCGCCTGATTATATAATTAAATGAGAAACGAAGAATAAGAGAAATTAACATAGCCTTGACGAGTACACGTGTATTTCGGTGATGACTATTCAAGTTTTCTAATCAGCATCAGCTTTTATATAATAGTTGTCGCACATTTCTACTCAGCTTTCTAATCTAAATGCTCATCTCAAAATCGAAAGAATTATGAATAGAAATAATTTGGAATAAAAGTTACCCGTGTGAATCGTAGAATAAGCCATAGGATTATCGGATACAAGACAGATTTGTGCACACACAAAAGTGTATAAATTATTCACAATGTAGAACAAATCGTTATACCCATACCTATAGGAATCTTCGGCTGGCCCAACGCTAGACGTTGAAGATATCATTATATTTTCCTGTTCTGTACTTGTCATTCAAAAGGTACAAAATTTGAGTTACTACAGTCTTCGTTGGACGAGTCGATATGCATCCCCAGCTCAACTGCTATTACATATCTCAGGTGGGATTAAAGCATGCTAAAAGACGCCACTCTCTCTCTATACGAATTGACGATGAAAGACAACCGCGTTCCCGTAATGAGAGGATGTCTTCAAGAAAAAATATGCCGTACATATTCCGTAAACGCACGGTACTCCCAACCCCGCGGCGCCTGAATCACCGCCGTGCGCGCGGAAACTGTTTACGCGACTCTTTAGATTTCGACATTTTATTTTTCTCGCTGCGATGGAAGCTTTCGGGCGAGCGAAAAAACGATCACGCCACTACGATGACGCAAACGACATCGTCAACCACGTCGCCGACAAATTATGCGGAAACGCACAAAGAAGAGCGACGAGACTCTTCGCCCCGCTCTATTCACAGCTCGCGGTGGAACTTGCAGGCTCTCCGGTGTGAAGTTGTAAATGCGAAGGACACTGGTATACCGGCGCGGTAGATTCCTTAATGAGTCGCGCGAGGAGAGAACGACCGTAGGTACGTATCCATATCGGTGCGCGAGTACTTATGTATATCGCTTCGTTGGTGTGTACACGAGTAAACCTTCCATACCTGCAATCATACGTGTCCTTTACAAAGTATACACACGTATGTAGTGTACCTAAATCGCTGCTTCTCGGAAATGCACCGAGAGAGAAATGCACAGTTCGATCACAATATACAAGGTGTGACATTTTAATCTTCCAAGGCTAATATTTCGAAAAGTAGAATAGATATACACCAAAATTGTAAATATAAAAGTTTCGTAGTTTACAATCATCTTTCGTAGTTTACAAGATCCCCCTTAGAACTACGAAACTTTTGTATTTACATCTTTTTTGAATTTATTTTACTTCTCGAGATATTAACCTGGGGAGAGATTAAAATACGATAACACACCCTATATAACATTGCAACTATGTAGAGGAAAGTTTCTGAATTTGGATCTGTGCGCCTAGGTTGGACCAGCTCTATATCTAGAACAGTAGGGATATTTTTCGTTGTTTGATTAGTTGGGTCACATTCCCCCCATACCCCAAATCGGACACTTTTTGGAGTAACATTTCGGATTTTGCTCAAATTTGGATATATTGTAGTCTTTGTCAATGTTTAAGCGTACCTCGAAGGATTTTTCAAAATTTTCAAAATTGTTGATTTTACAGCCACTTGAAAAATAACGCTGCTTTTTATTCATTAAATTATAACTGTCAAACCGGTTGTGTCGGCTGAGAATGATCTTTTGGGTACTAAAAGTGAAAGAGCTGAAAAATCAGAGAAAAGTTGCGTCGATGAAAAAAAAAAATTATTTAGTAATTTTATTTGCACTTGATTTAAACAAATGTCGTATTTTCATAGCTGGCCACTTTTTAAAAATCTGAAAAAAAGCAAGCATATACTTCGATATCCTTTCTTTCATGACAAACAAACAAAAATACTGACACTTTATAATTGACGACATAAAAATTAATTAAAGTTGACGCCGCGTCGGCCTCGCCACGTCGGTCCCGCCGCCAGCGTGTCGCTAAGCCAGTCGAACCCACCGGTGGCCACCCCCCAAGTTGCCAAAGTCGCCAAAGTTGCCAGGTTGCAAAGTTGCCAGGTTGCTATGTTGCTAAAGTTGCTAAATCACGCTTCTCCGGTGATTCTATTGGACGAAGAGACCTACGGGGGTGCTCATGCAAAACTCGCAATTTTCCTATTGTCGATTTGATCGCGGACATATGGTATATACCAAATAAAGAATAAAAATTGAAAATATCATCGACGACGCATTTATTACATACTTCTTTCTTATTACAATTATCATACAGGGCTGCAACAGAAAATATGCATATCTAATTGTACGTACACGACGAGTAATTCGACTTAATAAGCAATTCAAGCTCAGTAAAGAAAACTAAAGCTACGATTCTCTTCCCGCCTCTTCACCCACATCTCTCACTTTATACGCGTGCACTTACGCACTTCTGCTACACGATCCAGAGCCAATGGAGCCATGGATTTTCACCAGCTGGCCGGGACTGTCGGGGGTAACATTGTAATTTCAGATAAGCGTCTCCCAGGAGACACGCATTGTGCGCAACCCCTTGCGCGTATATCTACGGGTATATATATGAATATCTACATACGTATGCGCGTATATATACACGCGCAAACGTGTATCTGTACGTGTATTCGAATACCGACAAGCACACCTATCCCTATTTCGCGTTCGTTACACGAGAATCGCGATATCTCGTGAGGACCACCGCCATTCTCCCTCTTACAGCCTCCTTCTTCTGCGGGAATGTTCGAGACGCCGGAGTAGGGTCGAGTAGTCCGTCCTTCCGGAAGCGTGCGAATGTCGATTGAATGTATCTATACACTTGGAGCGTTTCGCGAAAATCAAATTTAAGATTTTGCAAAAGTAGAAGATCTGATATTGAGCTGATTACTTTATATTAATCTCAATTATCTGCGTCAGATTGTTATCTTGATAAGGAAATGTTGGTTTTACATGAAGTTTTTCGAATCACATCATGACTACAATCGTCATATATTTGTCGACTCCAATAACTTCGCATAAGCTAAAGTCAACATTTGTGGAATTCCTGATATAATTATATGACATGCCGAGTGAGGTCATACCGGATATTCGATTCGAGGTGCAAACGCACCCATGCCTCACCGGATGAACTCGGTAAGACTTGGCAAACTGGAACTGCACCCCTATACCTAATACATATTCTGCACTGAGCGAATTGTGTATAGTCGTAACAACTATATTATTGATCGCGGAAAGACTGACATCAGTAAATTTTACTGCATTTATGATAAAAGAGGTATACATGAAGGTTTTCGGATGTTTCTACAGTGTGGTACAGTAATTTTTTTTTTTTTGAAAACATTAAATCATGTTAGTTTACATTACAATTTACTAGTTTCGAAGAAAGCATTGTTCTTCGACACAGTAAGAATATCCGAAAACTCTTACGTGTACGTCTTTTATTGTAAATACAATAAAGTTTACTGATATCAGTCTTTCTGTGATAACTATTACTTAATTATCTTACTTAATAATCTTACTTAACAACTAGGCTTAATAATCAGCACTAATTTTTATAATTGTCATGACTCTTTCTGAAGAAATTATTGCGACAACTATTAAGGAAAAACTAGTGTTGATCACCAAAATAGTTAGCACAATTAGTTTTTTCTACAGTGAAGAAAAGATACGTCGACTATATATATGTATATCCAATGTAGATTATTTTAGCGAATTCGATAATCGACTTATCCGACGGTCCGGTCGTAGAACCTCCGCATAAATGCAGCTACGTGATAGGAGATAGAATTCGGACCGCGCGGCGCGATAGACGAGATAATTAATTCAATCAATATTGTCGGCTTAGCGTCCGCACCCTCCATGCGAACGTTCGGCGTTAGGGAGTCGATCGGTTTAAACGCTACCACCTCATATTTCTCATTATAGCCGGTTGAGGGTTGCACGGGTGACGACTGACGATGATGTTCCCCGGAGACGTACGTACGTGGCGCGTGTCTGGTTGGCTGCAAGAACAGTGCCCAAATGAGATTCTTAATTAATCTTTAAATTGGGATTGGGATTTTCGTCTATCGCTTGGGAGATTTTCCGATGAGACGTGTTTTAGTGAGATATAAAAATAAAGTTTCCATATAAAATTAAACAATTTTAATTGGGCTTCAAATACCATGACATGCAAATAGTCAGTAGGTAGATAAAGTAAATATTCAGAATATATTTTGATGATATTTTATAAACGTTGAATATTTTGAGAATGCAATGATGACATTTTAACGCATACTTAATATATCCAATTGAGAGAATGGGTTATCGAGTTATATACGAATAAGAATAAAATCAATAAAAAATTTAATAATTCTATTTTAATAGATTGAATAACTTCATTTAATTTTAAACGAGTCTCTTACTTCCATTAAGGTTTCTCGAGCGTTATACTGAAAATAGTGAGAAATGCTTGAAAATGATTGCATTCGGTAGATTGAAGTAAAAAAAAATTCAGTTAAATTTTTTGAACAGCAAGTTTAATGAACTAAAATCATCTATACCAATTTTCACGTTCATTAAGAAGCTCGTTATTTTTTTATTAATTGTCCTTTATAAATTTCACCTTTGATAAGTCAATGTGGCAACGTTGCATGACGTACAGATGCACGACCAGGTGTTTTGGGCTCCATTTTTGAACTCACAGATACACACATACTACTGTACGTCAAACATTGCTGCCACATCGCACGAAGAACATACTTTAGAGTGTTACTGCACTTCAGTGGACTAACTTTTAGCAGGGAAAAGGCCCCTGTACCGCTCGAGAGACCTTAAGAGAATTTCGACATAGATCTAACATAATCATCCATATTTTCATAGGGTTCTATATACTTCTATTAAAAAAAAGTGAAAATAAACAAAGGAATGCTCTACTTGTCAAGTTATTTGCGGTCGAGCTAGTTCGAATGCCCTCGGTCCTTCTGCAAGCTTTTCGAATTCGCCATTATGCTTTATTATAAAAAATGGGCAGTATAAATACAATAGTGCGCCAGATGGCACCGCGGGACAACACATTCACTCTCTCTTGCCAAGGGCAAAATGGAAATAAATTCTCTCGAGTCAAGTCAAGACGCTGCAAGCTCCTCGAGGCTACTTAAGCAAGAGTGCCTCGGTATCCGGTACCAATTGACGAGCCACTTATCACCGAAGTTAACACTGGCAACACGAGAACGAGATGTTTGGCTTCGTTGCTTTTGGTAGGCGGCGCGTGGGCGAGTCCCACGGGCCTCTACACGCAGATGCCGGTTAACAACCCCCGAGTTCTCCGTTCTTTGCACGATGGAGATGATTTTCTCGTCCGCTATTTATATTCGAATCTTTTGGCACAATAGTAGTGTCGTCTGGCTACGAGAGCCGAACGTTTCCACCGGACGCATTCCGCTTGCAAAAACGGTGTAGTACAGCTGTGGGAGCTGAACGACGGATGACTTCTAGCAGCCATGCAATGTTCGATATGTCAACTGAGCGGCTTCGCGTTACATATGGATGCTTTCAAATCAATACCTCTCGTAACTCAAAAATCGTCGCTTTACAGTAGAGAGTTTTAACTGCCTAGAATTTTGACAGTACTGTTCATAATAATTGTATTGTCGCAGTTTAATAGCAAATGCAATAAAGAGTACGAAATATGTGTATTTATGTAATATATTCTGAACACAGATGGCGCAAGAAGTGAAAAATGGTATTCAGCACAAAGGCTCTCAACACTTTACCATGAAGAATTGGTTGATTGTAACATACGAAAATGGGCGAACAAAATGTGCGCAATTGCGTATAATTCTTTATAATAATTTACATGCTCGTATACAGCACACAAGTAATCTGATAATCGCGAATCAAATACTCACGATCACTGCCACTTCAAATTCCGCATCACGACAACCAACATATTATCGGGATTAATCGTGAGTCGTGAATAATCGTTATCGCCAGCACTTACAAATTAATCATACGGCCACGCCAAATACGCGTGGGTTCGCTCGCGCGAGAACCCCCTCTAGGCGGTTATCGTTTGGAGAACGTGGATCAAGAAAATATCCTCGCCCCGCATACATGTTGCCTTATTATACAAACCTGCTCGTGCGTATATAATATATTACGCGGGCCCTACAGGTGTACGAGAGCATGCGCCGGTGTGCACGAAGGACCCGTAGGCGATCCTGGCGAGGTGTGAGGCCGCGAGGCCACCTATGAGGGCCCTTCCTTCTTTCACTTCTCTTCCCTCTCGCATACCGGCTGTACCGTTTTCGAGGCACGGTCTACGTTGTCTCGATGGCAAATAATAGATTTACTTCCCTTTTTTTTTTTCACGAATTTTTAAATAAATTGTTCGGATAGTACCTATGTGTGTATAGTTTTAACTTGTAAATAAAAATATGAACTCTCTCTGTACAAATTCTTAAGAATCAGCTCGAATCTTAGCGCTACTGGATGAAGCTGTAAAATTGACTTATTCCTTTTTTGCGTGTAACTATAAATAATTATATATAACGAATCTCGCGGGGAGCGCCATTTACATTTACCCATGAAGGAATCCCTTCGAAGAAAAGCAAATCGTCATCGGTTTAAGAATATATCCTATGTGCAAATAACCTAGGAAGCGAAAAAAGTAGATATCCTTAATTTTTTTTAGTAAAATCTAAATTAGAAACTTTGTGTTAATATGTTTGTAGCTTACACTATTTTAAACTGCATACAGATCAATAGGTGATATTAACAACCAGTGCGGACCAACTTTCTGATAGTACAAATATAGTAAAATCGCAGAATCATTAAAATATGCACATATAGGAGATATTCCTAGGCCAACGACGAAATATCGAAAATGAATGACTAAAATTAGGCACCCAATATGAAAATGAGTTCATCTAATGCTCTCATCCCCATTTCAAGTTGCACGAAATTCACACACTTTGTCATATTTTTATAAATTACACTTCACTGATATAGGTAGTGCTGCAAATCACCACGTGACTTGTACAATTCATTATGGCAATGCGCGTGATAGGTAGATGACTTCGTACATGGATATTTCTTTTAATTTGCAATACTTACTTACCACGTTAATATCAATATTATTACTAAAAATAGCGCCATTATTAAAAATGTCTACCTTTGTGCAGAGCTGAATTATTTTTTATATACCGATTCACATGCCTGCTCATGTTCTTTTATCATTATATTTACCATCCTTAGCCGTTCTGTCTCTTTCCCCCACTCCCCCCTCCTCCCAAACTCGCCTACTCTTCGTCGATCTTCAATATCCGCAATGTGGAAACAGAGTATCATTATTTCATCATATAGATCCCTATCTATTGTACATCCTATAGGATAAAAAGCTAACTCAAGATGGCGGTATCGATCCCGACGTGCCGTAACTCGATATGTAGGACAAATCGAAGTGACGCACGTCCGTTTGCGACCCCGCAAACCGGTGCAGGGGGGGGGGGTGTTTTAGAATTTAGGGGCAGCAAACAACGCGACAGAGCCGTACCTGCCACCCTCCTTACACAATTCAACCGCGAGTTACCCTCGAGAGGAATTTGGCCTCAAATTAAAAGATCTCGGGCCAACCCCGGAATGAAATCTCGTCGCGTTATTAGCCCACCACGCGAGGGGTTACTGTGCGCCGTACGCGCGTTCTCGAACGTTAACGGTAATACTCCGCGCGTGCGTGTACACGTATGTACGTACTAGTTGATAGAAGAGAAAAAGAGGGCAACGGGAGAGAGAGAGAGAGAGAGAGACTACGGGCGAATGAATCGGTGTGACCTCTCGCATACACGGATACCCCCCTCCCCACGTGCGTTACACCAGCAACAAACTGCGAACCACGCTCCTACTTGCGAGTGTTCCATCCCTACGGTTAATGCTACCAATATCCCAAAATTAAAACACGCCAAGCCCCTCTACGACGGTCGCAAATCATCCTCGGAGTACCGCAATCCCGAACAGAGGTACAATGGCAGGACGAAGGAACGGCGACATTGATATACGCGACGGCAGCGCGTTCGCGCGATATTGCGTAATGTCGTAAATACGGAATTGTGCGTTACGTTTCCTTTTTTTACTTCGCGGCGTTCTTCGCTTGCCGAGGGCGGCGATGTGGGTTTCGAGTTGCAATTGGGCGTGGTGTTATTTGGCATTTTTTTTAAATTGTACGCGAATTTAAAAGCCGAGACTCTCTTTATGGTATTATACACTGTAAAAAATTCTATTAATGTGCTTTTATATAAAGCTTTTTTCCAGTATGTGATTGTAGAAATTAATATACTCCGTAATTATTATGAAAATTAATATATTTTCTTGTGAAATTTGCCCCAATAAATTTCACAACGGAGTATATTAATTTTCATAATCACGCAAGTATCAGATAGAAGCTTTACATGCAATTTATATTAAATTTATTACAATGCTTCTTTACAATGTAGTTATGGTTAATTATAGTTACTTTGATGAATAATTCGCTGAAATTGATTAACGCAGTTTCGTTCAATCGAACGATCGTTAAATGTTTTAATAAAATTATTCATTCAAGTCACCCAATGTTTGGTCCTCTACCTGTAACTGGCGATTCAGTCAAATTAATGATTCTTTTCCCATAAAATGACGCAATTCTGACTTTTTCATAAAAGCTACAGGAATAATAAAAGATCCAATGCAAATAAATTTGCATACAATATGTAGGTACCTACTGTACTCACTTTCGAGGTCACTTTCAACTCGAATTGTCGAGGGGTCGGAGAAATCACATAACACCCTAACCACCCTTGCCGAAAGGGCGAGCTGGTATGGGTGTCTCTCGACGTTCCCTCTTTTCGAGTATCCCCCTTTTCTCTTCAATCTGACCGCAAATTGAAATTCTTAGTTACACGGTCGTAGGGCTTTCCGCATCGAATTCATTAGTTTGTTTCTGACATCATTCGCACTGCCCATTTATCAGTACGAGAGTAATTGCAGAACGCTCCGTAATGACCGATCCAGGAAGAGTGAGACCTCCTCAATGTAAATGTCAATCACGCGAGTCTTCGCGGAGGTATAGAGGTCGATTTCAATTGAATCTACAGGCATCCGGATTCCCGAACTCGGCGAGACATTTTTTTCCCTCCGCTCGCATACATACGCGAGGCATGATTTTCGGGCGAAAAAATCTCATTAGAGCGTCGTCAGCGGAATCGTTCGATTCGAGGAATTCTCGGGAGCGTGAGTCGGGATGGCCGGCGCGGTGTGTGTTCACAGAAGCAGGTCTTCTCGTCTCGAACGGTTCTCGATTCCGAGGCGTTGCGTATGTACCTACCTACATGTGTGACAAGAACGCGCATTTTATCTTCTTTGCGTCTTTTTCGTTCTTAAGAGAGAGAGAGAGAGAGATCGACGTAACCTTGAACCATGATTCCAATCGTCGATGAACGAGAAGCAAGAGAATTGTATCGAAAGACTCTCGTGGATGAAAAATATCGGGTGAATTTTAAAAAGCGTTTATCTCACGTTGTCGAAAATACTGTCGGATATACCGAATGTTTTTTAGCGTACCTAAAATATACATAGACACATAATGTATTAAATAAAACAACGTCATAACTCAAAATGCTAGAGAAAACGCGTATTTAAAGTTTCGAATTGCACTCATTTGTATGTGAAATAATTTATAACCGAAACACATTTGTATATTTCGGCAGAGCAATCAGTTGTATTTAATTATCAAGTACTTAAACTTTTTGTGCAAACGTAATAAACATCTGCGAAATCAAAAATAATGCTCTCTCACTCCGACTTGTGACGTTATTTGAGTTATGACGTTGTTTTATTTCATAAGCTATATGTAATAAAGATTGGAATTTTATTTTGACTCGATTAACCTCCGTTTTATATTAAGCAAATAGCAAAATAAATTAATAGGTACAATTGCTATACCTATATATTTTATATTATTTTTAGGAGGTAATCCTAATAATTCTTCTTTCATTCTCCCAACAAAATTTTACTGCTTGCAAGCTCGTACGGCCATCATAAATTGTGAGAAATCGGGAAAACTTTTTCCTCTACTTTTTCGAAAGCAAATCTTCATAAAATCTAAATTGCTTATCTTTACGACTGGCTCTGCAGGCAGCCGTTTTTTAATTCTGGATATTTTCTTACTTTTTCTTTCGTACGATATATTTTGTAGTTTGCTAAAGATTACAATTTCTTTTTCCGGAAAAAGGAGGATTAATCATAACGAAAAAATATTGATTTATAAAGAAATAACCGAAAGAGTTTCAATATATTTGCCATCTTATCCTATATAACACACCCAAAATGAAATATATAACAAACCTCAATCATTCATTTCATAACTTCGACTTGCTAATTTTATTTCTATTTTGTTTTAACATCGAAACCTTTAACAATTCGCGTCGGGAAATCCATACCTGTGTGTGTAGTATACAAGCGACCCTTACTTCCCAGGCGTACCTACCGGCGCTGGTGCCTGCGTCACGGCCGATATGAAACAAAAAATGCAGCTGAGCTTTCGTTCGTCGCGCACGACCGAAAGCGCGGACTACGAAAATTGATCGGTCAACCCCGGTAGGTACCAATGTGTGTGCCAGTCCGTCGACTCGCGGCTGGTCAGATTGACGCGCAAAACATAAAATGACCTTTTGTGAGGGTAAATCGTCCTTTCAACGTTTCGCTAAATTGTTTCACTCCTGCGGACGATTTTGAAACGAATTCGTTTCGTATATGTAGTATATACGTTAGCGTTCGTTGTTTTCTCCGGTTGAATAAGCGGACCGATCGGCCCAGGTCGGATCCACAGTTTCTTCGCATTTTGGAAAATTCTTCACGCGATTTCACATCTCGAACAATTTATCCCCGTACGGTTTTGGAATTTTTCATCGAAATTGGTACCTATAATTTGTGTATTCCAGAAAATCCACTCGAAAATTTATACTAATTTAAGAAGAAACGTCTACGTTAAAAGTGTGCGTAAAATTTGAGTTGATAATTAAATAAAAACATAACATATTATACGTGTTATATTACAATTACACATTAGAAAAGCTCTCTGATTGTAAAAATCCTTTATTAAATCGTGTTCAATAAAAATTCCGTGTTATTATCTAACTTAACACAAACACTTTGTTTCAAATTAATACACGAACGAGTTAGAAAATGAGCCCAAAAATGTGAGAATTTTAAAAATAGGGACATAGAATTTTCAACTGTTAGCCCACGGAGAAACAAGTGTAGTTAATTTTACGTTTTCATTACAAATGTAGTTATTGCAATTATAGCAAGAAAGCTGTTCCACATTTAATTAGATATCTACTGTTTTCCATGTGTTGAAGACGATACGATTTACTGTGTGGATTTCTCCATGTATACAAACCAGAAGCTCGAATTGTCGTTAGTTTCATTTTCAAATTTTCAAACTGCTACTCCTCTTGCTCCTCAAAAAGCGTAGAATTCATAGATTGGTCTAAATTATTTTAAATGCTACTTCGTCGTTGCGTTATCAATATTTCGTTAAGTGTGTATTTGCGAATAAAGATTAAAATCAAATTAAGCCAAATTTTTTCAGTAGAAATGAAATAGTAAAGATGCGTTCGTAATAAGATGCAACAGCAGTAAGTACCTACATATTTATATAAAAGTAACGCGGTGCAAAAGTGGAGTGACTATGTAGGTATAAGCACTTATCGAAAAAGAGTTTCGTACATCCACTAATTGCTCCGTTACTTCCTTTATTCCTATTCAATGTTCCATTGAAAAGTAAAAAACAAAAATCGATATACTTAACGAAGGTTCCGAGGCGAGCCAAAACATTTTTGGTTGAGACGAAAATATCACACTTACGTCAATCCAGGGACAGAATATCCGCTCGACGTGAACATACGCTGTAGAAATTTTTTTATTAAATCTACTAAACATGTAATGGCAGTAATACGCATATACGGTATAGTAAAGTTAATATGCGTTTATTCTCTCTCCGTTATTTTCTTATGTAAGTATATCAATTTCATACATGGGAAGCCCAGGTTCACGTCGGGCAGATAATTCTGTCCCTTGCTTTATATATCCGAAAGGTGTGAAAAACAACTTGGACTAATCTGTTGCAAGTTACCTACGTATAGACTACGGATATAAGCGGTGTAAAGTGGTTTTGCGTGAAGAAAAAAAAAGATGGCGCTGCTCTTACACGAAAACTTGCTGCCATTTTCGCCCCACCGCTTTTACCGCCCTCTCGCACAGCGCGCGCCCCCCTCCCTTCTCGCGTTTCCACCAGCAGCGTAGCGGGCGATCCACCTTAATTAATGAGTTTATCGGAAACTCCGCGAGCGCTGATGTTGGTCTTAGCGGCTCAGCGCCCGCGGGGGGTGGCCCCTGCTCCGTCACTCTCCGCCATTTTAATTTCCCCAAGAAACTTTCTAATTACGAACTTTTCTGATTAATCACAGTAATTAATTAGTAGCCCGCGGGGGAAAATACGAACTCGCGCGCGGCGCGCGCGCGCGACGTTCAAAAGAGATGCCCCCTCCCACTCTTCCGTTCCTCCTCCCTCTCTTTCTTCGCCTTACTCCTACCGTTCGGTTCTCTCTCGCCTGTTCCACCTTTACTTCGTCGTCTTACCTCTCCGCTCACGTACAGAGCAACGGGTGGACAGCGGGTGGAAGCAGCGGCGAAGAAGGACGAGGGGGACGGTGAGAGGACGTGGGAGGGAAAAAGAACGGGGGTCGGGAAGGTGCGCACTTTTAATATTGATAATTAATTTTCGACAGTTTTCCGAAAACTCAGCAGCTGACGCGAACTACGTCTTTCGCCATATCTTACGATTGTATTTCAGTATCGATGCGCCGTACGCAAAACAGGAAACCTGCAATTTTTATTGTTTCATCCAGTGGCGCTGAGATTCGAACTCATTTTTAACAATTTGTACAAAGGACACAATTCTATTTATTATTTACAACTGTGTACCAAGTAGGTACTACAATGGTTTAACTAAATATAATATCTGTTTGCATTGCGGCAATTTCTATCGGTTCCCCAGGAAAGACACCTATAATTACTGTGTAATTCTGTTATAGCTTCCTGGGCGGAATCATAGTAGGGCCCTCTGTCAGTTCTAGGAACTTTGAAAATCTGTAGAAGAAACTTTTCGTGCTATACTTGAGAATGATCTCGCTGTCGGTAAAATAGTGAAACTCATTGGCATAGTAACGCTAAGGAGTATATTATTTTTAAATAATATCGTTATTCAAACCAGATAAAAAATTGATCATTACGTCTATGAGTGATAGCAACACTTGTGCGAAAGGTCTAAAACAAGATCCTCATTATATATTAGAAAAACGGTCTGCCATCGTATCGTATCGTTTACGCCTTGAATAGTAACGTTGCTTAACAATGTAACAAGACATTGCAGTGAAATATATTGGAATCAATAGTGCACAGAAAACCACAGGTCGGAAATTACCTGGCATTCTCCGTAAGTACCTATACAATATGTCTAATCCAACTGAATATTTTGGTGTCCATCAAATCTATTTTAAACATTCTCAGTCGTAACAGTTATCGGCTCCAATTTTAATAATCAACTAGGTAATACATTTTTAGTCATAATACTTCATGAAAACCTATTTCTGACCTGTAAAAGATCATACCGAATGGTTTTCAAATTATTTCGCTGCAAAAAAATCATTAGACATTAACTGAGAACTTTTCGCAAACCTTTTTTAATACTGCCAACCGCAATAATGTTGACAGAGGGCCTTTAATGCTAGTCATACTGTAATTTGTGCAGTTCTTTTTTTCCATGCAACACTGCATTTGTTGGAGAATTAATGCCTGTATTAAATATATAAAATAATACCAATTTATACATTATAATACTCAACCAATGCCATACTGGACTGTGCCGAACACATCGCTCATTTGCTGCAACAGTGGCAGAACCCAAAAGTGAGTTGGCCCCTGACTACCGTTGCGGGAAATAGTTGCCGAAGGTCAACTCAATTTTGACCTGTTTAAGTATGGTTTTAAATATATGTCAGCAATTATATACCATAATTAATTATTTCGGATTAACTCAATATTACAAAGTTTTTTCCGATACTTGACACAACCGCACCATTATTACGAGATATACTTATTTACATCGCAATTTATAGATACTTTCTAACTAAATTCGAATGTTATGGCACTTTGATGCCAAATTCACACGGGAAAACTTCTCAAAATGAAGAAAAAGAGAGAGAAGAAAAACGAGAACAATTCTTCTCTTTCTCTTTCCCGTCCGGATAATAAGATGTTTCGATCGGCTTTACCTGCCGAGTTTCGCACCTCCGACCGCTTCGCGAAGGTGGGGCCAGGTAGTCAATGACTCCACAGCATTCGGGTGTCGGCTCTGGTCGAACCTCGCCGCCCAAAAAAAACTACACCTGTACCTCTGCCCGTACTATACCTACCTGCAGCACCTTAGGAACGATCGTTCGCTCGCGTTAATTCGGAAATTACCGGTTCCTTAACAGTCTTAATGTCCAGTTCTCCGCTCTACGATTTTATCTACGTCGGAGTGTTACACTCTTCTGTTTTTTCTACGAAAAGCGCGGGAGTTCCATTTCCTACGCCAGAGATTAAGGATTTTGTCATAGCTGGATTCACTGGAGAAGCTGAGATGTTTATTCTACACATTTTATATGCATTCCCTTTTCCAGATAAGGATGTTTCATTAGTGAACCAGGATTTCTTTGATAATGAGACCTGAAAATTGTAAAACTGTAAAATAAATGGTTTTTAATAAACACAACTTACAAAAAATGAACAAATCATTCATTATTTGATTACAATAGTTTATCTTGAAAAAAGAAGACCACGTGTAACAATTTAGCGGTCTTCTTTATCGGAAACACCATAGTTCGTTAGTGAAATCATTTTTGTTTGGGGAAATGAAAGTGAATATCAATTCTCAATAACACTATCTGACGTTCAATATCCAGCTAAACATAAAATATGGCGGCTTCGCCAACTATGACAGGATCCTCAAATGTAGTTTTTCGCTCGCGTACACTTCGCGCACTCATGCGCTGATATATTCATCGGGACGTTAATTCTCGCGTTGTCCTCGTTGCGGCGTCGTCGTCGCCGAAACCCATTGGTTTGGAAAGAGTTCCTCGAAATCCCGAAACGTCCGTTGTGTGCGAAACGCTGAAATGGACACCCACGCGCAGGCGCAAGAGTCTCGTCTGGGGCCATAACATAACCTCAAAATATTAGTCGGCTGACAGAGACGCCGGTCGACAATAAAGAACCTATAATGCGATGGTTACTGCGCGTTAATTCCGAGAAAATGATTGCCTGGTAAGTATCGACTGCTGTACGAACGTATGTAACGACTTTTTCTTAGAGGATCCAAGACTTCTCGACCCATGGGGGGTGATTCTTTAAAAGGAGTTACGTTGGGGAGCCACTCGCAGTTGAATTTCCCTAGATAAGCTGCCATATCTTTTCCTAGATTTTACGTCCCTTCTTATCATTTAGGAACACTTTTATTATTATATAACCATGATTCTTCCGACAGAGCATACTTTCGAAATGTTACACTTGATTTTAAATTTCTGAACAAACGTTCCTTTTAAGGAGCAACTCGTAGTTGAATTTCCCTGGATGAGCCCTTCTTATTATTTAGGAGCATCATTATTATTATTATAATACTGTGATTTTTCCGGAAAAGGAGACTTTCGAATTAAGTACTATACCTGAAACCAGATTTCTGAATAAACCTTTTTTTTTAAAGGACCACTCGCGCAGTTGAATTTTCCTAGATGAGCCGCCATATCTTTGTCTAGGTTTTACGTTCCTTCTCATTGAGGGATATTTTATTATTACATAATCTAAGCTATGATTCTTCCGACGAAGGAAGCTTTCGAATTACTGCATCTGATCTCAGATGTCTAAACAAACGTTTCTTAAATTAGAATCTACTTTCACAAAAATAGTTAGAACTCCCCAGGATGAAAAAGCTTCTAGAAAAGATTCATCAAACGTTTTAAGAATAAATTAATATAAACAAAAGTTATGAACAAAAATTTATAGGGCAACCAAAATCATGTACCTATACATTTCTACTGAAGCATTCTTCTCCCCAATTAATAACCAATATTAAAGGTTACAATGAATAGTTAAAGATTGCCAAACTTCACACGATTCTTGCATCTGAGGTCTCTGCAGGTTGACCCCTGATCTGATGGGTACACAGGTGTTAAAAGGGGACTTCCCTTTCACAAGTAAATTAAAAATGTCCACTCTCTCGATTCGCAAGAATCTCTATTCTACAGTCATCCTTCCAACCTACGCTCTAGCTGGAATGTCGACGCATTTTTTTAATCCACTGTGAAGAATCGTGCGGTAGGTAGGCACTAGCCTAACGTGGCCGGTATTGTTTTTAATTGCTTCCGAGCGGTGTAATAATAACCGAATGAAAGAAAAAAGTAATTAATTCGTCTTGGACGCGTAATCGGAACGCTCTTGCAAGCGGAGATACCGCTCGTAGTATCTATGCGGTGTCCATTTAACGTTGCCGAGAGACCAGACCCATAGTTATACGCGTTGAGCGTGATATGGACCATACTACCACCAGGAGCAAAGTTTCCGTTATACAATAACAATTTTAATATCACGCTAGTTAGAGGACGCGCGCACGCCTATAACCGATGGGTCCGTTTCACGTTTGCGATATTTCGGTTGCACTAGATTGACCGAGCCGCGCCGGCTCTTACGGTTTTTGCCGCGGTTTTTTCATCCGTCGACTCCGGCTCCGAGATCGATCGACGGACTACGCCTTTCGCCGCAGCGTCAATCGCTGCACCGCCTCGAGGGCATTTTGGTTACGCAGCGCTTCGCTCGTGGCCGCGGTGCAACGAACCGAGCGGTTTTTGCGAAGAAACGAATTTCGACGTGGGACTAAATCCAAAATCAGGGGTTGTGTGGAGTCGTTGCGACGAAAATACCAGTGTAGATGGTATAATTGTACTTTATTGGCCCTGAAATTATTATAGGTATCTGTATTAGTATTTTTGAGAGCCCTATACTATTTACATAGTAGAGCTAGAGGGTCGCACGGACTTTCTTGTGGTATTCGATGATTAAGTAAGAGGAAGAAACAGAAAATTTATGAAAATTGAATAAAAAACTATCCAACAAATATGTAGAATGATATGTGTGAGTTATAGCTTATTGTACCTATATATACCTACTTATATCTCTGTGGTACTAAGGCGGAACCCAATATGTCAAAAAACATTGATTTTTCAGGAGGCGCTTCAAACCATCGACCAATAATTCAAAGACGTAGAACATATCGGAATATTATTTTATTAACCTACAATTTGTAGGTGATTTGGAGCCATATCGGGTTTTGCCATCACATTCTTCATTGCTGACTGTACATATTGACATTAGAAACAAAAAAATCGCTTTTTTTTTGGCATGTCGGGTTTTGCCTTAGAACCACAGATCTAATAAGTGGTCACTTTTGTTCCAAAAAAAAGTTGATCAAGCGTGATAGTAATCGCGTGACTATCAAGTGTAAAGAGGTGTTGAGTAATTAGGAGTTGAATTAAATTGAGCCATTTTTTCTTCATATATAAGTTATGTGTAGTTTACTACCACTACTCAACGGTATTAGCAACCAATACATCCCCACGTAGTATTTGATCGTTCTAAGAATATCCATAGAATATCCCTAAAGGATACGTGGAACATTCTAAAACTGTTCTTTAAAGGTCCAGATGCGTCCTTAAACTGATCACGAATTTTCAAGCAAAAAGAAACGAAAAATTGACGCGTATCATATCACGTAATTGTAAATTAAAAGTTGAATTGAAACCCAAACATCTGAGACAAGAATAAGGGATGTACTCACGCTGCGTTGAAATACTTACTGCAATGCCTATTGAGCGTCACGCACACATTGCATATAACGCATCGTTACAAAAATTCACTGCATTATGCGTGTACACTCAGAGAATAATTGGGTTGAAAGAACCATATATTAACCAGAAATCGTGGTCGATTTTGACGCTAACCATCATTCTATAGCTGTTCTAAGCAAGCTAACATATCTGTTAGCAATACTTGGACTGCTAACATAGCAATGCTGTATCTCAAATACAACTAATAGAATTACTGTAATAAAAAATATTTTTAGGGGGGAATGGCTAGAAAGTCTCAGCCAGAAATGTATTGCTGTTAAAACTAAAGATTTTTTTCAGTGCAGTGAGGTTCTGGTTATAGTAACCAGAGATCAGGATTGCTGCAACCGAATCAACTTGCAGTATGGTCTACTTGATGTCCTCAGCCTTTTTTTTTATATAGTTGACACCACCACGCAGTAATATTATTGATCTACTTTTGTGGTTAATTCAATCATGGTGCACGGTTATCGTAAACTACAACCTCGTTGTTGCTACAACCGTGCAACAGAAATTATTTCAATTGTACTTGTGATCTGTTTAATCATAAATATGCTACTAGCATCCAAAAAAGTCAAACCTTACGATATTACAGTTCACTTTACTACCCATTTTTCTCTCAGTGTAGCCGAATGGCGGGTTACGAGAGAGAAACGAGTGAACGAGTTATTATAATATAAAAATAGACGTCTGGGACTCGCCACTCCCAGTTCTCTCCCCATCCGGAACCTATCGAAACGATTCGATCGAATGAACCGATAGATTCGACTTGGCGACCACGTGGTAGCGAGGAAAAGAGAAAAGAGGAGGTCGAGAAGGAGGAGACGGAGCTGAAAGAGGCGCGCGTAGTTGGTCGGCCTCGCGCGCCACTCGGATTTGAATTATGCAGCAGTCCCGCTCGCTCGAGGAGCGAGACTGGTCTGTCGAGGTAGTCCGGGAGGATCGGATTGCGGCTTCCGGAATTGGTCACCTTAAAGCGCCCGAGGAAAAGATAAGAATTTAGGGTCTCGCTGCGAGGGAAGATATGAAGTTCGTTTTAAAAAGGGGGTCTTTATAACTGTTCACTGCAATTTTTCAACCGAATTGACAACGACGAATGGAAAATGTAAACAGAAGGCGAATTGATCCATCGAGAATAAAGAATTTACCGCTGGAGTGGAGATGGACTTCGCTTTCTATTGGTGAATAGGCTTACGCTTATTATACTGAGAGAAAAATGGGTGGTAAAATCAACCATAATAACAAGGTTGAATTTTCCTGGTAGATGGTATTATATTTATGATTAAACACAGACCATGAATGCAGTGGAAATAGTTTTTGTTGCATGGTTATAGCAAGAATAAGATTGCAGTTTATGATACCCATGCACCATGGTTGACTTAACCACGCCTATCAACGATTACGCGTTTTCAAGCTCGCACCTGACGAGTAGTCAGGTGTGAAGTATTTAAGGGTAAGGAGAAGAGGAGGAGGCAGCGGCATGGATTAGGGAAAAATTTCACTCCTTAATACAAAACAACCATTTACTCTGATACAGAAGTTGGGGAAGTACTGATAATATGGATCTTTTACATCGAGGGGAAAGGTCTAGTTGAATAGGAACCGAATGAAAAAATTTATTTGAGATGAACAGGAATGTATTGACATTGAATGAGTCTATTTGAATTGAATAGATATTCTACTAGGTTCGTACTCGATTAAAATGATATGCAAACCACTTATCTCATTCAAATAAGCTTTTGTGTTCGATGTGAATAAATTCCTATTTATCTGAAATAATTTTTTCTATTGGGTACATATTCAATTAGATCTTTTCAATCAATGTAAATATGTCTGATACAGCCATAGTTAGACTGAAGGTAAGAACAGTGGTGGGAAACGAATAGTTCAGCAATGTTCTGCTAAACGTGCAACTTGACAAATGCTATTAATATGTCGCCCTACTAATATGTCGATAAAAACTAGCTTACAAAGTACTACACAGGTCTTAAATATCAGAATACAGAAATAACATAATACTTTGCGCCTACCTGCCTGTGGGGTGAAGTTTTTCTCTTCAGTTACGTCTAGAGTAGCGAGGAAGTGGACAAATTGTAGCTGACAAGTTTCCAGTTTACTTCTGTAAGTTAAGCTTTTCGATAAACACAAAGTAACAGTCGTGTTGCAGTTACATTACAATTTTCTTCTGTTACATTGCTAACATATTGCTGTTATGTAACTGTTACATAGTTGATGCAGTATTTGTAACATAACCACTACATATAATAACTGTTATTATGTATTTTGTGTTTGCTGTAGGTATGCAGTTTAAGCTGTAAATCAGAACCTTTTGTACATGTTGTTGCGTTACAAAGATATTCTCACTTAAAGTTGGCCAAAAACGATATTCGTCTAAACTACACGCTTGATGTAACTTTTCCAAGAAACACGATAACCTGGAGAAAAATCGAGACCGGGGATTTAGACTTCGTGTACCAGAATCAACAAAATACAACTCCTTTCATCTTGTGCGCTGCTTAGCGTGTGCCGAAAAACAAAACATCCATTATAAATAGCTTAGGCACTCGTCATCCACGAGAAGCGATACGCCTTGACATTTTTAGCCGAGACCCGCGATTAATCAATGTTTAAGACGCTTACGAATACGGCCGGATGAAGTGCGAGACAAACAAAGGAATCCTCCCCGCTCAGTCCTACTCTCCATCTTCTTCGTCACGTGCACACGTCGTTGCAAGAGCACCAAAAGAGACTCTCGGATGAGAGGAACCGAGCGAGCGAGAATCGGAGCCCCGAGAGCGCATTTGACACGGTGTGCAAGAAACGATTTTCGACGCGAGTGCGAGATGAGAGAGGCGATGATGAGCGTGGCTAAACGAGCGAGGCCGGCGCGAGGTCCTCTCGCTTCGATTCGATCGAGACCGCGCGCCACATTCGGCCAGAAAAGCGCTGTGTCGATTAGCGATTTCGTTTTTTTCCCCTTGTTTTTCCATACTTTTCTTTTTTGCCGTTATGCGGGACATTCCGATCCCATCGGCTCCACTACATGCACAGATTCACCGCTGCGGGTACCGATCGACACGTCGTCGTCGCGTCGATTGTAACTGCGAGTGATCCAATCGTCAGGATTCACGATTGGATTTCATTTCGATTGATTGCTCAACTCCGTGTGGACGAGGCGAAAGTCCAGACGACTGGACCACCCAATCCTCGACGCGTTACGCTCTGGAGCTCAACGCGGAAGACGTTCGCGAAAGTCGTCTCAAGCTCCCCGCCTAGACTGACCAACGTGCAAAACCGAGAAAGTTGACCTTAAACCACCCAAGGCGAGTTTAACGTTATAGTTTATTATATATTTCACATTTGTATATGTATTTGTGATATTTGATAAATGAACTTTAAATTGGCAGAAAAGTGTAACCTTGGTATGTAGCCGTTACATTATTTCTTTAAATTTAGTAGTACCTACTTGATCTGTAGCACTATTTCTTGCAACCTTGCTTTTACAGAAAAATATTAATAGTGAGAGTAATTGTTAGTAATACTACAAGCTAATAATAAATTCGAGATTATTACATATATTCAATAGTAATATTCAATGAATAGTAGATATTATTACTGAAATTAGTGCTGCTGGCATTTAAATAGTAACTATCAACTTTTTGCAATAGTACCATCACTATCTAAGAAAATGCATTTCTAAATTTTCAGTAATTACTATTTCATTGTTGGGATAATATTGTTAGAGAGTACCTTCGAAAATATATTTTCAATAGTAAGCACCAACTGACTAGTAACTACAAAAATGTCAGTAGTACTATCAGTACCTTCTTAAATAACACATTTTAGTCAAAATAACGTTACTCACTAAATGGCGTCATTTTTTAATGTCAGAATAATATCAAACGTATTTCAGAAATGACAAAATAATGAGAAAACCTTATTACTTTGTCATTTCTGAAAGACGGTTAATGTAATTTTGATAAAAAAAAAATGACGTCATTTAGCGAGTTACATTATTTTGATTAAAGTGTATTACTTAAATTATAGCAATATAGTATTTGTAGTATAGGAATATTTAAGAAATGCAATTATAATTGTGATAAATATGAAAGTAATAGTTCAGAATTTGTGTTAAATTCGATTTAACACAATATAATTTACATCGCTTGAACTCTATTAACGTATAAGTGCGATTTAATATCTATACATAATATGTTGAAAAAATGTTAGGCATTCGTGGCCATTGTCGATATATATAGGTATTACTATTCTTGGCTTTTAGGTGCCACAACCGCGTTCAAAATTACTAATTTACTGACGTTTCGCAAACGTTGCAGTTTGCTTCATCAGGGCTGATCAGTGTCAGAAGGTCATCAGCCTTGATGAATCAAACTGCAATGTTTGTGAAACGTCGATAAATTAGTAATTTTGGACGCGGTTATCACCCGTAAATCACAAGAGTAGTAGGTACCTAATACTCATAATTATATAATATGTTGATTTTATGTTCAATTATCAAGACAAATTTTATATCGATTTTTAATACGAAAATGCTTCTAATTAAGTTAATACAAATATTTGAGAGAATTTTCTAGAACACGTAATTGTTTCTAAACCTGGCGCATTATTTTCAACTGTTTATACACAGCAATATAATGTGCACACATCCTTACCAAGGAATTCCTCTGCTGTTCATTGTCAGTCAAAGTGTACTATATTTTAAATGGGAGAGAAGAATACGTCATAACACACTATCTTTTCCCAAGATGAGGAGTGTAAAACTTATTGCAAGAAAGACTCTCGATACATTAATCTATTTGCAAAATTCGTTACGTTCCATCCCAACACTACACTAGATACAGTCCGAGCCACCTCGACTACCAACTCACTCTGCTCACCAATGACAAGAAATCCCGCTCGGAGGAGACGATTAAAACGACACGGATGCTACGGCTGTGATTGCGTCAGAGGTCGACGAGGGTTTCCAACGAGAATCGGTTGCTCGTGCGTCGCAGCCACAAAAAAGCGCGTCACTCGTTCCGCTCCGGTCGAATCGCCATGCCGAACGAGTTCGTGATCTCGACGCGAGTAGTAGGTGTACCTTACGCGCGTGTAAAAGGCCCATAGGTGCTTCTCTTTATTACACCCGACAGCCATCGCGCACCAATCGACGGTTCGTCACTCGACCGCCGAGACGGACCACGTTAACGAAGGTCTAATGGATCTGGATCTGTCGCCTCCATCCGCGGGTGCAGCGTATCAAGGGTCATTTCTCGCCGACGAAGTCAGGATTGGCGACGTAAAGTGGAAGGTAAAAAATTTTAATTTTGTCATGCTTTTCCTAATAATGTCTAACTTTGAAATAGAGGCGACCAGAGCAAGTTGGGGTATAAGAAGTTGGACTCTCGTTGCCATAGGAAGTAATTCGACAAATTCGTCCAATATACTTTGCGAAATTTGCCCACGCTCGCAAATGTTCTCCAACTTGTTGCCGCACGACAAAGTATTACCTATACGCAAATAACATGGGGAGCTCCATCTCTCAACGCGCGCGGCATACCAGAGGTGGGTGGCGGCTCTTTCTCTGCTCTCACTCTGCCGGGGCCCTCTGCGATCGTCGAGTCATCGTGTAATGCCGGGCGGCCTGTCAGGCCCACGACCCGAAGAGGCCAGCACAATTCGAGTCTCTCGAACGGTTCGACAGTGCGCGGCACGAACGGGCGATATCTTAAACGTCATCTCTCTGTGAGCTGGACGCGCGGATGAACGCGTGCGCGCGCTGTACCGAGGATGGCCAGTCTCTCCGTGCTTCTCGGAATTCTCGCCTTTGGAGTTTGGCATTTTAAACGGGATTGATACAGTTATCGAGAGTCCGTTTCACGGATCCCGCAGCTTCCCAATAACGAGATGCTCCTCCTACTCCTGCGGGTGTAGAGATAGCGCTCCTTTTACACAGGTTGAGGACTGGACTGTGCGGAGTGTTCGCTCGAAAACTGTTTTTAATGATCTCACTATGTACGGATTGGTTTCACGCGGTGGGACATTCGAAAAAACGAGAAGATCTAGATCGAAAGACTTTACATCGTGTATAATTAATTCTCCGTTTTGCGTGTACGTAAGTATATCAATAAGAAGAGAGAGAGAGAGAGAAACGTAGAGCTTTTAATTTCACGCTTTTTATACGTTAAGCATCGAGTGCCTGTAATGTAGAATTTGTATTAATCTGATATTTATTAATAATACGAGGTAATCTCGATTCGAACTAATTCTTTAATAATTAGAAATCTATCGAACCATATGATAATACAAGGGGTGCAGTTTCTTTAGATTTTCAATAACCTCTGGATCCAAGTAAAAAATAATGTTCTTATACTGAGAGAAATTTATAGATCGCATAGCAATAAGTGTAGCTATGATAGTTATACTTTAAGGCTAAATGAGGTTAAATAGACAGTATAGGTAATATAGCAATATCACAAATAATAACAAGACCAATACGTAATGCTGAAATAACTATATGTACAGTTGAAATAGAAATAAGTATTGCTAAGTTAACCGACACTTAGGTATAAGAATAAGTTATACTTATATTAATAGATTATTATCATTGCCGTTCAACCTATAAAATTGCCCTCAGTCAATATTACATAAATCAAGATCTCTTTAATAAAGGATACCTTTAAATTTCGAAAATATTATTTTCATTAGAATCTCCAAAAATAATATCAACCCAATAAAAATCATTCGTTTGAAGATACCTTTCATTAGAAAGACTTTGGTCCGCAATTATCTTTTACCCGGGCCTCAGAAATTATCTAAATTCCGGAGCAATCAAAAGCTTCATTTTAACAACCCACGATTCCTTTAATCTCGAGAACCAATGGTTAAAATACAGTTCCACCTTCACGCGCAATATGTAGCTTATTCGCGTCGTCATGCAGTCAGCACGCCCCATTGCGACTCTGATTTCTGGACCAAAACCGAGTCCCGGAATACGAGGGACAAAATTCCACGCCGCGCGATCAAAGCGACCGACGCACAAGGTGTCTCGAGCCTGGCATCACCTCTGGTTTAATAAAGCTATCTCGCATCTCTAATATCCTACCGCTCCTCCCCTTGCGTCCATCGCTCGTCATCTCTCTCGCCCGCTCGCTCTTCCCTCTCTCACTCTCTCGAGGAGATCGTGGAGCGCGCACTTCGCGCGCGCGAGCAGCCCGGACGACGTCCCGACGGCTTTCTACACGTCGATGGGACTCGCGCGCGAGGCGTTGTTCGCCGAAAGAAAAGAAGCGTTGACCGCACGCATTCGTACCGCGGGCCATCGATACTATATAACGTCAGCGTTACACTTACCATTCGCTGGCGGGCTTTTTATCGGTATTTACCATCTAGCCGGGTCAATTAAGCAATTATCGCCGGCATATCGCCGCCTTCGCATCGGACACTTCACTTATCGCGGTTCATCTGACACGGTCACGTGGTGCGTCCGGTCACGCTCTTCCCGATCCAGGAGAAGGGGCGCCGAGTCGTGTGAACTAACACACTTACGCAAATGTGGTCGCCGTGCACGCTGCGAGGGGAAATCGTGTACCCCGTTCGGATGAATATCGTTTTTGGGGCTTCGGAGAATGGAAATAGTTGAAACGAGGTTTTTTCCTCAAAATAGACTTTTGTTATTTACGAGTATAGATTTTGTTGTCATCCATATAAAGAGCAATTTTTACCAACGAATTTACGGAGAGAAACTTCCTTCAATTTCCAAATACCTGCAGTTTATTGATTGCTCTTGCGGTTGTTCACGTATGGAAATTCATGGTGACTATAGGGCCTGATCAGGGGATACTACGACATGTCTAGATTCAGTATTCTCTTCAGGGCCTGATATGGTACTGATCTGCGCATGCTATATTGGGCGTTGTACAGTGTGTATATTCGAGGAAGTTTGGCATAGATGATATGCCGTAGTACATTCTAAACCGTATGCTATTGGTTGTTGACTTAAAGAGGCTGTAATGATTTGTTCTAACGACTTACCAATACCCGGCAATCGTTTCAGTGGAAAATCCCTAAGCCCTGATTGCCGGACAGACGTAAACACGTGGCCACGCAGGAAATGTCAAACATTAGTTAGGGGGTAATTGTATTCCGAAACTAATAAACCGATTACCGCCACAAAAATAAGACGCGTTGTAATAGTTGCCAAGAAGCAAAATATTTTTATTTTAATTTTAACCCTCCGTTACTCACGTGGGTTTTTGAAACATAAGAGCTCACCTGGGGTGTACCCTACACCCCAGTTAAAAATTAACGTTTTCTTAGTGAAAAATGGAAATTTTTAAATATTTTATTTTATTTTAAAGCTTGAGATATTGCCTAATGATCTCAATATTTAAAAAAATAAATTTCGTGATTTTCTAATTGAAAATAAAACTCGAAGTCTCGGTACATGAGGTCTCGGTTTTCAGACGCTCAGATCTCCCTGCCGATTTTTATTAAAAAATAGTATAAATAATAGACTGAGGATAGTTATCATACTCTCGTTTTATTAACGAAGGACAACTTAACAAATTGGAACAAGTTTTATAGGAAAATATTAAATATTAAGTTAATTACAGATTGTTAAAAATCACTTTTTAACACTTTGCAGCGTTCTGTCGGATAAACAAATCGGTTTTGTCTTGCGCTTTTGGTGCCAAATTCTGTAATGAAATGTTCTCGAAAGGTACTGAAAGTGCCAACCTCGAAAAAAAAACTCTAGGCGTGGCATGCAAAAAAAGGAGACTGGGGTGTCGCCTACACCCCACGTGAGCAACGAAGGGTTAATAGCATGTGTACTACGGCAAATCGCCTATGTCAAGCGTCCTCGAATACACACCGTATACCTCATCCTTATCAAGACCTGGCTAGGAAACTGGAGCACGGTTCATGACTTTCACTTCAGCTTTTCATGGCCCGATCCCGGCTAGTCCCTGATTTCCCAAATTATACCAAATACACAAACGCAGATTTAATTGAATATACCGTTTCTCCTCACACACACACACACACACACACACACACACACACAGAGTATACTGCACCACTATGTATCGCTAGCTCAACGCACGGCCCCCTAATTTCTAAACTTCTCTAATAGATGGCACTAGCGCTGCTAGATCTCACCCTTTTAAAGAGCAACTTCCGAGAAAAGTTATATCATTCACACATTGATCATGTGATCGAAATATGCTTCTCCATGTCGTTTCAAATAGCGACTTCCCTCCAACACTTATAAATATGCTCAGGTACTGATTGAAACAAAGTAATGACATAATCCTACAAAAAAATGCATCAATTTACCTGTCTCTTTCCACAATCCAGAGAATTCTCTCCAGGATTCTCCGACTGCTGGACACCGTGACGGCGATGCGTCGGGCGTTCCACTGTACGCGCAGGCATACACGGAAGGCGTAGTTTCATCGCACGCACACATCGGCGCTTTCCGCGCGTCGATATACGCGGAGAAAGATGTGTACACCCCGGCGCGCGCATCCATTGCGCCCGCTTGCGCCGTACGCAGGTGGGAGAGGAGGCGGCAGGAGGCATAAATCAGAAAGACAACACACTGGCTTATTAACTACATCCACCGTTTATTCTTCGGACAATTTATTGACCTGACGCACCTACGTACACATTCACGCGCACTCACTGCTCGCGCGCGGTCGCACGGCTCTCCTCCCTCGCACGCGGAGCTCGCCGCTCTTACGGCGCACGAGCTAGACGAAAGGCGAGCTGTCGCACTCGCGAAATTTATGGTAACGCCGCCGCCGCCGCTGCCGCGGGAATTTCAATTTATCGCGCACGCGCGCCTCCGCCCAGATCTGGTATAAGAACCGCCTGGTACGCGCCACGCGTCCGCCTGCGTAAACGAGGTGAGCGAGTCTGAGAGCGGATGTAACATATCTATAGCTCGTTTCTTTACGAGTTTCGGTATGGAACTCAACGAAGAGAGTTCCTGTCGTTCTTTCGAATTGGATTCTTTACGATTTCTCTAATATCTGCACGGAAAAAATTAATTTTGTTCTAGTAACAACATCGGAAATTAATTATTTCTACACAGAAAAAAATTCCCTTATTGAATCTACCTATGTGAATAAAGCTTCAAAGAATTTCATATAAATTCTAATTGATTTGAAATTAAAACAATAGAATTTCAATAGATTATGTTTCTCCATGTATAGCAGCAGTTATGGTAATAAAAATAGTTTGCCGTTGGAATGAAAATGTTTGACAAATTTCCTTGGTTACAATAAAAATCATAGCTTTTTGCTTTTTTTCGTCACCATAACAAATCGATCTGTGAACACTATTTTAACTCAAATATTTGTCACGCCAACTTAAATAATGTTATATAATACTAATCAATTATTTTGTCCGTGCATCCATAATAATCGGCTGCGCATCTCGTACATAATTTTCCCTTCGAGACGAGAAAATTAACTCTGTCCGCCGACGAATAAATATCCAGAAACTTTCTCCCGCGCGGCGAGCTTATCCCGAGATGCGAGCCTGAGACCTCCGAAATATGACGAATAGCGGAACGAATGACGAGTCTCAAAATGGATGGCTGGAAGGAGAAACCGACGAAGGTCATCGAAGCTGTGGACAGGATCGTTGGACACTTATACGGTCCTGCGGAGAGTCTTCTGGCAGCTCTGTAATTTATGCCTCCGACCCTCGTGGTTCGGGGGAGTCCTCGCTTCTGCACCGGTGCAATTTGGCCGTAACGATTAGTTATTTATGAGATGGTCGCGATGTTCTTCCAACGTTAGCGTTAGCGAGCCGGATAGTCGATGAATTTGAGGCAAATTGAACGTGCAATGAAACTCCGTCTGTTTCCCAAGCAATATACTTTGATGCCATTTTTTTTTGTCACGATGAACTCAAACGTCTTTCAGAAATGACGAAATAATGAGAAAATCTCGTTATTTTATCATTTTCTAGAAAGGTTTGATGTCGTTTGACAATAAAGTAATGCCATTTGGTGAATAACACTATTTTGACTAAAGTGTATCGCTTGGGGGTTGGAGTTAGGAATTCGTTCGGTCATTTATTTGTACTGGCAAAATACTTTCTCCAATCGGGTAAAGCATTTAAATAAGCAAAATTTGATTACACGTAATCCATTGTTATATTCTCCCACTTTTTATGAAGACTCCTTCAAATGACTCTGATGACGATGCCCATAAGACTCTGGGTTATTTCGTAATTGGTAATTAATTTTTATCAAACATACTAAACGATCAATCTACCACAAACTACACCAGGAGGTTTCTATTGATATTAAGCATACAAAATTATTTCATATCATAATCTTGGATATCGATTCGTGATATCATAATACTTTAAGCAACGAGTGTGAGGGAGGTAGTCTTACTTGACGATGACGTAGCTCCATTTTTAATATCATTTTCCAGCTTAAATTAGGCGGAAAATGAAAAATAAAAAATACGAGGTAAACACTTTTGTTCAAATTTTTCGGATCTGCAACAAAAAATTAGTATCCATTTCTCTCAGTGTAGATCGCAATAACGTCGGCACTCGTGCGACCTCTTTCAACGAAATTCCAAATCCAGCGCAACCGATTTTCTCTATTCGCTCGCGGCCACCTTCCCGTCGGATAGACCGGTACCCGACTTTGAGCGTGGGTGTTCATGAATGAGCTTCACGCTGCGAGCGCCGTGCTATCTCTCCCATCGTGCGCACGCACGCACGCACTCGTATTCTGAGAGCGTACACGCGCACCCGTGGAATATAAGTATCGAAGAACCTGTACCGGCTGCAACGCGGGGACGCACTCGGAGGTATCTAAACGATAGGACCGGTCAGGTGGCATCGCGTCGTTATTCCAGCACCTTCCAGACTCCTCGGATCGGAAGTCTCTCACGGGGGGGCGATGGAATTAAAATTTCGGTCGATTCGAGGTGTGTCTTTTTTTATTTCTTCGCATCGCGAGAACTTCGAAGGGGGCCGAATAAACGTTCGGCTTTCACGGAAGTCTGACGCTTCTTTAGACTTCGCCTCGCGGTAACTTTTTGACGTATCCTGGGAGATGAAATGAAATTTGCATTTTCAGTTCGTCGGAGTCGTAGTTTTTCACGAATTGCAAGCCTCAGAATTTCATATTTTCTTGCCAATGATATGTTATTATTTCTTGGATAATTGTTTGATTTACTTTCTCTGGAATTATAATCTCTTACATATAGTGAAATCATTTTTTTCAGAATATCTACGCATTATAATACATTTCATGAAATAGAATCGACTTAAGTTATAAGCTCCAAAAGAAATTAATAAAATTCTAATTGAATCACTGTTGCGTGATGGATATAATTTCAGGAAATAATTTTGATTTACTTCTGTACAGAAAATGTGTGTGTGTATCCAAAGTGATGTTCGTGTTAATTACGGTGAAAGTAGAACAGACTTTTATTTTATTAGCATTTTTAGGATTTTATTTGAAACATTCGCCATGAGTGAACGTGATGCGAACTTCCCAGACCCCATAAAGGCCCATTTCCTTAAATTTTCTTGAAAAAAGCCATCACTTTCCCTAGGTACGATATTCTTTCTCACTTTCAGATGAAGAATATTTCATTTATTAATTAAGCAGTTCAAATTGTCACACGCGTGATCTTCGTTTTCTATAGTCAAGTATCATAATGCAGTAATTGACGATTGTTTATAGTTAGAAGTGTATTTTGTGACAGCATACATTAATTAAAGAAAAATTTATTTAGAAACTTAAGATCTCATGTGATATTTTCAAGACCTTCTTCGTCGATAAAATTGTGACTCATAAGTGAAAATTTAATATTAATCTTTACCCGGAAACAAAAAAGAAAACGAGATTGAGACAAAATGGTAAATTTTCAAGGGAATATTAAAAAGAGCGTGCTTTATCTAACTGATATTTATACAGATATCTTTTATTATCATTCCAACGCCTACTGCTCTTGTCGTATCAAACGGCTCGAATTCGAAGAAAACGTTCCCTTTTCCACAAAATGGAGGCGCGTCGGCGGCAGCGTTTCGCAAGCGTTACACACTCTCAGAAGTCACCAAACGATGTCATCGATATTACCGGTACACTCACCGAGAACCTTACGAGCTTAATTTGTAACGTTTTGGCGGTTCTATTCGCGAGAATTCTCATAAATCCTGCTTTGCTCATGAGAGATTTGAACGGAACGGACGCTTAATCCTAGAATGACACGCGCCATAAATAGTAGTCCCCTGTAAGGCCCAAGATGCCGTAAAAACGGAGGCCAACTTATCGTTAGTACCAAGAAAAGCGACCCAAACGAATCCTTCTAGGATTAATGTAACAGATCCGAATCACCGTTCGAAACTAGTCGAAAGCGCCGATTTCCAGTTGTCCCTGACTCCTTTACCGCGCGACGAAAAGCGCACGTACAGGGCGCGGAAATAATGAGTTTACTTACCCCGCCGGCAGCGCGTCCCCCACTCTCCAGCCGAACGTCTTCCTCCTCTACTACGCACGACGCGAGTACGGCGGCGCGCGAAGCGGTTCGGCTGGAGAGTGGGGGAAGCGCCGTACGACGCGCTCTATACAACGTTCGAATCTCCAAACTACTCATTCGCTCGTTCACTCGCACGCGGATACTACAAAACGTATCGTAAACGCTACTGTGATAATTCAACGAATTCTTAACGATAAGACGTGTAGTAATAATAATAAGAATAATCACGGTTGTCGTCCTCACAGTAATAATCGTAACGACCGCCACTTCCGAGAGTGACGGGGGCAATAATAGTAATAATGATAATGAGAATAATCCGGAATAATCCTTATCACTTGAAATTTCCTAGGGGCGTTATTATGTGTACAACTAGACGTAATAATCGATATTTACAGGTGCGTCCTTTCTGTTGGCGTTTCTCGCGCGAGACCGTCGCGACGCCTCTCCGCACGGTAGCGGCTTTCCTTTCTCGTTTCCATGACGAGGCTTCAATTTCGAATGTACAGTAATGATATATAAAGCGTTTCTTCCTTCTTTTGCCTCTCCTCTCTTTTTCTCTCTTTCCCTGTCCTTTTCCACCTGTTCGTCACTCTCTCGCGCTCTATAATTTCTTCCGGAGCGCGTGCTCCCCGTCCCTGACCACCGACGAATACTCACGGCGTGGTCGACGAGGAGGACGAAGAGGAAGATGTGTCGTAATTTAGTGGCAGTACGTGATAAGCATCGCGAAGATCCGGGCGTACGATGCGAGTTCCGGACGCGTATGTCGTATTTACAGTAGACGCGGTCGAATTTGAAAATGACGCTGGACATCGGTCCGGTGGCGTTACTCATGCCAGCGGTGACTTCGGGGAGTAGTGCCTCGGCGGCAGTCTGCAGGTTCCCTCCGGATAGTGGTACCTGCAACGATAAAAAAAGACAACGTTAAATCCCAACTCTCTAGGATATGTGTAGGTTCATAGTTACATGACTTTAGAGATCCGTACACTGAGAGGAATAACTGCTAGTATTAACAAAATGTTTCTTGAATCAAGAAAATATGATCTTACAAATTTGTAAGAATACAGATTCATGATCGAAAATTGTATGTTCCTGTTTAAAAATAGACGATGTGAGAACGAGAAATTCTTTTTGCGCAAAAAAAAACAATTACTCAAGCTTATCAAATACTTTCTTGCACAAAGAAAACCATGGATTGATTCTGAAATTAGATTATGCTTTTAATTGCAAAAAAAACATTTTTCTGGTACCAACAATTATTTCTCTCGATATACATCGTCATCCACTTTTCCGTTTATTACATAATTCAGTCTTCTGATAAAAAAATATAAATATTTTTTAATTCAATTTGTAATCTGTATACATATTTAATATTACAATATGATAGTCTTACAACATGATGACGTAGCTGGATTTTTAAACATCATTTTTTCCAGCTCAAATAACGGCGAAAGTGAAAAATGAAAAATATACGGGGTAAATAATTTTATCCAAATTTTTCGAATCTGCAGTTGAAAAAATTAGTGAGAAAATCGAATTGGTTGATTATCTATACTGTTTTCATACAATTATTCATACATCTTTTATGACATTAGCTAATCGTTATTTATGCAAACATTAATTAAAATGTATATACCCAGTAGGAAGGATGTAGGTAATGGTATTCTTACACAATTGAGAAAGACTCGTTATGTCTTCCAACACATTCTTTAGCACCAAGATATGACAATTTCAGAATAAGTATGGATATACTGAGAACTAAATTTGCTTCATGGAAGTAAACGTGTTTTTGAATAGTCCTAAGAGCACATTTATTCGATTGGAATGAATATCGATTGGATGTATATTATATGAATATTATTGATTTAATTGAACGTTATTTGGATTGAATCAGTATTCGTTCGAATCGAATGAATGTGCTCTTATATAGGACCACTGAAAAACACGTTTAATTCAACGAAACAAAATTTGTTCTCAGTATACACATATCACGTAAAAGATAATTATTTGTGCTGTATGTTTTATCTGTTTCATTAATAAAATTTATGCTAAAAAGTATGAATTATTATAAATGACAGTACTATGCAAAGACATTACCTTATTGAAAAGTGCATGACTCGTAGCTTAGATTTAAGTTATTTCGATGTTTTCTGTTAATGAAAGTTTGACGCGCTAGTTTCCATCAATAAATGGCACTCGAATATATATATATATATATATTTCATTCTTCCTTTCCTCCAATATACTTTTAGACTGATCAGACTGGCAGAGTCATCAGCAATTTCTATAGTAGTAACGAACGAAGACACCTCGTGCTACTCCTCTCTCTCTCGAGCACACAGGTAAATATCTAATTCACGGCTTCGTAATCGGGGATAAATACCACCGAGTGTCAAAGCCGCCGGAGCGTACCGATGCGCTACTACGCTGTAGGTAGGCGCGGGTAGGAAGAGCGTCCACCACCGTACGTACCACCAGAACCCAACAGCACCGCATCACCACCATCGAGCAAAAGGTAACGGGTGGACGTTTAACATATGAGCAGCTACCAGTGTTATTAATGCGGCAGGAGTGTCGGACTCGGTTTCTTAGCCCACGTAGACGCTACCGCGGGCCACCCGCGGGCCCCTCCGAGGTGCCCCTCGGGGGACCGTCCCGGGGGACGTAACACGACACTCGAAGAGGCCGGGACACGGCGAGACTGCCGGGACCCACCTCGCCTAACCTATCACCGAAGGAGTTATGCCTTCCTGTCCGCTGGTGGCTAATTAATATGTGTTTAGGGTGGAATGCCGCACGTGGTGTCCGGTGCAACCCTTCTCGCCGCGGAAGGAGACGAGGAAGAGGCGGACGAAGACGAAGGATCCGTCGCGTCTAGACGACGTTGCCCGCGAGGGAGAGCCGTCGTCAATATTCATGAGGCAAGGGCTACCGGCTTAGCGTCGCGTCTAGCTCGGCTACATCATCACAGGAGGCACGAAAACATCCCCGTTCGCTGATTCACCCAACGCGGTTGTATTTTTTTAGGTAAGTCTCTCCCTCGCAAGATTCAGCTCGGACCTCGTCACGACTGTTGGGGGTGAAGGGAGCCTGGAGAGAAGGCATCCTCCGGCGGGCGAATCGCCCCCCCCCCCCCACTCCGGATCCGAGGTGGAACATTAGTGTTTCTGCGTCTCGAGGATTATAAATCCTTAATACAGATCGGCACGCGATGCTCGGCTCGTTAGGGTGATGCATGGCCGACGGTGGTGTCCCGGGGCGTACGGTAGCCGCACCACCACGCGTTACCAACGCGCACCGACGCCGCCGCCTACACCCACACAGCCGGAGCCTCCGGTAATAATGAGAGATCGGAGATACGGCTCGATATTAATTGTGCGCATCGAGTGTGCTGCTGCTGCTGCTGCTGTTGCTCGCGGTGCCGTTGCCGTCGAGGAGGATGGGAAGAGGGAACGGGCT
This sequence comes from Xiphydria camelus, assembly GCA_963678675.1. Lineage (NCBI taxonomy): Eukaryota > Metazoa > Arthropoda > Insecta > Hymenoptera > Xiphydriidae > Xiphydria > Xiphydria camelus. The sequence goes on along the minus strand of OY783201.1, from coordinate 23,506,578 downwards.
ACTGGCTTACCCCGATCCCTCGATACGATGTACGATACGCATGCGATATACGATACGAACGAACGAGTCGGTGTATGGTCTAACTCGACTGTGGTTCGGCCGACTCGAATGATGGATCGCGATGGTTCTTTCGTCGAAGGCGAATATCTCGAGAGTGAATTTGCCAGAGATGCTTTATAGGGGAGTTACGTATGATACAGTGTTTAGTTGGTTTCGTATATTGAGCTTATCGAGTGGAGTTTCAATGTGTGATCTCATTCGAATGGAAATTTCACTAATAGCGAAGTACAGAGGCAGAGAAAAAAAATGGGAGAGGTACATGAACAGATAGGGGTACAGAGTAAAAGTGGGATAAACGTACATTTCTGTCCAACTTTGAACGCAATTATCTCGAAACGCAGTGGAGATACAGAAAAAATCAATAGTGACTCTTTTATAGTAAAAATATGTATAAACATTTTTTATTGGAACTTCTTTTCGATATCTCCAATTATTTTCAAGATAATCAACTTCTAACTTGTGCACTTCAAGTATAGGGCATTCATCCCACGTTTACTCTACAAATGATATATAGTGCTCGTATTTGCTTTATAGAAATCCTTTGAACGTCTAATAAAAGTGGCGGTGCTGTCTATTTATACTAAAATTGTGTACGAGCAGCTCGTAAGCTCAACATTTACGAAATGGTATACGTATTTTCCCCTGCCCCGCGTAATTTTCTTCGGGCGCTCGCGCGGAGAAAGCTGAAATTAAACGTATCTATGTATATCTCCGTGCCAGCAGTGTTGAAATCCAGCCAAGCAATAGCTCAGCCCAAGTAGGGTTTTAGTACACGGAAAAAATATTCTGATTTTCAGACTTCCAGCCACTCGAGACTAAGTTTAACTGACCATCAGGTGGAAGCACCTGACCTTTCGGTAGCAGTGAACTCTAGGAGCGATGATTAATACCAATCGAAGAACAAGTCGATTGAGTTTGACTTGAAGACTCGCTGATGTCTTTTCTCCAGAGGAAGCTTCGAAAGAAACGATCAACCGCGCAATACGTGTAACGCAACCCTCATTGTTACTCAGTTTTTTGCCGATCTAATCGTGTTAGGACCTTAATGTCGGTACGTCCAAAGAGGAACATTACGAAGGGAGAAGTACAGAGCTGGAAAAAGGGGGAGGAGACTGATAGAGAAGTATATACACGTAACAGTATAGAAACAGAGAGAGAGAGAGAGAGAGAGAGAGAGAGAGAGAGAGAGAGAGAGAGAGAGAGAGAGAGAGAGAGAGAGAGAGAGAGAGAAGAAAACCCGGCTGGCGAGAAAAGCCGACCCGACTGCTCCGCGAGATAAAGCGAAGACAAGCAACCAATCCCATCCTTGGGCGAAGAGATTACGAGGAGCAAAGTCGCTAAAGCGACTCGCGGAGTGGACAGATTGAGATGGTCTTAGACCTCCTCTCTCTTCCACCACCCCGTCTTCTCCTTCCTCGTCCCGACTCTGCCCTGCTTCCTACCCCCACCGTCCCCAACCCCAGATCCCATTCCCAGTCCATTCCCATTCCAATTCCAGCGCGGTCGAGTGTCCCCTCGACGAGGACGAAGAGCCACTTTGAAGATACGATCTCGAAACAAATTACAAGTCCTGCTCTGTCCCGTGCTTGGGGTCCCTCTCTCTCTCTCTCCTTACCTTTGCAGTTGGATTAAAATAATCACAGCCCGTTAGCAGCAAATCCACGAGTCGCGCTTTAAATTAATACCGGCCGGCTCTTATCGCGGATATCAAAAGAAGAGGGAGAGAGAAAAAGAGAGAGAGAGAGGGAGGAGGAATGAAGCAGAGAGAGTTGATGGGATTGAACCATCGACGGGGATTTATACGACTTTACACGGTGGAGAGACTCGGGGCGCGTTAACTCCGTCGACGGTCCGCGATTAGAGTGCTATCGTTACAGCGCTTAGTCTTTTCGTCCTTCCTGTTGAATTTGTCAGACGCCTGCGAACCTCTCGCGTAGCTTTGGTCGAATACGCAGCAATCGCTAAGTTCTGAAGACGGTGGATGATGTTACGATAGAGATTTAAAAGAGAGTATCATGTTAAAAATATTTATCTTAAATTTAAGGAAAGTACCAAAATAGCTATCAAATATATAAACGCGTCTTGAATATCGTATAATCTTCTCTTGAAAATCAGAAAAGCGTCGGGTGGATCATGAATATATGTAAGGTTTCGCATTAAAATTAAGAAGCGATCGAAATATTACGAAATTATTACTTGTAATTAATATAAATACGCGTCCCTTGGAATTAAGAGTATAATTTCATAAATTTAACCAGTTAAGTGCGTTTGACGTGTATACACGTCTTACCAAATCTCTATTGCGGTGCGGTTGACGTGTATACTCGTCGTGTTGAATAAAAAATTGCCATTGACTAAAAAAAACTCGAAATTTCAATAAAATGTAATAAGATGTAATGTGTGCAATGTAATTATATTTCGTGGTATGTTTCCTTTATATTACCAATACAACTGCTATGTATTTTATATGGAGGGGGTGGAGGGGGGCTCGCGGGTCGAAACCAATTACATATGTAAGCCGCGACTTGGACGGCGAGCGTTGATCAGCGGAGAAATCGCGTCAGCAATTAGCAGGGACAACACCCTGCGTGGTACCGTATTTCGAAAAATATCACATCGAAAAATCAATTGAAATTCTTAAAATTATTTCATTTCTTCAATTTTTCTTGTTTATGTATTTGATTATTTTTTGACCATTTTTAAGTTTTGAATAACAATAACCTTTTCGGAAATGAATTGTTAATTTTTTATCAAATCAAAATGTAATCCTCCCTCGTTTTTCGTAAAATTTATGATAGAACCATTTGCCCTGCGTTCGACGTGTATACCTACTCGTGTCATTGCTTGATTTTAATTTCGCACTCTCTCTCTCTGTGGGGGATTTTTAAAACTAAATTCTGCAGTTATAAATATTACGAAAGAATAACTCGGTATTAAGATAAGCACGCATCCCTTAGAGTTAAAAGTATAATTTCAAAAATTTAGGGTATATTCGTGTATTATCGTGTTCGAAAATAAAAGAAATGTTTAACAGTGCACATATACGTGGTCTATTGTACGGCAGAATCTGTAAGATACAGTATACTGTGTCTTACGAGTATAAGAAGCCTATATTATGCCATTCACAGAAGAACCAGCGAAATGAGACATGCGTCTAGAGGTGTGACTGGCAAATAGTAGGGATACGTGTACACTTTATGCTCGATGTGTTGGCGTACAAGACGGCACTGCATAGAAGTGTGCACGTTTGCCACGGCCCGTACCTATCTATTTATTTCGGTACTCCTTACTGCGAGGAATTAGAGTGGTAGCAAGAAAGAGTAGGGGATAACGAAATAATCGAACGGCCAAATAATAGGTAGGCGTCCTACTGTTTAAAGCACAATAAAGTTCTATTCGTTGCGTTCTACATACACACTCTGAGAAAAATAACTTGGCCAATATAAACAAAATCCTGGAGATGATGACTAAACCATTGGGTAAAATATGGATTTTCCATCTCTTTGGTTAAATTGCACAATTTGTTGTTAGAATAACTAAACGTTTGGTTGGAATGACTAAACATTTGGTTAGAATAACTACATATCTGGTTGAACTGATCAGTATATTTTGGTTAGAATAACTAAACTTGTTGAACCAGATGTGTTTTGTCATTTTAACCTAATCATATTTCTCAGTGCATACACTATAATTTTTGCAATTAATATAACTGAAAAAGCTCGATTTTTGATATTCGACTTAAAAAATGTCTCATTACGTAACAGTGGAAGCGAAAACAAGTTATCGAGTGTACAGCGTATTACACAGCCTCTAATTCTTTTCCAAGATCGTCGAAAGTCTCTGTTACCTATAACACGTGATCACACGCGTTCCACCCTTTTTAATATAAAAAGAATGACGAGCCACGCGGACCCGTGAAAAGAAAGCGACACGACGAGGGAAAACCCTTCTCTCCCCGCTATAGAACAATTCGATTCCTCTCACCGCGCGGACGATCCTCCGTACGGGGACGCTGACTCGGATGAGAAGGAAAGGAAGGCTGCAGAGAAGAGAGAGCGGAACGTCTACGACCAATCTCTCGCAGAGCTTCGGCTCAGCCGACACCTGCCCCGCCCGCGCTCCCGCAATTTTATCATCCTTTTCCTCCGCGCGGAGAGTGCTTCCAATTTCATCCCTCCCCTATCCACCCCCCCTCGCCAACTGCACTTTTCTCCAACGACGCAGGCAGAACTCGATCTACGTCTCATCGCGGATTATCGCTGGGATTTCACAAGGAGAGGAACGGTCGTAGGAGAAGGAACAGACGCGCCCGTCGCGGATGAAATCGCCTCGACGAGGTAAAACGACGCGAACGACGATAATCCTGGCCGAAGTCCCTCTCCGTCCCTCCACCCCGCAACCCCCGGTCAACCGGACGTTTCGTTATCGACAAATTCTTCGCGGAGCGCAGCGTTTCCACGTGAAATTTTATCTCGTGAATTTTCCGAATTGTCCGCCGTGGGGGCGCTGGACCGCGGCCAAAAAAAGCATGGCTCGACCCCGGCAACGCGTCGCGCGGACTGCGGAGCGATAAATACACAACGGCGCACGGTGCATGCATGCATGATGCGCCGTGCGCGTCGCAACGAAAGTTCGTGCAGTGACGATTTTTTTTCGGATTATTATATACGTACACTGTGTGTTAAAAATGTTTAGCTTGGACTTTAGGAGGAGTACCTACTGAAGTTTTATGTCACGCACAAATGTTTAATTCGCGTAATCTTCCCTTGAAACACTCGGAAAAACATCGCGTGGATCATGGATTTCAGATGAACAGCAAAGTCCCCTAAAATTTGAAGCATAATTTCGTAAATTTCACGTGGATTTGTGTATTATCGTATCTGAAAATTACGCTAACATTTAACGGTTTATGTATAGGGCACGGTTACTGGTTTATTTATGCAGAAATGTGCACTGCACTCCTATAAGAAGAAGAAATGGAAGTGAATTTTGTGTGATGAAAAAATTACGAGATTAATCGTGAGTTTACGATATTTATTGCGATTTTACTATAAGTACTTATACTTCCCATAGAATTTCTATTTTCACTATAGAATTATCCAGTAACTTTATCACGTATTTGCGCATCGGATTAAAACTTCCAGCAGATTTACGAACTTACAACAATTTTAAAGTTTAATGTAAATTGCTCGCTGTACAAATAATCGACTAGGTTTAATGGTAAGCTCAAAATTAGTTGAGAACGCAAACGTTATCTACACTTTCGAAAATTGCAATGTTCAATTTAATACCAATTGTGTCTTCCCTGGAAAATTCGCAAAAAATGTGTGTTAATTTAATAAAATGTGTCTATGTTAAAAATTGACGCAAAATTTGTGTTAATAACTATTCAATATTTTATCTACCACACATGTACCGAAGTAGGTACCTACATGACACATTTAGAATGTAACGAAAAAACATTTGTTTCATTCCACATGTATTTCATGTGTATTGCAAAAGAAATAATTTTTTGAAACGTTACCGAAGTAGAGCATTCCACATTACACGGATGTTTCTGGGATATTTCTAAAATAAAACTGTACAAATAATCAGCGGATGTTTTCTTTCGGTTCGATAATGAGGTGGACGGTATAATTTTAAAATGGCTTCTTCAGATTTCCTCAAGGCTTCCTCGTAAAATCTAAAGCAGTGCCCCTCTCCCTTCCTCCCTGTCGCTCTCTCCTGGGAAATGCTCAACAGAGCAGGCGTAATGTAACGATCTAACGCTAAGTAAGCTGCATGGCACGTGCGACCGCGACGTATGTGTGATACGAGGACTCCCTTGCGTTCAACTTCCGAGCGCTGACATCAAAGAACTAGTGGGTCATCCCTCGATCGCTCGAGAGATTGCGTGTCACGGAGGGGGTGGAAATCGAATCGCACGCACGTTTAGCTCGAGACGAAGTCGTAGCTGGTTCCCATTTTCAATTACTTTCGAAATTATGTACTTTATCGACATTCTGCCGAGTGTTCAGAGAAGCGATATTTATTGTTTTTGCGTACATTTTTGAACTACTTTGGGACCAACCCCACCTATAAATAAATCTAAAGTTTCTATCGCAGGGGTATCCGTATTGTGAATCTCGCTCCCGTTTTCACAGCATTTGTGCATAAAAAGTAGAGTGGCTTCTGATTGAACAGTGACGTTTTTGATTACCCTTAAAATACATATTTCTCACGATGTCAATATTTCCAATCACGATGGCCGTTTTTAAATTCTTATTTAGAATGTTTTGAAGATGAAATCTGCGTTATTAATTAACAAAATACTAGACGGATACGGATGCAATTTTGTTATGTGATATATATACATATATAGAGGAAAAGATTGTGTCTATGAAACGAGACCCTAGCGCATAAGTAAAAAAGTGATAGGGATAACTGATAAAAGTTCTTTAATCTCAAATTTTTTTTGTATTTATCAAAATCACAATTTATCGAAATTAAATAGAAATCAAATCATTACTAATACATAAACCGATTAATTTCAAATATTCGTTGAGAAGCTAAGTCTGAAAAGTATTATAAAATGCGAGCCCAAGTCACCATTCATTCCTCTAAGCTTCAAAAACAGCGATAAGGGCTCTCGAAAATCTTTACCTCAAATAAAAGCAGCAATTAATTAAATCGACTCGAGTGGCAACATTTTGCTCGACGTAACTCGTTACATCGACGTCGAAGCGAAATCGAGACCACGCCAAAAAAGGCCTTATCACCCCTGCGACAACGTCAAAGAGAGATACATATATAATATATACATCACGACACGTTTCAATCTAAATCCTCTTATCGAGGAATCCCAAAAAAAGAACTTAACGCAGATACATCGACATCGGCGGAAGCCCAGTTTGATGCAAAAATAATAATCCGAGAAAATAATTGGCGTAAGGAGCTTGCGCATCAAGCCGCGCGCGCTGAGAGACCACATCAAAGCGAGTCCTGTCTCCTCTCTTTAATGTGGATCCTCCCCCCTCGTGCGCGAGGGAGCGAGAAGGGTGACCGGAGTCGGGTGATAAGAGGGGAAGAGGTTCGAGTCGATTTCGATGATTAATTTTCAATTGCGACTTAATTATGTGCCACGGCTAAGCCGCCGCGATTGAAAAGGCGATGCACTTCGGGGGGGTGGACCGTATATACGAGCGGGGCGGGGGCCAACCCTGCTGGACAAAAAGAGAATGTCACCGCGTCGTCCCTCGAAGCCGAAGGAATAAAGAACGAAGGGTGGAGGGGGCCGGGCTCGCGGCGAGTGAGAGGATTGTCCATTGGGGGAGGACGTGATTACCGGGAACACGTGATTAGATGGTTCTCTTCCCTTCGGCCTCCTCCGCCATATGTAGTTGCTCCAGATTGGACCGGAGGATATGGAGACGTAAAAAATGCAATCGGCTCTTAGAGTAATGAAAACCGAAGCTGGAGTCTCATTGGCCCGATAATAGTTAGGTACCCAGGGATTTGTATAGTCATACACGATTGTGGTGAGGTAGGTATTAGCTTGCTAATATTATACTGGTGAGAGACTATGACGATAGTTACGATAGGAAACATTTAATTGATATAGTTGCCCAGGTAGGGGCATCGCAATTTTTCTCTGAAATGGTTTGAGAAAGTGTTGTAAGGTGGAAATATATTTTGACTTATGCAAACGTTCTATTTTACCAGATTTTCGACCACACTGCTTCGACAGAAACTCAGAAAGAAGAGAAGCAGTTTCGGCAACTGTTTTGCTTACAACTATTTGAGATGGGTAATCAGCGTCAGTTTATTATTATTGGCGAACCTTAATTCCTAAAATCTTAGAATAGTCATGACAATTATAATCGGCAACAGAGTTTGTTATTTAATTATTTTTAAGGAAAGAAACTGAAAAATTGTTGTGACAACTCTATTTGGCACCGGTTCATTGCCATTAATAAAACTATTCTTAGCCAACGAAATTTCATTATAGTTGTGACAACTACAATCAGCATCAGTTTATTATTATTAACACAACTATTTTTAGTTAACGAAACTTGAAAATAGTTGTGTTTACTACAATGCACTGGTATTGTTTACCAAGATCGAATATCTGTGAACAAAGCTACTTCTCTTCTTTCTGTGTACCTACCTACCTATAGTAATCCTTACCTGAATAATTATCTACTTCATAGTTCATAATTCTTCGTTCCGATCTTAAAAGTTCCACGTATTAAATTGTTAACGCATTAGTGCCTTAATTCAACACCAAATACTTGTATTGAAATATATATTCCTATTTATATAGCATGTAATTGAAGTAAAATCGATGATATCACGCATACAGCGTATGCAGTAACGGTTTAGCACTCGCGAGCGACGGTCGTGATGGCTCTCCGTGATGAAGATAAGCCTAAAAATGAAGATCTACGAGTATCTCGACGCGAAGTAGACCTTAAGAGTGGCGCGAGACAAGATCTCGTGCGTAGCCGGGTAGGAAGGCCGTGATTCCCGTGATTTACGAGACTTTTTATGCGGGGTGGCCAAAATAATTCACCCCTAATGCCCTTGCTAACTGCTCCCGACCTCCGTGCTCGCGGGCCGGGCGATTGTTTATTGCCAAAAAATGTCTCCTTATATATCCGTCGTGTTTGTAAGGATTCTGGATGGGCTCCTTCTCTCTGTCGACGAAAAAACTACGGGCATGCCAAGAAAAATGGAAGAACAAGAAGGGAGAGAGAAGGAGTTTCACGTATCGAACCTAGAATAGATTCACCGCGAGAAAACAGTTTATCAATAGTTAATAAATGTATCTTCGAAAATGTAGCGAATAAATACTTCGTTAGAGAGGACAAGGAAATGTATATTAATTATTAGAATGTTTATTTCATTCGAACAGTTGCCTTGACGCATTTAATTCTGTTACAAAAATATCGTAATAGTTAACGAATATTTGCTTGGCCTAATAAAAAAAATTTTTACTTCACTATTCTTTATCAAATATTTATGAACTACAAATAAACTGCAGTCTCAATATTCTAATTATTACGCTAAATCGGTAAGGTCCCATGCAGATTTATAATAAATTCCTACACTGAGAAAACAGTTTATCTATAGTTAAGATACGTATACTTGACTATGGCGAAAGAAATATTTCTTTGGGCCAAGCAAATATTCGTTAGCTATTCCTCCATTTCTGTTTGAATGGCCCAATGAAATATTTCTTTGGGCTAACTGAATATTCACATTAGGTATTATTCTATTTCTGTTTGGATGAAAAAGACATTCTAATCATTAATATACTTATACCATATGAGTCTAAACTTACTCACCAGGAAATAAGCTCGAATCAGTATTATCTTAGTATTCATGAGCTTTCGGCTCATATTTATATAATATTTTCTCGAAGATTACATTTTTATCTAGAATGAAGTCTTACATCGATGCAGGCTAAAAGTTCATTAATTATAAGATAATAGTGATTGGAGTTTCTCTCCTGGTGAGTAAGTATAGCCTCATAATATGATATTTACTTATTGTTAGCTCAACGAAATATTTCCTTTCGCCATAATATCAAGTATACATTTATTAACTACAAATAAACTCTTCTCTCAGTGTACACAACGAACATGAATTAATCAAATGCGATCACAGCAAAATGAAGAAAAACCAAATTCCTTATTTCACAAAAGAAAACCAACGTTTCTTCCGGAAAATGAAAAATAACTCGAACACATCGCGAGTATATAGCCTGTCAATAGGAAACCCCATAAATAAATGTACCTAATAAAGAAACTTAAAAAAATTAGGTACATTTCAACACCACCATTTGTAATATACCCCCGCATATATACTCTTACAACGTACTCATCTATCCCGCGATCGACATGTTCCGTTCAATTCAGCACGCATCGCGGCTACGCGCAACGACGTATGTATATCGTTTATGCTAATTAACGGGGAACCAATAAAGCGCGCGGGGAAAGAGATATCTCGGTAGCCGAGAGAAGAGCACGCGGAGAGGGAAGACCGTATATAGTGCGGGGGAGGTATGCGAGATGGGCGTTCGGTTTCATTCGGTTCGATTCCGCCTCGTCGAACCTAATTGTGTTTGACAGTAATTCGGCACCGACGCGCTCCGCGACTGACGGCTCGGGAACCGCGCTCGTAACGCGTTCCTTTTGACGTTCACCACAGCATGATAGCTCTAAATTGGGTACAGCGCGCGTTCGGATTACTCGAGAGACGGCCAATTAAAACATCCATGACGAGCGAGAAGCGCCGATGCGCGCTCATCGCTGAAAATAATTTGGCCCGCGGGCGCGCAGGTATCGAGAGTACACGTCCCAACACTACAGGGTGGGTTGGTGTAAACGTGCGCGGTTGGTATGTGTGCGCATAGGTATTTTACGATATACCCCCCACGTGATGTGTTTGAGACAACACTCAGCGAAAAGTTCGGTTGAAAGTACCATAACTGAACCAGAAATCGTGCACGGCGAAAAAAACTCTCGGCACGAATTTTAGTTTTACTACACTGAGAGAAAAAAATGTACTTGATCGAAATAAACGTGCCTTTGGATGGTCCCAAGGGCGTATTTATTCGATTTAAAATGAATATCCATTTGATTCAAATAACATCTAATTAATTCAATAATCTAATATTTGCGTCCAACCGATATTCATTTAAATCGAGAAAATTGCGCTCTTGGGACTATCCAAAGGCACGTTTATTTCGATCAAGTAAATTGTTTTCTCAGTGTAGCATTAAACTACGAGTACTACACGCATTCCGCCCGGGAAGCTTTACAGTATTACACAGTAATTGGGTGTTTTTCTTGAGGAACCGATAGAAATTCCCGTGTGTAAACAGATATTTTATAATATCTAATTAAACTAGTATTTGGTACAGTTTTAAATAGTAAGTAGAAATGTGTCCTCTGTACAAATTCATGAAAGTGATCTCGAATCTGAGTGCTATTGGATGAAGCAGTAAAAATTGTCGGTCTCTTTTTTAACGTGTGGTCGATTTTCTCGCCAACCATAATTCTATAGTTGTTCTAAGCAGTGAAATTCTGGTTATATTTACAGTGACAAGAGATCAGAATAACTACAACCAGGTCAACCTGCAGCATGGTCGATTGATGTCCCCAACTTTTTTTTTATATAGTACCATGCAATAATATTATTGACCTACATCTGTGGTTAAGTCAACCATGGTGCATGGCCATTATAAATTACAATCTCGTGATTACTATAACTGATTATCGTTGATTTTATTACCCACTTTTCTCTCACAATCAGTGTAACTTCACTCGTATTTTAATCGACATTCGGACGAACATGTAATCACGAAAACTTATTACAACAACGGTAAAAACAAATCGCGCCGGTAAGTTTAAAGAAATTCGGCTATTTTCTGAAAATTCGTACATAATTTGAAAGTGGTGTCATGCGAAACTTTGATTGAACTGAAATAAAATGGTACAAGAGTTATTATTCACCGCAACAGTTATATTTTCGTTCGTACCGATGTGCAATAGTTCTAAAATGTCTCAACAAATAATGACTGTAAGCAATAATTTTGTTGAAATAGAGCCTATTTTCTAGGTATGCGCATATCCAGAAGGCTAAGAACATATTGAAACAGAGAATATTCTGCTTTGTTCTCCGCTTCAGTATGTTCTCAGCCTAAGAAACACTTTTTTTCATATTTTGTTGTTGATGCCTATTATTCTAATAGGATGTTTGATTTAAGAAAATTGTGCCAATTTTTGTTAAGTGGTAATCAGAGCTCATAAAAACATACAAAGTTTGGTTTCCCAAAAGTGTTATTTATTGATATATCACTGAACATTTCAAAAATAGCTGTATGCGATAGCAACCCGGATGTAGCCCGCGCCAGGAGTCGAGAAGATCGAAAGTCGCGCGAGGGGTAGCGAACGGCGGGTGTCGCGCATCGAGATTGACGGGAAAAATAGCGACTCGCGTGCGACACCGGTCGGTAACGCACGATCGCGTCCGGCCGAGCCAAGCGAGACGTGCGCGCGATCGACGCACGGACAGCCGTATCGGCTCTCTCTCTCTCTCACGGCGTTATTATAATAGAATTAATTAAGACAGCGAGCCTGTGTGGTGGCGCGAGCCCCCCCGCCGGCACGGGGTACCTGGTAATTATCGATCACTAATTATGTCGAGCGGCGGGACACGCAGAAGAGTGGGAGTAAATAGTGCCGTTTTCGCGATACCGTGGACCCATCCTCGTTTGCCTCTCGGGCTGGGCGAGACTTTTGTACGAGTGGAGGGGATAAATATTCGTATTCTTCGATATCATTCTGTGGCTTGGTTCTAAAAGGGCCAATGTCAATTCGTACCGATCAGAGGAGTGAATTATCACTGATCGCCACCAGATGGCTATAATTCTAGTGATTCTCGCGATGTGCTTTCGTTTTGTGTAGATTTTAAAGATCAGTTACCGGAAAGTGATCTGATAGCGATATGCTATATGACCATCACTTCTGACTTCTGTCACTACTCGAATAATATTCCGGTGTGCTCGTGATAGATTTCTATTTTAGGACGTCCAGAATCGACTTAAATAGATATACAAATTGAACACTTTATAATAGTTTTACTGACTGAGAAAAATGCACAGATTTGTACAATCTTCCACGATTATCGATACTCAAGAGCAATACCTGAGAAAACCATCATGAAATTTCCATGTTAGTGTCTTCCTGCAATGTCTACATGGTTTGTCGGAGTTATTAAGAAAAACACAGGGAACTTCCGTCATGAATCTTTACATTATTTCCGCAAAAGATATTTGATGGACATTCCGAATGGAACTCCCTTCGGAATTCAAACAACGTAGCGGTCATCAAGTACCTTATTTTGTACTATCTTTCCACCACGACTTCGTCCGCGTGGACGTCGAAATAGATTTTACATCCCCTATTTTACCACCTTAGGGGAAGAATACTGTTTAAATTTCATTTAATTAGCTTCAGCAGTTTCGGCTTGGCGTTGATGAATCAGTCAGTCTGCCAGGACATGTTTTTTTATATGTACTCGTATAAGATCAATCCTGAACTCGTATCCTTTTGGAACGATTCTCATCGATATTTCTTACTAAGTTGAAGACAGTCGGAATAGAGAACTGTCGAAATCTTTCCAAACCTATGTATTCACAAGTTCCTTGTATGAAAATCGTGAAAGTTCCTAAAAAAATCTGTAGGAAATAACGCCGATCTCATTACAGTCACCTCCGTTTGCAAGACGCAGGAATCGCCGCACTTTATCAGCAGGAACGCGCCTGGCCTGATAGATTCGCTTAAGCGGCCGGGCCCCATTTTTCACCGGGAGAAAAATAAAATGCACGCGCACACACAACCGCTCTTCCGACGTCCCTTTCGTGAGAGTAAAAATTGCTGGGAAAAGAAATTACTTTCTCTTTTGTATTTCGGTATCTCACGCGCGAGCTCTCAGTTGCCGCTGGATGCTGGATAAGGACGGCAAGGGGCGCGGGGAGGGTCTGAAGTGAAACGGAGGAGTGGAAGGAGGGTTTATCTCGCTCATCCTCATTAAAACCTCCTACCCTCCGCCACTCTCTTCCTGTCTACTCTTCGGTTCTTCCTTTAGCCCTCTCCCCTCCGCCCTCCTCTCTTCCGCCACTACTTCGACTATATCCACCAACTTTTGCAACTTGCAGCAGCACGCTCTATTAATTAATAAAAATGGAGCATGTTCAGCGGCGAATGCTGGTCAGCGGGAGTTAGGCGGTAGCAAAAGGGAAAGGAGTGGAATCCTCGACGCTAACGACGTGAAATAATTTAATATCTCGCCAGGTGCAGTGAATCTCCGTGGAGTTGCAGATCGTATATCGATACCTTACTTTGAAAACGTCGTAAGTGCTATTTCCTTAAATGTGCAGTAAGAAAGAAAAATAGTTTTGCATCATTTGTAGGTACTTAACTTTTTTAACAAATTTCAATTGTATTATTCATATAAGCATATATGCTTAATATGCTTATATTAATAATACAATTCAAGTTTGTTAAAAAAGTTAAGTACAAATGATACAAAACTGTTTTTCTTTGCTACTGCACATTTAAGGAAATTGCACTTACGAGGCTTCAAAGTAAGGTATCGATATTTGACTATATGCATGTATTTTTATAATTACTGTCTATTTTTTTCTCTATCTAGAAACTGGATCAGTCTGCAAGTATGAAGCTTCGTTCCTGACTTAAGATTTCGATACTTTTCTAAGGTTCGGTAATTATAAGTATTGTCATACTGCAGAGCTGTATAAAAACATTGTACAGAGATCTATACCTTTCGTAAACAGACGTGCTACGAAATTGTACTATGCTGATACATATGTGTGGACATATACTCTGTGAGCGTTTAAGTTTTTGACTACTTATGTATAACTGCGAAAAATACGATAAGAAATTTTACTATAAAGTGTACTCTTAAAACAATAAGAGATTACTACACGATATTATCAACAAAAAGAAGAGATCGCTTATAAGAAACTCTTCTATGATCGATTGAATTTAATCAAACTTCATCCTTCTCTTGTTCATCATCATGTTTAATTTTTTTGCCGAGTTTTGAGCATATTTTGAGCAACTTACTTTGATTATTGATTCTTTCTACACTGAGAAAAATAATTCACCGATCCAAACAACCGTCGACATGTATGTTCATTGAATAGAATGAATCTACACTTGATTCGCACTCGATTCGAATAACATATACTTAATTCACAACGATAATATGTTGGACTTAAATAAATATAATTTTAATATCTACTATTCATGTGTCGACGGTTACTTGGATCAGCAAATTATTTTTCTCCGCGTACTAAATGTGGAAAACGATTGAATGGCTTTGTAATTAAGAATCAAATTGAATTGAGATTTGCATTAATTGATGTTAATTCGAATTGCGGTCCATATTTCAACATTGAAATCTTACTCTTCACGTTTAATTACGAAATAGGTACATATATCGTATTTTTTTGATTGAATATTACAGGACTTTATGTCTACGATTTTCCATTTACGATTCCGTGAGAGTGTCATACATTAAATTCGTATTCAAATGTCGACAAAGTTAAGTTAAAGTTTAAGTTCGGGTTAGGTTGTGCGACGGCACAGCGGGGGTGGTGGCTAAAACAAAGGGCTGGTCGCGGGTTGGTCGATAGTCCGCGACCACCAATCAGGCGAGACCTCGAGCAACGAACCCTCGCAACTCTCTCGCCCGTTCTTGCGAACCTATTCCGGAGGCTTACAACGCGGGGATGCTTCGGCGGGGGTGTTCACCCCGAGTATCCTAACTCCGATCTGAAAGCCCAGGGAATCGCGGCGCGAGAGCTACACCCACGCGTCGCCGTAGTGATGGCACCGAACAGAAGGCCCAGTCTGGAGGATCCTCCCTTTCTTTGTTCTTCGCTTAGACAAAAAAAAATGGATTTTTCCTTCGATCTCTTGCGTTACAGTCGAACGGACAAATGCATCGACTTTGCTGGCGTAAAATTAACACTAGAACTACCGAATGGTCGCGCTTTATGAGACGGTCGTTTTAGCGGGTGATTATCTCGTTATCCGTGGATTTTTCGTCCTCACTGCTATAGTACTTTTTTGTAGACCGAAATATGCTCTACAAAAAAGTATTCTACCAATTTTGACAAAAACCTCACGGGTTACGAAATAATTGAGGTTGAATGGAACTCTGAATAAGACACCGGTCAAATTGACCGGTTGCGGTAGTTCTAGTGTTAACGACTTTTATTATATTAATCCTCAAATGCTATACTAGGTCCACATATGGATCTAGAGTCAATTTCTACTCCCTCTATTACAGTTATAACCACGAAATAACTAAAAAAAATGTTCATTCTTATACCTCAACCCATTATGTCCTAACGTTCCGTATATGGCACATAGTGATACATTTGATTAACCCACTAACAGAAAGAAAATTCAGGCCTTTTTTAATGGGTTAAACTCATATAGTCTCTCGGTAATTCGGTCCTTATAAAAAAAAATATTCATATTTTGAAATTCATTTTATAACTTGTATCCGTATCAGCGTATTTAATATCGTACGAAAAAGAAAATGTCCAAAAAATAATAATTATTCGCAAAGTTATATGCGCATTTCTCCCAACAACGTTACAATATCATCGAAACGAAACTTACGATATGCTAAACCACGAGTACGAGAGAGATAAGTTTACAAGACGATCACGTAGCAGCATTTTAAAATGTAATTTTTCAGCTAAAGTAAGGCCAAAAATGAAAAATGAAAAAATAAGGATCAAATAATTTTATCTAAATTTATAAAATCCGCAATAAAACAAATTTATGAGAAAATCGAATTCTCTGTTTGATTTATTGGATTATAACAATTATACAAAACGCGACACTGTTTTGAAGAGGAAAGTGATACTTCACGAATAGGACTTCAGAAATGGCCATTTTCGAAGAATAGAAATTTAATGTTTCATAAATTATTAACTACGGCGTATTTTTCCGTCTTTTTTACCCCAGTTTAATATATTGAATCGTTCAATTTCATTGCAAAGAACACGAGCTACACACGGTCAAACCTGTAATGTCCATGTATGGACCGAGTAGCTACAAGTGGTGCAAGCTTTAGGTCTAGCATTAGAGGATTAAGATATAAAAGGATCGTGGGGCTTTCTCTTTGGTAACATTTTAATATCCCCTAGAGTTAATCCAGCTATACAACCCCTTCCGTGCATACATTTCCCCTTCCCCACGTATAAAAGCGTCCACGTGTTTTGCACCACATGACTTCGCCATTGTAGGCGCCGGACAATGATAATTCTTCAAGTTTCAAGTGGTACGTTGTAATGGTTCATTGCGCGTTCGTAAATCCCTTGAGCAATGTAACAATGTAGCTCGAGAAAGGGAAAGCGGTAAGCCCTTTTCTTAATATTTTTGGATTAGATTTTCTTCGACTTTAAAACGCGTTACGCGATTGACCATGCCAATTCGCCTAGGCACAGGCGTTACCCATTTAAACGAGGAATCGTACATGTGTATTGTGTGTTCGGCGATGCAACTGCAACGGTCATAAACGTAGAAGTTTTCAAAAAATCATTAGATTAATAGATTACTTTAACGTTGACGGATCTTAGAATGATTGGATGAATCTTGAAAATGTTATAACTAGGCCTAGTTATAACCTAACTCGACATAGAAGTGTAAAAAGTATCAGCAAGAATACTATGTGTCCGAGCCCAAGGTGTACACGTACAGAGAGAAATAAGCGGCGCGAGATGCATCAAGAAAGGAGCTGAGTTTTTATACTCATAGTTGTGGCAATTATTTTGGTTTTGAATTATATAATTGTCACACACACTGGAAAAAACGTATAATTCCTACAGCGATATAATACAAAGCTAGTAATACAAAAAATAGTAATTATCTTTCATTTAAAAGTTAATTTCGTAGTTTATTTCTCTCCACGCAAAAACTAGAAAAAAAAAGTAGTCGCGATAAATATTTTGAACTCAACTACTCAAGTTTCGTAATTAGCATAAGTTTTATATAGTTGTCGCAAACATTTTTTAATTTCCGGTAGCTAAAAATAGTTACGAAAACTATAAAAACTGGTGTTAATTACCAAACTTTAGCAGTTGAGTCCAAAATAATTGTCACAAGCACATTTATTTCTTTCAGTGTAGAGGGTTCGTACTTCGTATTTCGACCAACTAAAAACTAACATCAATGACATCATTTCGAACTACACGAAGAAGTGATTTAGCTGCACAAAAACGTCAGGTATACATAATAATAAAAATCAGATAAGTTTCTGCTCACTGGAAATCAGTTTTCCCATAAGTCCACACTGGAACCGGATCGCGTTTCTCCGGGTACATCAACAGTGCGTGTGCGCCCGTGCGAGACTCTACCACGATTCTCATCCGTCAACGTGTTCCTCGACCCGTACATCGCGAGTGCCAATATTAATTTCGCGCGACAACGTTCCTCGAACGATTCTCGGGGGATCCCTCCCACCCCTTTCTGCACAGTTTCGCGCGGTACCGTCGGGTTTTCACAGATCGATCATTACCAGTCTCCCGGCGCGTCAAGGCAGAATGACTCGGAATCCATATACTCTCGCCTCTCTCGGGATCGACTCACGCTGCCGCGGCGCGTCTGGGACCTGTTCGCGTGTTACGGGCGGCGCGACGCGTGTACGCGGTATCAATCGCCGCGATTGCATGGGCGTGCACAGTGGGATGCGCCACTGTGCCGGGCGCGTTCGTTCGAGTAATTGCAAATGACATTCGTGCGCGCCTACTTAGCGGAAAGCCGTAGGTATCCTCCGAAGAGTTCGTAACGAACAACGATTATTACTCATAAACGCCGTGCCGTGCCTCGTTCCCCGGAGGGCGCGGAGCTGTGGAATTGTTGATTATTCGCGCCGCGATAGCTACATGTGTGTGATCCTTCTTTGCGGATATGGAGCTTCGTCAGAGGTGGGATTAAACTGGGAAGTAATTAGGGGGCATATTAGCCGCATCGCGGCGAAACGCGGAGTAGACTGCATTTCTCTTTTGTAGGCGCAGGGTTAAAAATAATGCATCCTCGAAATCGTTTAGATGCAATGTGAAATGGAAAAGTTTTACAAAATCGACTTAAAATTAATAGGAGATTTTGTAAATGAGACTACGATTTAATAATAAAAATAAGTAAACGAAAGAAGTATACATAGGTACTTTTACTGCATAATTATATAAATAGTATCTGTGTGTAATGAATTTTGTTAGTATATTATTTATCTCTTTACAAGTGGAGAAACCTTTTTCCGTGCAGACTAACGTTGATCAACAAACTCGAGTAGTTGCCACGCTAATTTCTTTACACACTGAGAAATATAAATTGCTCCTGCAAGAAACTAAAGTATGCATGCATGCTACATGCGTGTCCTTTGTTACAGCAATAATTATTATCATATGAGGAATACACATCGCCGTAAGAGCAATATCGCTTAGTTACCAATGTATTTGTTATTATAACAATGCGAAAAATCCCTTGGAGAGATACATTTCAGTTACTGGAGGCATTTTTTTGAACCGGTGCAGCAACTAACCCAGTATAGCTGTGGGAGCTATACGTATGGGTACAGGAGCCATGCCAGTCATAAATAGCATTGCTATGGTAATGTACCTCTTCATCGAACAAGAAACAAATTTAAACAAAAGTGGGACGGCATTTGGCGAATGTACCTTATTTTTCTACATATGTATATTGTATTGCGAAACCACTCACTCGACATATTGAACATTGCATGGCTACTAGAAATTATGCGTCGTTCAGCTCCTACAGCTATTCCACATCATTCTTGCAAGCGAAATGCGTCTAGTGCAAACGTTCAGCTTTCCCTGTGTTGAAATTGCATGGCAGTTGGAATTACAGGGCATATCATACATTTTTAATTTGGCCCCGTATAGGCACTATCGGGGCTTCCACGTCAGAATTATTGTGTCCGTAGCCTGACAAGGGCGTAGCCTTTAAAGACCCCGACGAACAAAGTGGGACATACCCTATCTAAAGGGCCTACTAAACGGGCAATATTTTACTGCAATATGTGGCTGCAACACAGTGGCCGGCAACATTGCCAACAATACCAGCCAGACTATGCAATTTAGAGGATAATATTTTTAGTATATCCCGGCCATATAGCTACACATTGAAACATGGGCCATACTGTTGCAGAAAATATTGCCGAGCCATATACTGCATTAAAATGTTTTCATGATGGCTGGGCTATAGTTGCCAATATTGCAGCCACATATTGCAGTAAAAATATTGCCCGTTTAGACGCCCCTTAAGGTTCTACCCTAGTGGGCACCTACTAAGGTTCCCGCGATCGGAGTCTCGTTAATACCAAGGAACCTAATAGGGGCCCGATTAGAGCCTTTAAAAAATGTCTACACGGATCGTAGCTAGGCAACACTATTGTTGTGCCAAAAGATTCTAATATAGCTCGAAAAGCTAGTAATTCAGTAGGCAGAGCCATTTATTTTTCTCGGTGTAACTCCAATAATATTGAAATAGTTATAGCAATTATAAAAAAAAACTAGTGCCCATTATCCAAACTAGTTGTCACAACTATGCTCATTTCTCTTGGTGGCAAGGATTAACGAAGTGTTTCAAGGTGAAACGGTCTCCTTAATATTACTCCACCTTCTTTTCTACATCCGTAGTTTCTAAAACTATAGTTTTACTATATCTATACTACGTATGTACATAACAACCCCTTCCGTAAGCAACGGATAAATAAGTAAATACGGAAGAGATAGCATACCTACTATACACTAGTTGTGTACCTTCTCAACAGTAGTTTTTGTTTATACTGTGCGTCTATATATAGAGAATTTAGCATCCTAGCTTTGTAAAAAAAGACAGTTTGGTTACACTACACTTTCCATATAAATGCAATATATTATAATACACATTTTCGTACGTTTGACAGTATGCACAACTAGGTACACAACTAGCTTATTTTCCCAAACTAAATCTCTCTCATTGCAGTATACGACCATTGCACGCAATAGTTATCTAATACACCAGCAAACGAGACAACCGTTTCCCGTTCCAATAAAAACGAGAATATTTATACGCGAGCCACAAGCGAGAGATCGTTGGTCCTACCGCCCATCCGACGCGACAGCAAATGGGATGTCCCCCATCCACGTATCTACCGGAAGAAATTGAGTCGCGAAGAAACAAATGAATTTACATCAACGCCACGCATTCGAGCTCATCGGCTCGTCCACGCGTCCGATTGGCATAATGGCGATTTTATGGAAGGGGCGGGGGATTCGCGCGGCGCGGAAGCGCGAAGGGTCGACAGGGGATGGGGAGAACGGGTGGGAGAAGCCGGGCTCTGGTAATTATTTTTCCGAGGGTGAGAACTCCTGCCAGTGACAGTTCCGACTCGGCGTCCGTTCTGTCGGAGACGCGGCACCAGGTACACCAACCGCTCTCCGCAGCGAGACGCCGGGCGACGCGCGGTTGACGCGGACGGTGGGAGGGTAACCGCGGCGAAGGACGAGGGAACGAAAATGAGTAGTGTACGGACAAAGATTCACGTCACTGGCAGCGGGGTATATCTCCGGGTCCACGGATTACGCGGCGGGACCAGCGCGGCGAAAGCTGGCTGCGGGACCCGCGGTCGATCTGCTTTTCATGGCCTTCCGAGAAGGGTTGCCCCTGGCGCGGTCGTGAAGTTGATCGGTCGGCGATGTTCGCGAACGCGATTGCGGAGGGTAGGTCTTGTCTAGCTGCGGTGACTGGTTCTTCTCGAAAACTGCTCTCGACTACTCGTAAGATATTGCATCGAGTGCTTCGCACATTCGCAACAGCTGGATTATTTTGTTTAAAGGAATGAACTCAAGCGTGTATACGTTGCTGTTGTTAACGCTTGAAGAGCAGTTTCAAGTTTCGCCGAAGAGACAAACGCTACTGGGACTGGCGCGTCCATCCAGGCTCCGCCCATTTTCGCAGCAGATATAAATACACCCCGTAGTTTCGACAGTCCGAAAGCGATCGGAAGTATCAAACGCTTTCACGTAAAATAGAGATTGCAATAGATTCCTGTGACGTTGTACGCGCTAATATTTCAGTGTACATTCAGAAAAATAAATATATAGTTGTCTCAACAAATGTGTAGTTAAAGTAAGTAAATAGTTTGCTGCTTCAACAAAATATTTGTTCAAATGGCTACATATTTGGTTAGTCGCTCGTAACCTCAATACTTAATTAAATCAAACGATTTTTTCCCTCAGTGTAGTTAACACTATATTTCCAGTGTTCGCCTGAGAAATACTTTTGTTGAAACAAACCAGCTCAGGTTAATTTTACAAAGCAGTGAAGTTTAATTAACTACATCTGTACTAATAAAATGAATTTTATTCTTTGAACAAAAAAATTAATTATTTCAACTATATCTGCAGTCCAACCAAACACACAATGATTAGTTTGACGAAATTTAACTTTCGAACGAACAATTTGGTTGGAACAAAATTTTTTTCTCAATATAGGTACTCGCTTTTTGTACACAATTAAGTCTGTTTCAACCTACGTTACATTCTTATAAAAAGCATGCCTAGGCGCGATTATCGAACTTGCTCGCTTCTCGTCGGAGGTGGTGAGAAATTGCCATTGATTCTTTGTCGTCGCACCGCCGACTCGGCAATTAAGTACTCGCCGCCTGGAAAAAGCGTAGATGGACATCGTAGAACGGGAGCGATAGACTTGCAGATATAAGGACTAGCCGAACAGCCCATTTAAGCCCCACCCACTTTCGCGATGGATTTCGAGACACACCATATAATTTCAATACATTGGAAGCTATTGGGAGCATCAAACACTTCTATAAAGGTCAAAAGCAATTCCTCTGACGCTACACAGGATAAATCCCAATGTTTGAATATGAATATAGGGAAAGATTGGTTATATTTTACCATTTTAGAGATCTTTATTTTTATTTGTCACAAATATAGACTTATGGTTCTGAATATTTTTAAACGAAGCTCAGCATATTCATTCGTAAATTTGAAAGATGGAAATTTGAAAAGAATGTGTTCAAAAATAAACGAAGGAGTTTTTCTAAACAGTGGAAATATGTACGATTTAGGAGACAGATTTTCTAAAGTGTACTACCGATATCCTAAATCACATACTACTGCTACAACTTTTATTAGGATTTATGATAAATAGAAATTTAAAAACGTATTACGTCAAATAGTAAAACTTGATAAGGCGATGGTGAGGCTTGTAGATTAATGATATTTAAACTACAAATCAAGTGTTATTGATTTAAGTGCACCCCAAATTATACCCGAAAAGACTACGATTTGTAATTGTTAATGCTTTATTAGATAAATACAGCGTGAACGAATATCAGCTGTGATCAACTATCACTATAACCGATTAATTCTTTCATATATGTGTATCTATTTCATAAAGCATTAATAATTATACATCGTAGTCTTCAGATATAATTTAGGGTGCACTTTAGCCAATAACATTTGACTTGTAGTTTAAATATCATTAATCTCGGAAATATCCCACAGCAAAAATTTGGCCGCATGAGGGCGCGTCGTACAAGTCCTACCATCGCCTTAAAGAATCTTACACTGAGAAAATAATTGCATTGCTACGCTTTAGAAGTAAGGATTTCTGAAATAAGAACTAGTTTCGTAGCAGAAGGCTATAAGTCATTTTATTAGCGATCAAAAATGTTAGAATAATTGTATTGATATCCATTTTTCTCAGAGTGTACGTATTTATATCTGTATTATACATTTATAACTGTATAAAGCATTACTACAGGCGCGCGATTATCGACCTTGGCCGCCTCTTGTCAGCGGCCGCGAAGAAGTACGAGTACCATCGCCAATCGACCCTTCCTCATGGCCGACTCGCCGATTACTCGACGTTTGGAAAAAGCGCCGACGGGTATCGCGCGTGGAGAGCCACAGAGAAAAAGTGGCTCTACCGTTATAACCTTGCCAGCGAAGAGCGGTGGGCAGACGCGGTGAGACATTATCGAAATTAATATAAAAGTTAAAGCATAACAGCTTTTTCGGGCCGGTCGGGCCTTCCGAGGAGCAAAACGACGTGCGTGGTCAAGAGATAACTGTCCGTCAGACTCGTGCGCAGTAGTTCTCATCTCGCGGGGTGTATTTTATATATACTATATTATAGTTGACACAGAAACCTGTACGCAATTCGATCGGATCGGCTCCATTTCGAGCTGAGATCGGTGGATCATGTGTTTCGTAATTATCCAAAAATTATTGGCAACTATCGCTGGTCTAATGGTTCTTGGAGAAGAAGAAGACGATGATGATGAAGAAGATGAAGAAGAAGAAGAAGAAGAGGAGGAGGTGGTGGTGGAGGACCCCGAATTATTTGGGAACGGTCCGCGGCGCAGGATGACGCTGCGAGAACGCGAGCGGCTCACCGCGGGCGTGTTGCGTGGTATTGGTGGTTCAATTTCTGGCATCAATTAAAAAGTGACGCGGAGCGAGGAAAATCAGTCATTAACGAAGCGACCCGTCGGACCCTCGGTTTGCTACCGTCGTCGTCGTGTTCTTCTTCAGGGACGTCGCAATGTCTTTGCCCCCTGGGGATGCTTTGGGTTGTGATTTAGGGGTTAAAGTGCTCGTCGATGCGCGAATATGAATCGTTTCATAGTCAATTCGATCGTGCATGGAAACATTCCTGAATCGAGTGTCCATCGTGATCGGCTCCTCGATTCCACAGAGGAGCCTCTCCGCGAGGCGAGTAAAAATCGAACAAGAGTTCAAATGTATACAGGATGTATAAAGAACGGCGGACGAGCTTCACAGAAAATTATTCCTTGTTAAAAATAGAATATCAAAGTTTCGGGACAGTTTTTTTTTTTCTAAAGCGCCTAGTTTAGTGGCTATGATTATTTGAAAAACAGCCAATAGGATGTGTCGAATAGCGAGGCACGCGTCAGTAAGCTCCACGGTTACTTTGCCGCGTAAACGCTGCCTTGCTCCTGCCTCGCAAATCGCAAGCAGAGGCTTCCCGCTCCTGCGGAGCTTGCAGTAGTAAAGACACTTTAAAGACAAACACGGCTTGACATTTTTATACTTTACATTTATCGAGGAATAACCCTAGAAAGGTACGGATACCTCTTTTAAAACACCCCCTATACGACTAAACATATTTGAATTGCTTGAAACTTTTATTGGGGAAGTGAGATCATTTGAATTAATCTACTATATAAATCCTGACTATCGTCCGATTCGTGAGAATAATTAAAGGAGCTGACAAAATGAGTGCATGTGTGTGTCCACTGTATACTGAAAGAAAAAATAATTTAGTTAAAATGACAAAACGCATCTGGTTAAATGAGTTTAGTTATCCTAACCAAAATACTAGTAAGTTGAACCAAATATTTAATTATCCTAACTACATGTTTACGATAGTTATTCTAATTACATATCTAGTTATTCTAACGTGAAAATAGCCAGTTTAACCAAACACACACACAGATGGGGGATCTATATTTCACCAAACGGTTTGGTTATAGTCTCCAGGATTTTGATTAAATTGACTGGGTTATTTTTCTCAGTCTAGAACCAATGGTTAATAGTCAACGAAAGGAATATTAACCGGGTTCATGTCCCGTGTAGTCTGGTTAGGGATTCAGTAGGAGTCATATAAGACCGAGGTTCACAATTCTTCCAAAGTAGAACATTTACCGTCAGTCGTGCCAACTGGATCTTTTGGCTCGTTTGATTGGCACAAGAGATCAACAGTGCCAATCAAATGAGCCAGAAGATCCATAGTTGGCACGACCGACGGTAAATTTTTACTTTGAAAGAATTGTAAATCTCGGTCTAAGGAATTTTATGGAGATGGTTTGGAAATATAACGATTACGTCATAGAATTCCTTTCAGGAAAGCTAGGGCCACGTCTGGACCCATTAGAGATCTTATCAAGAGTCCCCTGCTGCGGTGATGGCGCCATTAGTTCACTAAATATCCGCAAAATCCAATCAGGACCTGATAGGAATCCAATGGGGGGATATCCCTAGAAGAGAAATAGAACGCTGCCCCTAACATATTTCTATATGGAATACTGGGCCTACGAGTATAATATGACGAGCTGAACCTGAGCGAATTCCTATACAGAAAAAGTTCCTCATCGAAGCATCCCACGAAATAGTGTCAATCGCATAGAAAAGAAGTCGAATCTACGAAGTTGCCCGAAGAAAATAAGATCAAAGGACACGACCATAGCAGAGAAGAGCCGTACGGGAAGACGATATAAATCGCCATCGCGCGCGACGATCGTAGCGCACCTCGGTGAGACGTAGGTACTCTCGCGGTGAGCGCGTCCGGGAGATCCGTCTTACTCTCTCTCGGTCCACCACAAAGAGGCTGCTATCAACGAGCCGATAGAGGAAAGAAGCTCTTCTCGCGCGAAGAGAGAGAGAGAGCTCCAAAGCTCGTTACACGCCGTGACTCTGCAATCCCGAGTTCCAACTCTCCTGCCTCGTCTCCTCCGCCTCTTCCTCCTCCTACGTTGTGCCCATGGTTCCCGTCTTCTCCGCTTCGTTCGCATCTTCGTCCCCGACGGCCTGCACCTCGGCCACTCCGGAGAGGCGTTCGCGGCCACTTCGCCCGACCGTCATTAGCACCGGCCGTAATTATCAAATGCACGGTTACATGCAAACCGTGGTAATGGTTTAATCATGTAATCACACGGCTGCGAGAGTGTTGGGAAGTACCGACTACCCACCTCGGATCATTTTGACTCGAAGCTTGCTACCGTTATTTCGACTCGTTATTTGATTAGCTGCCGAGTTCAACACATCGAACTGATCCTCTTCTTCCTTAAGGACTTCGCCACTTATTTTTTTTTGCAGAGGCTCGCATCGTATCGTCTCTTATAAATTATCATAGTAAATGACGTAATAAGGGAGAATGGGGAAAAATTGAGTATTGGAGTTAATCAATATACCTAAAAGTAATCGATATATCGATACTAGCATTTATATTCTCATATGATAGGAACTATCAATTCCATGTCGTCATATTTTCCATCGATTTATATTATGTAATAAATGAATGCCCCCACATTTTTTAATTCACGATGTGTTATTTGACTGGCAACCAGACCTTAATACTGAATATATGTACCTGTTATTATCTCTCCTCTTAACGGGCAGCGAGTCAAATAAACTTGTTACAGGAGAAATCATCGAGTGGAGTTTCACTGATTGTAAGAAAAATTGTATAGGTTGTTCGATAATGCTCTATTAGTATAAGAATAAGTTCTAGTTACCTTATCAATACGTACGTATTTTTATTTGAGCTATACGTATACTTATTTCAGCTAAATGTATAGTTATATCAGCAATGCGTATTGCACTCTCTTGTTACTATTTGGTATTACTATATTATTTATACTGTTTGGTTAACCTCAATTAGCCTTAAAGTATAGCTATATCACAGCCATACTGCCCAACTATGGAGAAAGGCAGTAACTGCTAATCGACAAACTTGTGGAAAATCAACTGTAACTTTGATGCCTTTAGCCGAAGGGTTTCCAAGACAGATTACTAATAAAACCTAGCTTTAACATTAAAAAGAGGTACAAAATTTGGGTACAAAATGATTCAAGATACTCAATGGTTCCAAAAAACGCACTTCGGTTTATTTTGCTAGTTACTGCCTTTCTCCATAGTTGGGCAGCATACGTATTACTGTGTGTGACCTATAAATTTCTTTCAGTGTAGAGCAATGCTGCAGGTACATCTTTCTGACATGCATCTGATATCCTCATAATAAGGATTGTGAAGATCCCATTGATAATATCGACAGGTGATTACTGTCAGTTATTGTCAGCGGCTATCATCAAGTTTCATTTGAATTGAATTATCTTTGAAAGATTCGATGTGGAATATCAAGTTGATGGATGTGGGAAGAATAATTGATATCGATATGATCGGTAATATGCTTTGAGAGAGAAGTAATGTTGCAGGAGGTTTGTGAAATTTCCGAAAGGGGAATCTGATGAGGATTATTATAAGACGGTTATTGGGAGTTCTAACATTTTTATCTCGATCTTTTATCATCGATTGAATGTTCCGTGTACTGTTGACCCCCGAAGAGGATCAAGAAGAGTTCTCACGCTCCCTTTCTGTGGTAATACAGCTTCCAATGCACAAGCGAATTGAAAACTAGACTATTATTATTATATTAATATATTATCGTGTTATGTTACGTTATGTTGTGTTGTGTTTTGTGTTGCGTTGTTATACTGTGTTGTGCTGTGCCGCGCTAGGCAGCGTGGCGCAGCGCAGCGCAGTACTGTATTGTGTTGTTATTTTGTCGTTATTATATTAATATTTGCTCGAGTGAAGCAATTATACAAAGAGCTTTTTGTCAGAACGTGTCGTATGCATTATAATTTCTTCTAAGATAATTAACAAAATATTGATGATAGAGATTAACACCTATTATGAAGCATGTCACCCTATGCTTCGCGAAAGGAAGAAAATACATTTTTGAAAATTTTGTCAAACACATTTGAACATGGCGAAATAGGCGTGCGAAGGGATAAGAGATTGAAGATGCTGTAGATGTGAGGCTGTCCACAAATGATGTCATTCAAATTTTCAAGATCCCCCTTCCCCGACGTGATTTCATTCATGTGTCCTAACTATACCGGGAAAACCTTGTCGAGAACATGACAAATATACCGCGCCGCGTTGAAATGTGAACGAAGGAAGAATTTTCGATTCGAGGATGCGCCGCGTTTAACCCCCTGCAGAGTGAGGCGCGACCATTCAGGTGGGCCGCGGTGGCGTAGCGGCGGAACGATTCGCAGAATCGAGGCGCGCGACGCAGCAGAGTCGGGCAACGAATACGACGATGACCGAGTTGGACGCATTGGTCTCGCGCAGCAAGCGCCGTGTCCGGCCATCGGAACCGCGGGACGCCGCGATTCGCCCGCCCGCGGGACAGACTCCCGCTGGAATCAGAAGTAATCGTCTTCCACACGACGTCTTATCTGCGCCGCGGCTCCCGACACTTTAGAGAGGGACAAATTAACGTGTACCGCGGCGAGATAAACGCGAAACGCTCGCCCGGTAGGTATAGCAGGCTCGCGCTGATCCTCTCGCGGCCTGTGCTGCAGAGATCGTATCGTTTCATGATCGACGAGATAATTGAGAAAACGAGGACGAGAGTTTTGCGCCGGAGAAAATTTCGGTCCCGTTGTGCAGGAACGATCGTCTTGCGGGAGTGCAGGAAACGTGGTCTCTGGTTTGTAACTTGCTTAAATACACTGTTAGAAATGTCTGTTGTAAACTGACAAATGTGTGGGAATTTTGTAAACAATTATGTTATGAAAAAAAAAAAAAAAAAAATTCCTTGAAAATTACATAGTAAAATCACAATAAATATCAAATTGACAATTTTTTCTTTAGATTCACCTTTAGTTTCATAAGTTTAATGTACGACGTTTTTGTACAGTAATCGTATTGTAAATTGGCAAAGATTTGTATATACATATCTGTACCCCAGGATAAAAGTGTATTAAGTCCAATTTTTACAAATTGGACTTAATACACTTTAATCCCGGGGTACAGATATGGGTTTAGGAAAAAATAAATAAATAATAAAGATATGAAAGATATGAGAAAAAAAGTAGAAATAAATACAGTTCAAATTATATTAGGCTGCCACAACAGTTTTTTACGCTTGAAGAGGCAAATTTTTACAGTTCAAGTGTAACAAAACTCTTGTTGCACCCCAATATTATTGACGTATGTTATTTCATTATGAAGCTTCGCAATAATATTAATAAGCATAATATCATCCATCAATCAGGCCGGCGGAATAATAAATTGAGAGATGCCTAACAAGAATCAGTAATGCTGTTTGTTGAAAGCTCGACGATAGATTTAAAAATCCTGAACTGATCCGCAGAAGTGTGTATAAGCACCTATACGTGCTTCTCCTCGCAGGACTCGCATCTAACGGTGACGGTGTCACGGATTTCGCTCCTGAGAAAATTCGTGTTCGATTACGAACCGCCACGGTACGTTGACCAGGTGCGTTGCGACACGTAGAAAGTATCCCCGAAAAAAAAATGTCGGCACGTCGCGGCGGACAGCCGCTCGCGTAGCCGCGACGCGGCACGTATACCGACCGCGCGCGGCGGCTTATTAATAATCCCGCGGGGCTCGTGAATCCGGCAAATATGTATAACACTTTCTAATCATTAGTGACGCGCCCGTACGGGTGCCCAATTTGCGCTGGTAACGGAGAAAACGATCGCAGCCCTCTCACCCCGTCGCCAAAAATCCACCCACCCGAAGAAATAGTGGCGCGCGAGTCTCCATTAAAAAATTATCTGTTTCGTCAAACTGACCATTTTTTCCGGTTAGAATAACTAAACACGTAGTCAAAATAATCGAACGTTTAGTTGAACTTACTAGTATTTCGGTTAGAATAATTAAACTCGTTTAAACGAATGCGTTTTGTCATTTTAATCAAGTTATCTCTTTTCAGTGTACCAGTTGTCCCATCTCTCGGCTAGTGGGATTGGCGCGCAACCGCGTCTGACAGCAGGCAACCCGCCCATCAGTTGCGTCATCCGGCACAGACACACCGTATTGTATTTATTGATATAACGCGTATACGCGAGCATTTCGACTCATCCGATGGCAAAAACACGGCGACGAATACACGAAGAAGCTGAGTCTATGGAAGCGTGGTATACCAAGGTATCGCGAGAGAGCACGCGACTTTAATGAGGAGAGAAAGAAACGGTGACGAAGAAATGCCGAGTCAAACGTTGGAAGTCGAGTGTTGCAAGAACTACGAAACCAACGGGGAAGAGAAGTGAAGATCGAGGGCAAGCTTAGCGCCTAACCTGGAACCTCGTTGCTCCGGCGCGCGAGGGAGTAGAGCGAACGTCCGTGATACTGATTACCTGAAATAACCCATTAGTCCTGTATCCTCCTGAAATTACGTGGCGGAGTGCACGTCATCTTTGATGAGTTAATCCCGCGTCTCGAGCCTCGTGGGAGGGGTTGTTTCCATGAATCAGCGATATTCCGCAACCGAGGAAAATCGCGGGACCGAATGCGCGTCAGGCCTCGAGGAGCGTTTGCACCTTCCAATTTGTCGGAGGATCCAGCCTCTCATCCGCCGGATGTATACATAATTTTACTCGTAGGTATGTATCTATGTACACCCCGAGGGAAAGAAGTACGCTTTTCTGAAGTATGTGTGACCGTGGAGAAAGATTAACAATAACAATTTTTTGCAAATATATATTAGTAAAAATTCAAAAAGCAAAAATGTTATAAATGATTCTACAAATTAACGTAGCAAAAATAACAGAAATGCATATTCAATCATTCGTATTTTATTGTTAGAGAATTACTTTTTATGATTAAGATTAATGTAATGCACGCGCTGAAGAGAACGTTTCGAAAAATATCAATCGATCCCACAAAAAGTACGGGAACAGACTCCAAGTAAGAAATTCAAAAGCGATATAATTATGCATTAAGTTAAATGTTATACTGCACATAGGGCTTGTTATGTCGGATATGGATAATATCTTCAGTTATAAGTACATTGAGAAAAATAGATAAGTTAAAATGACAAAACGCATCTAGTTAAATGCATTTAGTTATTAATCGAAATACTGGTGTGAATCAAGTATTTAGTTATTCTAACCAAAAAGAGTAGTCATTTTAATCAAACAAATGAAGGAACCGTATTTTACCAAACAGTTTGCCCGTCATCACCAAGATTTTGGTTAAAATGACAAAATTTTGTCGTCCTTGTACCATTTCAAATCTTCCCTGAGCAATTTCGAAGTCAATTAATCGAAAGCAATTCAACGACATTGCGTAAAGTATCAATGCAGGGATGATCATATGAACCCGAGTTCTTCGGCTCGTCCTGTATTAAAATTCACGTCCCACGTGTGCGATGAACTCGGAGATTCCGAGCGAGAGAAAAAGACAAACGTCTTCTCCAAGTCGATCGACTCCGTCATTCCCGTCATCGCGCTCTCGGGCAGGTAGCGCGATTCGAGGATCACCTCGGGGATGATATCGCGAGCGTCTCGTAGCGCGAGGTTTCGTGAGGTTGAAACGAGGTAGCGAGCAATCACCGGCGATTTCACAGCTGTCGTCTCGGGACGCGTTGGGAGCCGCTCCGAGGTTGCGGCGGTTAGAAATACAGGAGAGATCCGTGCGGGATGACCGAGCGCATTCCAGGATCAACCGCGCGCGCGCGCGGAGCTTTCCCTCTCGAAGAAATTCGAATCGCCACCCCCCTGCCCCTCCACTGCCCCCTCCCACCATCCAGCATCCCCACTCGCGAAGCCGCACCTGAGACGTTTTAATTTACCCCTATTAAGGGGAGCTATAATCTAGCAGGCGCGATCGCGCGGGGGTCACGCCACGCGCGATTGCGTGGCGTGACGCGGCCACGCGAAGCTCCAAGGTTGCGCGGCTCGCTCGGACTCGACGAGCCGCGACGCCTCCCCTCGTTTGCCCCGGACGATTCCTCGTTTTTGCGATTTTCAGCGTGGCGTGACGAAATCGATCCGCCGCCGCCGCCGCCGCCGCGGGACCGCGCGATAATTGGAGCCACGGTCGCTCGCGGTGACATGGCTGTGTAAAATCGGCAAACGACGACGACGACGACGACGAAGACTACGCGACGACAGCAAACTCTCGCCGGGGGTGTCGCCTTGGTTGATTTTCGAGGGAACGGCGGATTCGATAAACTCGATCGTCTAGTTTACCCGGGCGTGGCGAACGCGCCGTGCAGATCGGCTGTCAGGCGAAACTGGGGCAAAACATTCTATCGGGCCGATCTAACCGGTGCGAGAGGATCGACGAGGGTGGATCGCTCCGGATCGGTCACAGCGTGAGATCCTTGGTCGGATACCGCGCGCGCGCGCGCGCGGTTAACCCCCGCCACTCCCGTTCCCGTGCATGCCGCCTTCCGTTCGATGGATGCGCACATGCACGCGCGTCATTCGTGCCCCATCGTGAGAGTTCGAGGTGTTCCGGCGAGCGGAGAGGTTTATCGAAAGAGACCGTGCACGGGTTCGTTTAACCCTCGCCGGTCCAAAAGAGATTTGTGTATCATATCGGTTCCATTTGTACACGCTATAGCCCCACTAATCACTCTATAGCCCCAGCGCCACCCTATTCTTTCAGTCGCACAACCATCTCCGTTCCACCCCCGAAATACTGATGAACCGAGCTCCCCGCGAAGCGTAAACAGTGTCGCGCGCAACGGCCTCCACGTGCAAACTAGCGAAAAGGCTACTCTTTGGCACTCACCGTGACGCGCAAAACAATCAAGGAGCGTGATCCTTCGGCGCTGGAGAGGTTCGACTGGGCCGTAGCGAAAGGCGCTCACGTCGGCCAGGACTCTTGAACGCGCACGTTGCCCGTCGCGTTCCATTCCCTGCAACACACACCAGACACCCGTGGCTGAGTCTTTGAATGGCCGTTCACACTCCCTCCCTCCCCCCCCCCAGCCCCAACGCACGCGCTATCCTCCTCAATTTCACAGATTTATAGAGAGCTGCCCTTTAATATCACCGTTTCGGACGCTGGCGCGGTAACGTCGCGCGCATCTATAGCCTAATGTCCTTATTTATGGCTTCTATTAATTACGCGTTCGAGCGATAAATAAAGCGCCGCACCCCCGATTCTGTGTAATCCGACAGCGCGATACCCATATCTATGCGGATAGTCGTCGTCGTCGTCGCTCCGCGGGTCTATCTTCGGCTGGGAACGTGGTGCTGCTCTCTTTCTTCCTCTCTCTATATGGTTCTCTATATGGTTTAATTTTATTTCGCGTTTACTATATTGAAAAAAATAACGTGGTCAATTAAACGAAAATCCTGGAGACCATGACTAGACCGTTTGGTGAAATATGGATCCTCTCCAGCTGTGTGTCTGGTTAAGCTGACTATTTTCTGGTTAGAATAACTGGACATACATATAGTTAGAATAACTAAATATGTAGTTGCAATAACTAAATATTTGGTTCAATTCACTGGCAATTTAGTTCGAATAACTAAACTCCCCTATTTTTCTCAGTGTATAAATTTACTATTTATTTTTTTATTATCTATCTTGACTATTTACTCCTATTTATTTTACTATTTACCTTGACTATCTGCTGTTTGCTGCTTCTTCTCGTTATCAATATTATTCAGTCACCCCCATGTTATTATTTTTAGTTATAATTACTATTATTATTACTATTTATTACTTTCTTTCTTGTATACTACAGATGTTGTGCTCTTAGGAGATGCCCAGGTCTTAGAACCACAATAAACGCACATTCTTCTTTTTCTTCTTCTTCTTCTAATTCTTCCTCCTCTTCCTCTTCCTCTTCCTCTTTCTCTTCCTCTTTCTCTTCCTCCTCTTCTTCTTCTTTTTCTCTCCTCGTGCAGCTTTCCTTTCCCCTTTCTCGTTCATCCATGCTTCAAAATCTTCATTGGCTCGACATTCGCGTTGCGGAATGGCAGTCTGAAGGCGATGGCGCGGTTCTCGTA
Source organism: Xiphydria camelus (assembly GCA_963678675.1). Lineage (NCBI taxonomy): Eukaryota > Metazoa > Arthropoda > Insecta > Hymenoptera > Xiphydriidae > Xiphydria > Xiphydria camelus. The sequence goes on along the minus strand of OY783201.1, from coordinate 23,472,369 downwards.
GCACGTTATCGCTCGTTAATTAGAGGCACTCTCGACGCGAGACGGCGAAGCGCGAACAACATCGGCGTCCAAAATATTGGCCTATCAATTATCCAGGTGTCCGGCGCGAAGATTATTATTGCGCGTGCGAGAGAGTACGTGTACGATGGTACGCATCGGTAACCCGAGGCTAGAGAACAAAAAAAGTCCGAGGACCGAGGCGTAAGATCGTCGAGTAAAGGGGTGAGAAGGGAGGACGTGATGTATGCGACTTCACACGTGACTCACGTGAACGTTGATATTAAGATACGTGGTGATGCATTATAGAGACATCATTCCTCCTGATCCCTCCCCCCTCGCATTCCCTCCGACCTCGTCGTCTGTCTCTCTCGCTCAACCGCGTCTTCGAACTTTCCTCTCGCCCCCTCTACGTTCGTCCGACATCTTTCTTCGATCCTTTGCCTCTTTTCTCTCTCCTTCCGTCTCTCCGTTTCTCCACTGCCGCGTCTCCTTTCCTCCTTCTTAATTCTTCCTTTTCGTCGTCACTCGTCTTCCCGATTGGAAGATTGACGAGGATTTTTCAACTAGAGGCAATTAAATCATATTCGGAGGCAATTAGTGATGGGTTTGGATAATTTGAGAATGCTGTTGCGAGTGCAATGATTTGTGTTGTGTAAGAATGTATTTATAGATGTTAAATATTAAAGACTTGAGAGGAACGTTTTGCGCGTTGCACGGCCGCGAGACTCTGTCAATGTCAGCTACCACGAGAGGGCGTTTGCGCCATTCGTTTCGCGCGAAAGAAAAAGCGCGCGTATAACAACGTATAAAAGGGCCCAGCGGACGCTGTATCTCGCACCATCAACTCATTTGCTGTTTTTATGCTGGAATAACTTATTCACGCAGTCAAAACAGAAATCGGTACAGAGATGGCTCGGTCTACTATAAAAAGGGCTGTAGGTTCCTGGGGATCCCTAATTATGCGAGAAAATAAATATCGCCAAAAATATTAAATATTCTTCAAATATTCCAAGAAATTTTTATGAAAGATTCTTCATATAGTCCGAGAAATATTTATAAACACATTTTTAAAATATGCCCCAGGAAATACTTGTAATATATTTTATAGGACGTTTCTGTAATTGTTCATCCTTACAATATGGAATATTTCTACAATATTTTTGATACCTATGTGTACCACACCGTATAGATGAGTCAACAAATTTTTTCTCGCTGTAGATATAATTAAAGATACTTTACTTTCCTCCCCCCTTGTATTTGGCTCTCAGTATATCTTTAAGTGAAAGATACACATCTAGACGCATTGGAACTAATCAGTCCGTTATCTGTATGCAGCGGTAAAACCAATATAAGTAGGTAGGTATGGATACTATGTGCGAAACGTCGTGTACTCATCCACATAGCCTAAACATATTTTTAAAACATTATTAAAACATTTTCATGAAAAATTTTAATACTACGGAAATATTTTTAAGTATATTTCAAATAGGTATGTTAAAAATAATATATCTTATTTTTCAAATATAAAAATATCCGCTAAAGAACCTGGTTTTCAACATTTCAGTAATATTTTGGAAATATCTCTGTTTTACAAAAAATGTACCCAGAAACTGGAGTGTATTTTAAAGTAATGAATAACATATTTTGCTAGTGGAATATTCTTGAAATATTAAAAGAAAAAGAATTGGATGGTTACATGATCATTCGTATCATAATAGAGTTCTCGATAGGGGAAAATACATCTCTGTGAAATATTTCAGAAATCTTTGAAATAAAATGTTTTAACCCTCTGCGCGGGCCACTCTGGGTGTGTAGCAATCCATAGTAGGCCCCTGTTTTTATGGATTTACCACTATTTAAGGAGACTATATCATACGAAGATGACCCTCAACGAGTTAAAAAATACGTTTATGGAGAGAGAACGCGGTAAAAATATTTTTGAAGCCTTATGTGCCATGTGGACAAGGGTGTGGCCTTCGTTCTCTTATCCTCGCCACAAACGCACCCGGTGCCACGGAGGTGTGAAAATGAAGAATAGGGACGGTAGAGACGCGGCCGAGCGTAGATACTGCCCGTGGCTCTCTTCTCCTACCAATTCCTCGTTCGAATCTCGAACGTGCGTCGCCCGCGGTGACTCTTTCGTTACCGAGGATCTTCGAGACGCGTGCGGGCGTGTGCGTGGCCTACACGCTCATGTGCGCCGTGAATGCTGAAGAGGTCGAGAGACGTGCTCGATGCGCGAGAGTAGATTGCCGCCGGTGGCCGTGGCTTAAGCGGAGCAAACCGTTAATTAGTTCGTTTTTCAAGGCGCGGACAAACGATAATCCTTCTCGGAAAGGCGACACTGTTGAGATGATGAAGGAGGCGGAGGAGGTGATGGGCTCGCTTTTCTAGGGAATCTTGACAAGACGCGAAGGCGATTTGAGACTAGCGATTGTGAGAAAAGATAACGAGGGAGAAAGAGAAGCAAGGCGCGAGAAGAAATTCAAAAATCGAGAGACTCGCTAGAGTCTTACACCAAGTTTAAGTGTCTACGTGTTCATGATCGACTGCTGTTTAAGTTTCTAGGAGTCGCATTCATAGTCGATACTCATACCCGAATTTAAGTTCGACTTGACGAAGCACGACTTATTCATTTAAGTCTCACTTATTACATCACATATTCATAGTTCTGAAATAAGTCGAACTCCATGAAGTAGTTGTCCCTTGAAGTCTTACTCATTAGCTTCAAGTTGGAAGATGCTCATGTTTCTTTCTGTCAAATTCCATTATTTTCATTCTGACAGCTCCTGAGAAACCCTCGATCGAACTCCTCATTATTCGCGAACGATCATTGGTAAAACGTAAATTCTTATTGATTTTTCCGTTCCTACTTCAATGACGATTTAAGTACAGGGTCTTCATAAATGATTACAGACCACGTGACAAGCCACGTGACCTACGCGCATATGCTATTTGTTGAGAGCTCGGACTAGTACCAATTGTGCAATGTTGGTTGGATATGCGCGTATAGGTCACGTGGTCTGTAATCATTTATGAAGACCCTGTACGACGCCGAGACTGTCATGTTCTGTTTAAATACCATATAAGAAGAGCCCACAGGTAAATGCGACACAAAGTTAGTTTCGTTTTAGTTTTCTTTATCTTAATCAGATTTAGGAAAGACGTCTGATATAAATTCGGTTTAGATTTAAGAAGTTAAAATTGCGATATTTAAACGATGTATAATTGATGAATCCTGTCGGTAGTGACTGAAAATAAATATGAAAATAGGCACAGATCTTAAGATATAAATGTCTAATCAATAACTGATCTCGAAATGATCAGGCGCAGGGATAAATGCAGACATTTTTATACGTATGGCTCAGTCTTATAAACCACACAAGAGCCATACATAATGATCAAGACTCAATCCTGTTCTGCTCCACACATCTTTATTTTTACTCAGGCGTTTATGTTTGCGCATCCACGAGTCGCATTGTCTCTCGATAGTTTTCCACGCGCCGAACACCACAAAGCCCGCACATTCTACTCACTACATACCGTTCAAAGTCTTGCGCGCTGAGAAAATGTTGAGTGCCGACGAGTCAATAGTGTTATGCAAAATAGCTTAAACTCATATCCGCAAAAATATCAGTATTTTTCAAATGGAACTCGATATTTGTATTCTTGCAAAAGCTTTAAAGCTCGTCGAAATTAACAGAAAAAAATGATATAAGGTTGAACGACCGTTCGTTGAACAGTTTGTGAGACATTGCCGCCTAACGCAAAAGAGTAAATAAGGGTAAAAGGGAGTTAAGTTTGGATTAATACCCGCATCTCTCCGTGGAAAAGAATCGAGAGAATAGTTCTGTGATCCGACACACGGTGAAGCCCGATATGGTGGGGGAAGCGCTTGAGTTCGTTCGAAGAGGAATGGACAAGTATCGAGAGAGAGTACTGCATAACCGTGTTTATTTTCTAATTATCATCTCGGACCACTCTATCGAGGACAATTTCAATAAAGTCATCGCCACGTACCAAATCAAATATGCGGTTTCCGCCAAGCACAGATCAGCTGTTCACGCTTCCGCGCGCCATCTTAAGAATCAATGCAGCCAATACAACTGTTTATCTCATAAATCGGCCACCAGCTAAATCTCGCGTCCAATTTGTGCCTCCAACGCGAAGCGATCTCGGAGCGCAGCCCCGCTACCTACTAAAAAAAAGGAAAAAGAGAGCAAAAGATCCACGCGTGCTCGCATCAATTACCGACTCCGCGGTGCGAGTAAATTCCAGCCCGCGCGGCGAGATCGCGAAGCAGCGGCGCGCGCGCACACACCGAGCTGTACAGACGAGCCTCGCGCGCCTATATCGAGAAATCGGTAGTGCAAAGCCTTGGGTAATTAGGGGAAGCGGATTTTTCATTTGTTGGGCATCATTGAAGTTCTGCTCATTAGCCGACGGCTGCGAGCGCCGCGGCGCGCGTTCCGTGCGCGGCTCCGGTTGGCTGCCACGGCCCGGCTCGCTCGGTCTGGTTGGTCGCGCGGTTGCCGACTGATAGAGGCGCATCCTCTCCTCATCCCCGGCTGCTCTTCTCTCTCCTATATTTTTTCCCTGCTTCAACCCGCGCGAATAGCAACGCTGCCGCGGGCGCGGGTTCCTAATGAACCGTGTAATAACGTCGCGACGCCCCCCGCGTCCTCGCGTGCTGCGAGTTACTCCTTCCGCTCTTTTCCACCTCCGCATCCGACGGCTATCCGCCGCTTCCCCCTCATCCCACCCTCGAGTCTTTCCCCCGAGGCCAGGCAAACGAATGACTCTCTTTCCAGGTGAGTCTCGCGGCCACGTACTCTATATCTCGCGCGCGGGCGCGCAATGACAAACACCGGTAACACGGGGAAACGATTATGCTTCTTCTCGATTTCGCATTCTCGTCCGCCGCTGCCTGATACGACGCTTCGTTCGTCGTCGTTTCTCGCCTCGTCTCCGCGTCTTAGGCTAAGTGCATACGGGTGTAACAAAATAAGTGTACAACATTTCAGGGGGTGATTCCTCATCGAAAAAGGGATAGGGTCTTTCATATAAAGAAACTTCATTTGAGCATCCCTTGTTAAGTTGGAAATAAATTTTAGGGGTTGCGTTTTCCACCCCTTACAACCATGGGGTAAACCAAATAAATTACTGGCTAAGTGTCTTTTTGATAGTAGAAAATGTCACGTTAATTTCAATTTTGTAACTTTTTTAGTGTTTGTGAAAAAAAATGTAAAACAAATTTTATGTACCCCCTTTAAGGGGCCTGTATCTTAACAAGGGATGCTCAAATGAAGTTTCTTTATATGAAAGACCCTGTCCCTTTTTCGATGAGAAATCACACCCTGAAATGTTTTACACTTATTTTGTATACAGAAGCAGAGAGCAAAGCAGCGATGAGAGCGGAGAGAAAAGCAGTGAAAACGAACTTATTTGAACGCATTGCTTTGCTCTGGTATACCGTGTGTTTTCGAGAATGGGGCATATAGGGGACGTGTGAGTGCGAGTGAGAGAGTCGATTAACCCGGGTGAATGCATAAGAATTCCTCTGTCGCACACTCGAACTGGACAGATTTAGGGAAATGCGCGTCAGAGAGGCTTTTACATAGGTACCCACTACATGTTTTCACTCGTCCTCGCATACACCCGATGTGCCCCACCCTCGAAAATACGCGGTATCTCTATTGAAAAAGTATCGTAGATTCTCATAGAAAACTTGTAAAATCCTCATATAGAATTGCCATGGAAATTTGACGTGCTTCAGACACAGCAATTCCAGTTACCCTCTCATAAAAATCTGAGAGAGATGAATGGGAATGTATTAGATTCTATATGTGTACCTATCTCTGTTGAAACAAATAAAATCTTGTAAGATTCTATTAGTAATTACAAATAGAACAACGTGCACAGATCTTTATTATCTTTATGGGATTCAACTTGTTTTTACGGGTACATATAACATTCGGTAAATCCCTATTCATCATCTCAGAAACACATACGAGTATAATCTAGTGCATTCACTGAAAAAAGTACTTAGCTAATCCAGCTATATTTCTGGCTGCCTCAGACAACTCTAGAAAAACATTACTAGCGTAGCAAGAATTCTTGCTATTGCGAAGAAAATTATCACTGCAATTACTATAATTTTCTAGTTGTGGCCAAATTTTTTTGATTGTTTCTATTCGTCCTTCTCAAACTTTTCTAATGGATAGGGGAGACCGGGGCCAGTTGATACGCAAAGTTGGTACCTCGTTGTCATTACTTTCCATGTCAATGCGGGGCCAACTTCACGTACCAACTAGCCCCAGTCTCCCCTATCTGAAATTGCTGTGTATGAAGCACACCAGATTCCCACAGAAATCGTCTACGGGAATCTATGGGATCTTTTCAATGGGGATATTAGCGCGATGACATCTTCGACATCGACTCACTATACGTATTCCGATAAGAAAAAGTACAGATTTGTTTTTGCCGCTTCACTCTTCGCTCTCATCGCAGCTTTGCTCTCTGCTTCAGTATGCGCTTAGTCTCAGGCTAAAAACATACACGGAACAAAAATTATTTTGCAGTCTTAGCAAAACTGGATTTTGTTGACAATTTTTACTGCCATGACAAAAATATTATCTGTGATAGCGAAAGATATGTTCAATAATGGCAAATACAGCTGCACACAATCATAGTGAAGTTTTTTTACCGGTAAAAATGTTTCCTGTCCCAGGAAATACTTTTACTATTATACACACTATTGGACATATCTTTTGCTACCACAGATAATATGTTTATTATCATAGCAAAAAGTCTTAGCAGTCTTAGCAAAACCTAGTTTTTCCTAGGACTGCAAATTCATTTTTTCCCGTGTAGGGGAGACTGAGGAAAGTTGATACGTGAAGATGGCCCCTCGTTGCCGTTACTTTTCATGGAAACGAGGGGCCAACTTTATGTATCAGCTTGCCCCGGTCTCCCGCACTGAAGAAGAGAGCAAAACAGTGATGAGAGAGCGAAGAGCAAAGCGGCGAAAGCAATCCTATACCTACCTTCTTATGGGAACACGCACAGTGAATCGCATCACCGCCATGCGACTCACTATGCGTGTTCCGATAAGAAAAAGTACAGGTTTGTTTTCGCTGCTTCGCTCTCCGCTTTCATCGTTGCTTTGCTCTCTGCTCCACTATGTGTCCAGCCTTATATTAGAAGAGATCACGCCGCCGCGAAGTAGAGTTAATTCGCCCGCGCGCGGCGCCTACTGTCGCGCCCTTCTGCGCGCGGTCCGCTCGACTGCTGCAGCTTTCGATGCGGAAGAAGCGCGATAAGGATCGCCATCGACTTTCGCGTTGTCATTGCCAATAACGACAGCGCGCGCTGCTGCGAAGTTACAGCGAGGTGCGCGGTTCCACACCATCGACGATAGATAGGTATACTCTTGCATAGGGGTGTACATTCGCGTATGCTCGAAATCGCCGAAATACGAAAGTTCGGATAACGATCTGTATTCTGTGTTTAGAGTATCGATGGATCGGGTGGCGTTATCTAATCGGGCGTGTACAGGTGCGCCCGACAGATGTTTGCTACATAAACTATTAAGATGTCCATTTCACGGGCGTTTTGTCGGTGAATGCTTGTAGGTAACTATTTAATTAATATTGTGTAAGTTTACGTAACGCGGGAGAATTGCTCGCGACCGATTGCTGGCAATCATTCCACGGGTTCTTTTGTACACGGTTTTAAGGACGCCGTTCGTTTCCCGTCTTTCGATAACATTATTTTTCGTACAAGTCAGCCGCAACTTGTATCGGTGGACTCGCGTATCAGCGGTATTTGTATCGGTTCGACGATTCGATTAATTGATCGATCAATTTGACGAACGGTGAATCAATTAGTAGCGCCGATTAAGTGGATTTTTTATGATTTCTCATGTACCTAAAAGATAAGGATAAGTAATGCACAACGTACGTATCTTAATTTAGAAGCACAACCTTGCAGAAATTCATGACCCGCGCGATACTTATTTTGCTCGAAAAAAAAAAAGAAATTAGCAATTTTTACTGCTTCATCCTGTGGCGCTGAGATTCGAGCTCATTTTCAAGAATTTGTACAGAGGACACATTCTTATTTGCAACTGTATCAGTTACTAGTTTAACTAGATATAATATCTGTTTGCAAAGGAATTTCTATCGGTTCCCCAGAAAAAAAATCTAATTACTGTGCAATTCTGTAATGCTTTTTAGGCAGAATCTTAGTTTAATGCTAGTAAACCTTATTTGTGCAATTCCTTTCTTTCCGCTTGAATTTCAAGAGAAGATTACGTGATATTCAAGACACATTTATGTTTGATAAAAACTTCACTATTTTCTTGAAGAGTTTAAGGTAGATATTTTTAACGGTGTACTGAAGTTTTTATTAAACATAAATATGTCTTAATACATATAATCTTCCCCTTAAATTCAGGAAAGCGTCACATAAATAATGGATTTCTGTACGATTGTGCTTTGTGTACAGAAGTGCTCTGTGCTCTGTACTTTTCACGAAATTCTTTTTTCCCGTAGATGCTTCAAAATGTCCATACCAGCTTTCAGACACGTTGCGAAATACTTCTTTCTTCTCTGAGATTCCCCTTCGACTACATCCTCCCTATACTCCCACCTCCGTTGTTTACACTCGTCTCCCGACTTTTCGTATACGAACGCAACCACGACGAAAAGATATCGCGCAGCCTGGCGCAGAGTGCGAGAAGAAACGAGAGGTTAGAGATATTGCGGGGCGATTCACTGGTTCGCGTAACGCGGTCCATGGCAGTTTTTATGGATTCCGGTCCGGCGGAACTTCCGGTGGGCGATCTCATCTCCAAACCTCCCGTCCGACCCCGCGACCCCCGTTCTCGTTCTGTCTCGCTGCAGTAGAGATGGACTTCCGTTTCCTGCGCGTGATTTGTCCCGCTCGCCGCAGAGTCGTTCGCCTGTGTCCAGATATACGACGCGGCCGGTCCGCGCGTTTATATACGCGCGTACGCATTTTCGCGTCGCGCGAAGTGTTGTCGGTACAGACGTAAATTGACGCGCGCGTAGTAGGTACTTCCCCGATACACAAAGTACTCTCGGAACGCGCTAAGAATATATCTCCGGAGAATATTCGTGCGAATATTAAGAATACGCTGAGAGAATATTAATTTAGATACGTGTATTCAGATACAGTAGGTATATTCTAAGATTACACGAAGTATGTGACTGAATATTCGCTTTCCAGAGCCCCTCGGAATATTTCTGTATCTCATCTCAAAACGTTCTCAAAATAGACTTCAAATACATTACACTAATCTTCTTAAAATATTGCAAGAAGATTATGACAGCATATATTCTATAAATTTTCAAAGAAAGAAATTCTGATCAGAGAAAATTATGTAACGTCATCTGGGACGCTTGATAACCTCCTGGCTTTTATGGTTGTCAGTAGCAATTAAACGTCGGTAAAATCTCCCATATCTCTCTCTCTTACGAATAGATTAAGTTCCTCCTGTATTTGGATATACTAGTTGTTTACAGATCTCTTTCGAGAATGGGCGTGGACCGTCGAACGCGCACGAAGCAATAGCGGATAAGCAGGGTGACTCAGTCGACTCGCTATTGGTCCGCGCGTTTCATAGAGGCCACGCCCACTATCGAGACATATCTATAAACACCTTTTATACGAATAGTACATGACCCTTGCAGCAAAATATGGCTGTCCATTCACGTTAGACTCGAAAGTGAAGCAACTCGTCCCCCCCTCCTCCAACGGCGTACCGTTAATAAGCGATTCGCCAACAATTAAGGCGGAGTGGTCGGAGCAAACATCGATAGGGAAGAGTGCAAGGGGGAATAGTGCAAAGTCTTAACGGTAGCTGCAGAGGGGCGAATCGGAGCGTGGGGCGGCTTTCAAATATTTACCGCCTCGCGCAAACATCGTGGCCATTATTCCACGGCGCTACTATGTGTAAATTTAATCTTTCACGAGAGCGCGCGCGTACCGCTATGAAGAGGAGCAGGAGAGTAGTGGCCCGAGCGCGGGACGCTGTCCCTGGAGAATCGGTTGTGCCGCGCGCGATGAAATGTCGAGGCGTTCGACAACGCGCGTATAGACAACGGGATAAATCGACCGATTTTCGCTTCATCTTCGCTCGTTCTGGGACGTCTCGCGATTCCACGAGGGATCTACGATTCTCCGCGTGAATCGTGATACGACCGACATCGTTGAAAGATCAGCGACTAAATTGTGAATAAAGTAGATCATTTTTTCCTCGTCTTTTCGCTGGTTATTAAATGCATGCGCATATTGCGGGAATTTTATTTCCGCGCGTTTTGTCACTTCTTGCTTCTTTTCATTCGCGGAAAGGCATATTCAATGCTTCTTTTAGAAAGCGCGATCGAATTCACTATTTCAATAAGATATAAATTGTGAATCGAATATTTAATGGATCAACTTTTCCTATTTGTCTATCGAACGAGAATCTCTGAAATGATTCCCTCCGATCTTCAAGCCACTCTAGAAATGAAATATAATAAAGCCCATCTCAAAAAATCGATATTCCTCTGCGATAAAACGTAGAACCGTTTAGACACATTTAAACAAAATTAACGAAATAAGGAAGTTAGATCGATTTGAAAGCAATTTCTACGAGAACGAGGAATATCAACGAGGACGGAGACCAAGGGAGACGAAACTTCATCCAAAGTCGACCTGCAAGTTCACGACAGGATAAAAGTGGGATAGATGCCCTAGTTTCTATTTAATTTTGAACGCGATTATCACAAAACGCAGTGGAAATGCGCGCGAAAAATGTAAAGTAGCTTTCCTACGATAAAAATATAAAGAAACCTTTTTTATTTAAACTTTCCTTCGATATCTCTCTCTCTCTCTCTCTCTGCAACTGATTTCGAAGTAATCGATTTTGAACTTCCTCTGAGCCGGGGTGTCCACACCACTTTTACCCTATCCTCTCGCCTCTTTCACCCCCTCCGAACACCGACTCCGCGATGAGGACCGACGAGGGATGAAGTTGTCTCCGCTTTAGAGATGGTCCCAACCGCGACGAAGCGCGGAGGGCGTGCTGGAATCCGCTGACTCGGCGCAGAGGTCATCCTCGCTGTTCGACGCGGTGACATCTTCATCTCTCTCTCTCTCTCTCTCTCGATATCGATTCCGCCGAGCGCGCGCCTCCTCCCCCTCCTCCTTCCAAAAATTCTCTCGCTCTTCTAGTCCCTCGAGCCGCGCGCGGCATGACTTTGCGTCGCTTAACGCCTCTATCCCGTCGATCCCTTTGTCGGCTGATCAAGACCCCGGACACCTGGACACCGCGCGCGCGCGGTGCTATCTCTTCAGGGTCACCGACGGCCTCTTTCTCACAGGTCGCGTCGCGGCAGGACGGGCGCGGGTAGGGGGTACCTACGCGCGAGGCGCGCACCGGCCAGTTAACACCGCGCCGCGGCGGTGTTTCACTGGCGAGGCGTCTCGCGCTGTTTGCCGGAGGGGTTAGAGCGAGTTAACGCCAGAGGCGATTCGTTTTGGACGGCGAGGTGCGCGTTCGGAAGGAGGAAGTGGGCTCTTCCCAAATCTGGCCGTTTTTCGGTCGGCTTCTCGATCTTGGACGGTATGATGCTTATCGCGTTGGTATTTTTTGTGCTCCTGGAGCAGGAAGCAATTTTTTTGTTGTTAATTAATGTTGGTAAACACTTTATTAGACCAAGTCAATATTTCTTAACTATTGAAATATTTATTTGGCACAATTAAATCCTTGAGGCAATTATTTAAATGAAATAAACATTTTAATGATTAAAGTACATTTTCTTGCCTTAACGAAATATTTATTTCGCCGTATTTGGAATTATATTTATTAACTATTAATAAACTGTTTTCTCGACGTGCGGGATACTTAATATACCTATATCGCGTTAAAAGTTTGCTTTATTTTCGGACGCGATAATACACAAATGTACAGGGTGAGGCAGTGAAATGGCACGATTTCAATTCGGGGTCACGAGGGTGGGGGGCTGGACCTTTGTCGTTTAGAGAAGTGAAAATGTTAGTAGCCATGGAACGTTGGTCCAGTGAGCAACGCGCGTTTGCTGTAAAGGCTATTATTGTTGTAAGTTCTGAACGCTATGCTAACATGTTGGTAACTTTTGATCTGCCTGGAATCGATGAATATGATCCTGATGATGAAATATTCTTCCAGCAAGATGGTGCAACAAGCTATAGGTACTGCCAATGTTTCAATGGATTTGCTTAGACTCGCTTTTTCTGGTCGTCTCATCAGCAGAAATGGCGATATTCCATGGCCTGCCCATTCACCAGATTTTACGGTTCCAGACTTTTTCCTTTGGGGTTACCTCAAGTCCAAAGTTTTTAAAGTAAATTTCCACTAATGTAGACCTGATTTATATCTACTAAAATAAAACAACTTTTTTTTTTATTCTCTATTTTTCGCGATTATTTTAAATCGTGCCGTTTCACTGCCTCACCCTGTACTTAAAATTTATGATCATTGTACTTTTAATTTTAAAAGATGCTTATTTATCTTAATTCTAAGCAATAGTTTCGTAATATTTTGATTGTTTCTTAATTTTGAAGCATAACCTTATGAATTGTATGCACACAATCTAAAAATTCATATTTCTAATATAATTGTATACAAAGCTTTTATCCAATACATGTGATCATGAAAATCAATATACTCCTTTGTGAAAGTTGTACTAAATATTTATTGAACTTTATATACAGTTATATTAATTTGAACATACATTTCATAACGAGGTATATCGATTTTCATAATCACGTATTGGGTAAAAGGCTTTTAAATTTTTGTATAGTGTGCAGCACGATCCATGCGACGTTTTTCTGAATTTCAAGGAAAGGTTATATATGATATTCAAAGAAATTTGTGTTTAATGAAAATTTCAATACTCTCCTAAGGTTGAAGATAAATATTTGTTATAGTGTGTGGTAGCCTACAAAAGGTATCTATAGGTATAATCGATTTGCTATAATTTACTGTACATTGTAGGTATATTATTGTAACTGTATAATGAATACCCCCCTTTGATTGGTATGATTAAAGATATTGGATTGATGCAGTTTTTGTGTTTTTTAAAATCATTTATACCTTGGCCAAAAATAAAGTTAAAAGAATTTGGCCAATTTTATGAATAAACCCGAAACTTTGTCGTTAAAACTGCACAAAGCACCTCTTCGCATACCTGCATTTGTTTTGGGATCTCCTTTTTAAACTATAATAACTTTTCGTCCAACTATCCAAATTTATTCAGGTTTCTTTTCAAACTGTGTCAAATGAGATAATTTATCGGTAACAAGAAATCACAGTCGATTTCAATATAGGGGACGCTGAAAATTGAGAAACGCAGATTTCCTATACGTCTTATAAACTTGAAACTGAATATTTGAGAATTCGTAGAATTTGATAAAATAGATAAAATAGATAAAATTCTTTTAGTCTTTAATTACACCATGTAATATGTATACATCGTACCACAAACTATTTAAACTTTACTTTTACCTACGAAGATATGGATGACTTCTAAAATAACGGTTTATAAGTGAATCCAATAGGTATATTTATTTCTTGACACTCTGACAAATAGGAACCCTTACCAAAAAAAAAAACTGTTTTCGCCATGCCTATAGGCACCGAAAACCGAACACGCGAACCATCCCGAGCGGATAGGGTCGGACCTCATCCGGGATCCAAGGATTCCTTTGGCCGAATTCACGCCCTCGGCTCGTTCCGAGGTGGCAGATCGGCCACGCACGGCGGGAAAGTAGAGGATCGTGCCGCGCGCCTCTCTCTCTCGAGGAATGCCATCCGGCACGGTCCAGCTAGGAACGCTAATGGCCCCCACTTAACATCTCAACCATCTCGAGCGCGACTGGACCCGCGCCCCTCTAGCTGAACTCCGCTCCGCTCCCCCCTCCTCTCTTTTCGACTTGATCCCCAGAGCAGAGTTAATAATCGGCAATATTTATTCCGGATTGGTCACAGCTCGGTTTGGAGAATGATGAGGAGGAGGTTGAGGAATGACGTCGCGTTAAGAGAGTCGGCCCCGCGAGCGGGTCCGTTCGGGGGTCCGACGGACGCACAAACGGACGGGCGAGCATTGTACCGAGATTAATGCCGCGGTCGGTCGCGAGTGGGTGTAACGTTGCTCGAACCTGTCGGGGCCGCGGGATGACGTGTAAATCCGATCGAAACGAGCGCGCTCGGACAGTCGCGACTGTCCGCGCGCGCGACTCTGTGTGGACTATCCGCGAGAGGCGGGTTCCCGCTCGCTCGTTTCCGCGATCGTTTTTCCTCGTTGGGGATCGTTAACGCGCTCCGTTGGGTAAGGACCGGTTTATTCACCTCCTGTTAAATTTATCTGAGAGGTAATTTCTATGGAAACAGTATTGTCAGCACAATTGTATCCAAGGTAATTATCTGCTGGGTAAATTTAACCGAAGGTGAATAAACCGACCCTAAGAAGATTTGTTGGCTCGCGCGTTTATAATTACGATCGAAGCAAGACGAATTGCGCGGGCTTGGGAATTGCACGCGAAAACAAAATTTAATGCGAACAGTACTCCAAACTGCATAAGCGCATATGGTAGGCGCATGGCGATATTAAATTTGCAGCAAAAAAATGTAAAGTTTACCAGGAAACTGTAAAATAAATTGCAGACTAAGTATATGTATGTACCATATTATAATGCGATATAACGCGAGACTAACCCTATCTCTATATCGAGCAGTAGTTACAGCTTCCGTTCACGAAATTGGACATGTATTAGAATCCCCTCGTATATCGCATTTGTACGCGGAAATACCAGTATCAGAAAATTTTACTGTATTTACAATAAAAAAGATACGTACAAGGGTTTTCGGATGTTCCTATTGTGCAGAGCAATTTTTCCTTGGAAAAACTAGTAAATTGTAATGTAAACTATCACGATTTAATATTTTCAAAGGAAAAATTACTGTGCCGCACTGTAAAAATATCTGAAAACCCTCACATGTGTACATCTTCTATTGTAATGTAAATGACATCTTTTATAGTAAAATTTATTGGTATCAGTCTTTCCATGTACACATTCGGTTGCCATATCGAGACGTAATACAGTGTGCAGGTCATGCAATATAGCTTTTCTTCAGTATTTTGTGTTTCTTCATTTATCTTCAACCGATCGTTATCTCTCGATCGTTACAATACGAATGCGAAAGGGGGGTGAAGATTATCTTCTATTTACAAGCTCCTACGCCAATATTTCTAGCGCCAAATCGTAATCATGTTTCGATCGAGCGATCAATTAGGGTGATCGAGCAATTGATTACACAATCATTTTTATATTGCAAATAATCATTATACATTGCAAATGTTTTCACGCCATTTATAAAATTCAATTAACTGACGATAAATAATCATTATTTCGTCTTATTTTTTGGGTTATTTATTCAAATTATTATTCACTCGGGGCAGTGCGTCGATGTGATTTTTTGGATTATGAAAGTGTGATGCATCCACATCACAGTATTATCGACTTCAGAGTAAAGCAATTTATTCCGTATCTTGCAATGTATTATTGTCACACAGTATCTTAAAAGTTACGACGATAACGTATCGCAAAAATCAATGTACCAAAGCAGGTATATTAGCGCTCAAAAATGGCGAATTGATCAAAACGACGTTGCTAACTCGCGCGAAATGTTCTTCAGGTCGTTTTTAATCCTAGTGCTGATCGGTGCTGCCGTTGCCGACGTTGACAGCGGCAGCTCGGAGGAAATACTGTCAAAAACTGATAACGAAGATGCTTTTCTAACCACCGTAAGTGTAGTGTCGTAACGGTTCAAGTTTTTTTTTTTATTAAAAAGGAGGTCATCCTCGACGCAACTATTTTTTTATGCTACGATCCGCAGTATCATAAGCATCGACATCAAACGCTGATTAAAAGGCATATATTTCTGTTTAGATTCAATTGGTTAAGAAATACGGTTATATTGGCGAGACATACCGAGTCCAAACTGAAGATGGTTACATTCTGGAAATACACCGCATAGCGGGAAGCAAATTGAGTCCCGCGGCCGAGGATAAGCCTGTCGTCTTCCTTATGCACGGGATTATCTCCAGTTCCGCCGATTGGGTCGTTAGTGGACCCGATTATGGTTTGGGTACGTAGAAAATGAAATATTTTTAAATAAATTTAAATGTGTTCTAATGTAAGAGTAAACGCTGCAGTCGAAGTACAAGTTAAAGACCGATTATCTCTTAAAAACGATTGGAGATGTCGAAGAAAGGGTTAAATAAAATATACTTGTCTACGTTTCTACTATAAAAAAGCTACTCTCGATTTTTCACACATCTTTACTGCGTTCCGAACGAATCGCGTTCAAAGTTGAATTGAAATTGAGACGTTTTTTCCACTTTTGTCCTACCTTTGCACAAAACATGGAGCGAATTGTTACAATTTTGTTTAAGTGATAAGATAAAACCATTAATTGCAGATTTGGTTGTAATTTTCGTAATGAAGTACTATTAAATTACCCTGCTGAGACCTTCGTATATTAGTCTTAATTAGATTTGGAATATTTTAAGAAAGAACGCGAATATAGTGGGTGTTCACGGATCTATTCCGAGGCTGGGCGTGAATTATCGTACGTGTGGGAACCAATAGCGAGTAAGCAAGATGACTGAGCCGGCTCACTATTGGCTCGCTTTTTGCGTAGAGACCGCGCCTAATTTAAATATAACGTTCCATTGCCCGTCACTTTTTGAAATGAACACCGACCACTTATATTCAATGTCGTAAACAATGCAGTCTACGAAACATTAAAATACATCGAGCATCACTTTCAACTCTAACTTCAAAAACAATTGGAAATGTTTGGAAAAAAAACTAATTAGAAAATACTTGCAACCAATCTGGTCATCTATACCAGATGAAAGTTAAATACCAATATTATTATATCATCGTTTCTATATACGATATTAATAGCTCCAACTAATTAAAACCTTCTTTAACCGCTTATGGTGACAAATCCCATCAACCTTCGACATTATGACGACACTGCCGCAGCTTACATCCTCGCCGACGCCGGTTACGACGTCTGGATGGGAAATGCACGGGGTAGCACATATTCCAAGCGCCACGCGACTATCAAGGACCTAAATGGAGCGGAGTTTTGGAACTTCAGCTGGCACGAGATCGGTTATTACGATATTCCCGCCATGATCGACTACACTCTCACGCATACCAATCAGGAGGACCTCGTGTACATCGGTCACAGCCAAGGAACCACCTCCTTCCTCGTCATGGCATCTACCAGGACCGAATATAATAAAAAAATCAAGGCTATGTTCGCCCTCGCACCCATCGCCTATATGGGCCACATGACGAGCCCACTCATGCAAATGGTGGCCGTCGGCACTAATGAAATTGCAGTGAGTCGAATTTTTCTCCTTACGGAATTATGTTCCGAGTGTTAATTGATCTGATATGAGACTAGGCGTGGACTGCCAAATGCGTGAACCAATAGTAACTGACTTTGTAATCACCCACCGTACCCGATGGTTCGCTATTGGTTTGCGCGTTTGGTAGAGACCACGCCTATTCTCGAAACATATCCACGAACGACCGGTATATTTAGGAAGCTCTAATCGGACGTGTCAAAGAATCTCAACACCATGCGAAATAAGTAAACCCTCTTTCAGCTGCTCCTGAAACTCATCGGTGCTAACGAGTTCTTGCCTACCTCGAGATTCATGCGTCTTGCTGGGGCTGCTTTCTGCAATGACGACGCACTCACGCAGCTTGCTTGCAACGATGTCATCTTCGTGATAGCCGGATTTGACGCGGACCAGTTCAATAGTGTAAGTTCTTTTTTTTTTCAATTTGGTAGGGTAAAAATAGGACAAACGCCCCACTGGTCGAAGAGCAAGTTCAAAATGAATTATCTTCAAATCAATTGCAGATATCGAAGAAAAGTTTGAATAAAAAATATTTGTCTAAGTATATGTTTATCATAAGAAATCTACTTTACATTTTTCATATATCTCCGTTGCGTTTCAAAATAATCGCGTTCAAAATTAAACAAAGACTGAGGACGTCTATCCCACTTCAACCTTAATACTCGCATGATGTACTTTTGTATTTCCTCAACGTTGTGGACTGAATATTATACTTCTGATATTTTCCTTCCATATCGCGCAATCGCAGACAATGCTTCCTGTCATCATGGCTCACACACCGGCCGGCGCATCGACGCGACAAATGTTGCATTACGGTCAGAGTGTACGTTCTAAGAAATTCCGTTGGTACGATCACGGAGCCGTGAAGAACTTAATGGTATACCACTCCATCACACCACCGAGCTATGACCTCAGTCTGGTGAAAGCTCCGGTTCATTTGTTCTATAGTACCAACGATTGGCTCGCCGCAACCAAGGTGAGGAATTTGTAAAATTGTAATGAATTTTTTAACTCAGATCGACCGGAAAACGAATCCCTATAGTTTCAACACTTTCGATTGAACCGTTTCACTCATTCATCCATATTACGGAACCGGTTTTATTTATAAAACTGAAGGTTACCTAAGCGTGACGTCTTTGGAAATATTTTTGTTGTCAATTTGTTATTAAAAACTATTATTTAAATAAAGGAAAATCGATTAAATTATAACCTAATTCATGCTTCCGTACTATTTTATGATAGCAAATCTGAATCAAATTCCTTGTCAAGTTGTCGATTATGTCGTAGGTTTATATCTGAGCCCATCCATTCAATTTCCACCTGTGAGAAACTGAGATATGACGTCCTTCGATTAAGAGGAATAATTGACACTGCTTTCCCTGACACTATACAAAATTCACCACGGCAACGCTATTCTAATACTGCATTTTTCAACATTATAATACGCGAATTTGACAGATCCTTTCTCTTTGCGTAAAAATAATTATCTTAACCCTCTTAATCGAGAGATCCGATATAATTTCGCGTCTAGGACTAAACAAAGTACTTTCCATAAACTACAGTGATATCATTCTGTCATTTCAGGACGTCGATACGCTTTACAGCGAGCTGGGAAATGTCGTCGAGATGACGCTTGTTAATAACCCGAAATGGAATCACGTGGATTATCTTTTTGGCATCGATGCCAGGAAGAACGTGTACGACTCTATCATGAAAACTTTAAAAACAACCTACTGAGTTTGAAACAGCGTGTAATTTTATATAATCGGTCTGTAAATAAAAATAAGATAAACCTCGAAAATAATAATTGTTCCCTGCTTCATTATGCCGGTGTGAAACACTTCCTAATTGCCAATGAATCTCTACGTGCTTTATGAAAATTCGTGGAGAATTATATTTCAGCAGCTGGGAGTATGAATTCGTATATCAAAAGAAAGTGTTTCAGCCACCGAAGAAATTGTGCGTACACGCAGTTAGAAATTTTGTGTTGGAATCGGTTCACCCATATTTGCATGTCAAAATTGACAGATTTTTCATTTTAATCTAGCGTTCTTTGCGTTAATATTCCTTACATTTCTATAGCTGATTGTGTCAACTCATATGTGAGAAAAAATTATTTTATCCATCGAAGAAATCGAATGTACATAAATGGAAAACTGTTCTGAAATCTTTCCATCCGTTTTAGTATGTAAAAATTAACCAATTTTTCATATTAATTCAACATTTTCTGTGTTAAAATTAACACAAAGAAAGTTAAATCTATACAAAAAGAATTAATTGATTTTAACCAACTGTGTAGTTCTATTTCAGTGATTTATTAATCGATTTTTAGACCCACGTTTAGAGATTAAAGTACCTATGGACAATAGAAAAGCTAGAATTTATCAGTGAGTCAAGCAGATCGCATTATTAACCTATACATAAATTGGATTATCCGACGTTCTTGTTTCTAACCAGGCAAATTTTCTATTTCTCGCACCAGATACACGGTCTCGACTGAACTAGTTATGAGCGATAAACGAAAAGGAATATGTTTACGATAAAGTTATCGCTCAGATGTCTGTGTTATACGGAGTGACAGGGGCGCGTTACTAACTCGGCCTATATAAGTGACAGCTAAATAAATTCTTATGAGAATAGGAGAAACAATTTGATGGTCCCTTATTATCACTACCAATTATGATGTCTAGGAATCATGAAATTAACTGAAACAATCCAATTTTCCTCTAATAGTTTAAGGATTTTAAAAGTTATAATGTATAACGTATAATGTATAATGTATATGTATGCAAAATGATATACTAAACAATATTTAGTTTAGACTTAAAAATAAGAAAATTTAAGTTATTTTAATATTTATTAAAAATTCTTTCCACGTGTAGATCGTCTAGAGCCCAGAATAAATAACGTATCCACCGATCCACCGAGGTTAATTTCTCGAAGGCGGATAGGCGGAAAGGGGTTAACTATGGCGACACGGCCATGAAGTAGTTTATTCGAACGAACGAACGAACGCTGCCGGTTCCCAGTCGAGCACAAAAGGTTGAAATGAATCGCCTCCGGAGAGAGCCACAATAGATAAATGAGGACTTTTTTTTTAAGGAGGTTCTATCGGCAATAGAATTAACAGAGCGATTTGATCAAATTCGGTAAATCGAAAGATTTGTGTTAGGATTCTAGGGTTAAATTTTTGTAACGACCTTGTATAAAAAATATAGAATAAATAAATAGGTGAAAAATCATCAGAAAAATTTAACTGAAGCGTCCTAACACTTGTATCTATAGATTCAGAAACAAAAGAGATTAATGTGCTGCTTCTCATATGATTCTATGTTAAATGGGGATTAATTAATTTATTCTGTATGGCTTATACAAGTTAGTGAATCGTCACAAAAATTTAACCGAAGAGTTCTAACACTTATATTTGTCGATTTACTGAATTTGACCAAACTCGTTCTGTTATTCTATTATTGGTAGAATCTTCTAGAGGCGCAATTGGTACCTTGGCAAAAAATTAAGCAACACTCTGAAATCAATATTTAGCTGATATTGATATCAAAGTACATATTGTATCCTCAGTCTAATTAAAACGCTAATACCTACGTGAGTTTGACGATATAAATTTTTTTCTGATAATCTTTCAAAATGCAGAAATATTACAGTATAGTATAGACATTCTTTTAAAACATGAGAGATATATCTCTCTGGCGATGCAATATAATACAAAACTAACATACCTACGTCGTGCAATAGTTACAACTTTCGCTCATGGAATTTGAGATATGCATTGGAATCCCCTTGCATATCATATATGAGTACACTGCCCGTAAATTACATAAGGCGATTTTGAGGAATCACACCCTCCGCCCTCCTTTATATAAGACTCAGTAAAACTTCCCCCACCCCTCCCCTCCATATATTATAATATTGTGTAAAAAAATGAAATTCAACAATCTCAATATAAAAAGGTTTGTAGAGCTTCTTAGACCAGTTTCTGTTACTTATTCAAAATGCATGGCATCACTTAAAAAAAATCTTGCAATGCTATCAAAAAACTACTTTTTATTCTCTTTTAACAGTTATAAATGTAGTTAATTCTTTTTCACTCTATTATATGTAAGAAATGAAAGAAGAATTCCTTTAATATTTCTTACGGAAAAATTGACCTAACCTCTTCCTCTTACTAGCATAAGTTACCATAAAGATTTGTATGGACCACTCCCCCCTCCTATCCAGCTTACATAATTTACAGACAACCCCTTATCATACCGAGACATAATACACGTGCCGCTCATACTATATAGCATATTTTTGTTTTTTTTTTGTTCTTTCATTTATCGTCAACCAATCATTATCTCGATCATTACAGTACGAATGCGATAACTGAAAATTATCTCTCATTTACAAGCTTCTACATCGATGTTTCTAGTGCAAAATCGTCATCATATTTCTATCAAGCGATCGATCGGGGCTATCGAGCGACCAAGCATACGATCATTGCAAACTCTTTCACGTCACTTGTAAGATTCGACTGACTATAAATAATCATTATTCCGGCTTATTTTTCAGATGTTACTCATTTAAATTATTATTCACTCGGGGTGGTGCCTCGATATGAAACTTTGGATTATATACGAAACTGTGACGCATTAACATCATGGACTCTAAAGTGAAGCATTCTATTCCGTATCTTGCAATTCGCTATTGTTACGCGGTATCTTGAAACTTGCGACGATAAGATATCGCAAAAATTGATTTGCCACGGGAGCGCGCTATATTAGCGCTGAGAAATAGCGAATTGCCCATTGCTAACTCACACGAAATGTTCTCCGGGTTGCTTTTAATCCTAGTGCTGACAGGTGCTGCCGTTGCCGACGTCGACAGCGGCAGCTCGGAGTTCGCAGGAAAAATACCGTTGAAAGCCGATAACGAAGATGCTACTCTGACCACCGTAAGTGTCGTAAATACTGAATTTTTTTGTGTAAAAAAAAGGCCATCCGCACGCGATGCATCTATTTCTCTCGTGCAACGAACAGCCATACACTAATTCAGAGATATATTTCTGTTTAGATTCAACTGGTCAAAAAATACGGCTATATCGGCGAATCATATCGAGTCCAAACCGAAGATGGTTACATCCTGGAAATGCATCGCATAGCGGGAAGCAATTTGAGTCCCGCGGCCGAGGGTAAACCGATCGTTTTCCTTATGCACGGGCTTCTCTGCAGTTCCGCCGATTGGGTTATCAGTGGACCCAATAACGGTTTGGGTACGTAGAAAATGAAATATTTTTTAATTAATTTAAAGTGTGTGTGTGTGTAGGATAAAGTGGGATAAACGCTTCAGTGAGATGAGATGAAGATCGATTATCTTGAAAACGATTGCAGATACTGAAAAAAAGTTTAAATAAAACATGTTCATCTATGTTTCTACTGTGAAAAAGCTCCTTTCAATTTCTCACATATCTCTACTGCGCTTCGAGATAATCGCGTTCAAATTTGAATGGAAACTGGGGTGTTCATTCCATTTTTGTCCCACCTTTGCACAAAATATAGAGAGCGAATTGGTACTGGTGTATGTAATACAATTTCACCAAAATGACAAACTAAAACATTTCATTGCTGATTTGGTTGTGATTATCGTGACGTGGTACAATCAAATCACCCTGCTGAGACTTTTATAGGTTAAGGGGCTCCTTCGCGCTGAGATCGGCATCGATGCATGTCACACTTACCAGTATCACAACACTAATCATAACGTGTATCTGACTGTCCCTGTATCGGTATCTCTATCTGTATCGGTACCTGCTAGTAATGATTGCCTTCTGCATCACTATTCTGCAACTGATACCAATTTCTTTGTTTTAACGTGTATTTCTCGGTGTCTCGTATTAAATCTACAAATTTGTTTACAATATCGATAGATCAGGAATTTTGGAAATAATTTCTGAATATGTATAAATTATATCCATGGTTGTGTAGAATTCCAAGTCGAAGGACTATTCAAATAGAAAACTTTGTGATATAGTAGTAATAGATCTGGGCAAAAAGTGTATTGAAAAATATTTAAAGGCGGATCGCGTAATTTTGTTACAAGAAATATAATACATAGTGTTTTAATAATGCCATTGTAATAGCGATATACACTGGCTGGAGAAAAATTTAAGATTCGCGTTCTGAACTGATGTGCAGTCTCGTGATTCTGTCTCGGTGTGTATTCTAAACTTGTACTTGATCCATGTATTGCCATTTGTATCGGTACAAGTATTCGATAGATACCGAACGTGAATGGGCCTTTTTAATCTTAATTGGCTTTTGGGGATATCCGGTATTTAAATTTAAAATTCTATTGCCCGCGATACTTTTGGCATGAACTTTAACCACTCATAATCAAGAAGCCTGCCAAATGTTATCATACGGATCATCGTACCCTATTCTAACTTCCACAATAATTGGAAATATTTGATAAAAAAAACAAATTGCAAAATCCTAGCAAACGACGTAGTTACTTATTCACTATGTGCATGCAAACACTGTTATACTTCAGTGAGCATGTATGGCAATATACGTACAAAGCAAATGCCATGCGAAAAGTACCGACGTATCAAACAGATGGCGCTGCGGATATGCATGTGTACAATCATACAGGCCCACTAAAGTATAACAGTATTTGTACGCACATAGCGAATACGAAGGAAGGTAAAAGCTAAAGAGCAATATCATCATCGCGTTTCCATATATCTCTAATTCCTCAAAATCTTTCTTCATCGTCCATGATTACAAATCCTATTAACACCTTCAACAATACGATATCTCTGCCATAGCTTACATTCTCGCCGACGCCGGCTACGACGTGTGGATGGGAAACGCGCGCGGTAACACATATTCGAGGCACCACGCGACTATCAAGGACACAACGGGAGCGAAGTTCTGGAAATTCAGCTGGCACGAAATCGGTTATTACGATATTCCCGCCATGATCGACTATGCTCTCGCGCATACCAATCAGGAGGACCTCATGTACGTCGGTCATAGCCAAGGAACCACCTCCTTCTTCGTAATGGCATCCACGAGGACCGAATATAACAAGAAAATCAAGGCCATGTTCGCCCTCGCACCCGTCGTCTATATGGGCCACATGACGAGCCCCTTCTTTAAAATGATGGCCGTCGCCACAGGCGAAATAGGAGTGAGTTTAGTTTCCCTTCTTACTTCTTATATGTCGAGTATTAATGGATCTGATTTGAGACTAGGCGGGGACTGCCGTATGCGTGAACCAATAGTGACTGACCTTGCAGCCCCCCCACCATACCCGATTGCTCGCTATTGGTTCGCACGTTCGATATAGACCACGCCTACTCTCGAAACATATCCACGAACGACCGGTATATTTACGAATCTCAGTCGATACTACAGGAAATTCTAATCGGACGTGTCAAAGAAACTCAACACGATGCGCGAAATACGTAAACTCTCTTTCAGGCGCTTCTGAAGCTCATCGGTGCTCACGAGTTCATGCCTACCTCGCGCTTCTTGCATCTCGCTGGCTCTACTTTCTGCAATGACGACGCACTCACGCAGCTTGCTTGCACCGATCTTGTCTTCGTGATGGCCGGATTTGACGCGGAGCAGTTTAATAGTGTAAGTTCTTTTTCTTCAATTTCGTAAGGTAAATAAAAGAGGGATAGACGCCCAGAGGACGAAGAGCAAATTAAACATCGATTATCTTAAAATCAATTGCAGATATCGAAGAAAAATTGAAATAGAAAATGTTTATCTATATTTCTACTATAAAAAAGCTACGGTATATTATTCACATATCTCTACTGCGTTTCGAGATAATCGCGTTCAAAGTCAAACTAAGACTGAGGCGTCTATTATCTCACTTTTACATTGATACTCGTTTGATATACTTTTTTATTTCCTCAGCGTCGCATAAGCTGAATATTGTATAATACTTGTGAGCTTTTCCTTTCATATCGTATAATCGCAGACGATGTTTCCTGTACTCGCGGGTCACACACCGGCCGGCGCGTCCACGCGCCAAATGCTGCATTACGGTCAAGCTATACGTTCCAAGAAATTCCGTTGGTACGATCACGGTGCCGTGAAGAACTTAATGGTATACCACTCCATCACTCCACCGAGCTATGACCTCAGTCTGGTGAAAGCTCCGGTTCATTTGTTCTATAGTACCAACGATTGGCTCGCCGCGACGGAGGTGAGGAATTTGCAGAAATTCAATTGATTATTTAACTCTGATCAACCGGAAAATGAATCCTAGGGTTATAGTTTCTAACACTTTTGATAGAACTCTTTCATCCATATTTCGGTTTTATTCGAAAAAATATTATATAATAACTGTTATATGAGCTTAATGTGCTTGGAAATATTTTATGTGCTAACTCGATATCAGAAACTATTATTGAAATAAGGAAAAATCGATCAGATTGCAAAATAATTGAAGGATGATGCTTTTATACTATTTAATGCTACTAAATCTCAATAAAATTCGTTATCAATCAATTTCTACCATTAAAAAACTGGGACATGACATCATTTGACTTGCAGAAAAGTTTGATACTGCTTTCTCTGACACTAGACGAAATTGTACGCGGTAGCGTTATTCTAATACTGCATTTTTTAATTATATAATATATCAATTTGACACTATATTTCCTCCTCGAGTAGAAATCATTATCCCCTCTCTCTCTCTCTCTCTCTCTTAATTGATAGATCCGATATAATCTCACATCAGTAGCTAAAAAAAAAAGTACTTTCCATAAACTGCAGGAAAATTATTCTGTTATTTCAGGACGTCGATGTGCTTAACACCGAGTTGGGTAATGTTGTCGAGATGACGCTTGTCAAACACCCGAAATGGAATCACGTGGATTATCTGTATGCCATCGACGCCAAGAAGAACGTGTACGACTTAATACTGAAGACCTTGAAAACCACCTACGGGGTTTGAAGCATCTTGTGATATTATATAATCGGACTGTAAATAAAAATAAGACATATGCCTCGCAAATAATTATCCTCTACTTCATTATCCAGGTGTGAGATGCTTCCTAGTTGCCGATGAATTCCCAAGTGCTTGTGGAATTCATAGAGGATTATAGTTTGGCAATTGATCGTATGGATTTGTATGTGAAAAGGAAGTCTTTTATCAATTGAAGAAAACATACATACACCAGTTGGAAATTTTGTGTTGAAATCGGTCGATCCATTTTTGTATGCCAAAATCAACTGAATCTTCATACTAATTAGTACATTTTTGTGTTAAAATTAACATAAAGCATATTAAAATTAATACAAAGAATGTTCAATTTACTCGAAGAATCAATTGATTTTGATATATAAAAATTGATGGACCGATCCCAATAGAAAATTTGCAACTGTGTAGTTGTAACATTTCAATGATTTATTAATCGATTTTTGAACCCGCGTCTAGATAATATTGTAATATAAATATTATAATATTATTATAAGGGTTAGAATTTATCAGCGAGTCAAATAGATCGCATGAAGAAAATGGATGTAACATTACCTACTTATGTAGGTATATTGAACTACTCAAACGGAAAGGCAAAGGTTTACGATAAAGTTATCGCTAATCTGCATTATATGGAGTAAAAGAGACGCGTCAGTAGCTTAGCCTATATAAGTGATAGTTAAAAACATTTGTACGAGAATAGCAGAAACAAATTCATTAGCCCTCGTCATCACTATTAATTATGATAGTGATCAATATAGGAGCCACCAAATTAACTAGAGCTATAGAATTTTCCTCTAATAATAATTTAAACATCAAGAAAGTTACATCACATAAATAAGACCCTAAGTATGAAATGTTTAAGTAAAGAATATTTTGTTTAGATCTTAAAAATTAAAAAAATAGAAATGTCAATGCACCATAATACGGGCTACTGTGAATTCAAATCAATTTTTTCTTATTTTTCGTCCAAATTTTTCGAATCTATAATTTTAAAAAATTGAAAAAAAAACATAATTTCCGGTCGGCGGACACCATGAAAAATTTACCCATACGCCAACTTAAGAAATCTATAATATTTTATTATTAATAGATATGGGACTGTCCATATGTCTCGCACTCACAGTAGTCGACAGTAATTTTTACGGTAAAATGTAGCTCTAATATTTATTGAAAAATTCTTTTCGCGTATAGATCGTCCGGAGCCCACAATAAATAACGAATCCACCGATCACATACCGAGGTTAATTTCTCGAGGGCGGATAACCGGAAGGGGGTTAACTACGGCGGCCATGGGGTGGTGTGTCGTTTATTCGGACGAACGGACGCCGCCGGTTCCCGGTCGAGCACAAAGGGTTGAGATGAATCGCCTCCGGAGAGAACTAGATAAATGGGCGCATTTTAAGTCGCTTTTGCGGGGGCCGGTCGTACCTACTACATACCACGTCGCGTGTCCACGTCTGCACGCGCGTCCCGCTCCTCTTTCTCGCGCGGCGAGCGTGCCGCGGACGCGACCGGCGTTACCCGATCGCTATCGAGTTCCGGCGGAAAGGAGAGGAAGCGCCGGAATGAGTCCGACTGCGGTCGAGCGATCCGGGACGAAATTCCCGAAAGAACGCCACGTAATGGGATTATTCGAGTTGTGGAAACTATGTTATCCGAGTTGCGGAATAAAGCTGCAATGTACACCTATACGATCCGATGCGCTTCTTTCGAAGATATAATCATGTAGATGTCTCGTGCCGCGCCGGGATTCGCCTCCGAGAGAAAACAGCGACTCTGCGCACGGACAAAAATGACTTTGCGGTCTTAGCAAAATTGGGTTTTGCTGAGAATATTTTGGCATCATGAGAAAAATATCATCTGTGGCGGCAAAAGATATACCTATCGAATATATATATATATATATATATATATATATATATATATATATATATATATATATAACAGTACAAACGTTTGCCGGGATAGCAAATATTTTTATTGAAAAAAATTTTACTGCGATTGCAGTTACATTTGCTATCATTGGACCTACATTTTGCTGCCACAGATAATACTTTTGTCGTGGTAGCGAAAAGTTCTCAGCGAAACCTATTCGGAGATGGAGCGAAGCAAAGGGACCGCGATGACGAAACGGAAAACTGTTCGAGGGGATTGTTTTACCTCGTGGAGAGAGGGAGGAGGGTTTCTCTTGCTCGCTGTACATCCATTTACACGAGACGGGGAGTTGCGAATCGGCGGCGACAAAAACAATCGCGATATCAAACCCGGAAAGATGAGATAAACACTCGAGACGCTTCGCCGTGACTGCGGGACGTAGGATTGGCGAGAGGAAAGTTAATGTTTGGAGAGAGAAGGAAGTTACATTTTTTTTTCATGCCGAGGAAGCAGAGTGTCTCGAGTACAGAGCACGTTCTACTTTCATGTTATTTTGTTATTTATGCCGTTGACGTGAGGTATTGACGGTAGTAATAAGGATTTCGTATATACATAGGTCGCGATTATTTTATAATATAATTTAATATATGTGTGTGAGGTAGTTATATTTCTTTGAAGGAAAAATATAAACACGAGAGAGAATTGTGTAACGTCTGCTATAGTGGGGGAAAGATGTATAAAGTATTTCTACACTGAATCTCTCTATATTTATAGCGGAATTAATTATATTATATATTAATTATATCATTAGGTTCGGTTCATTTCATCGATCAATATTTCGTCGATAACTGATTTTACACAAACAGTTTCACGTTAATAAAAACTAGAAGTATCTCTCTAATTCTGGTTCTTGAAGTAGGAAGTCTTCAATCGTACCAACCCATATAATCGAGTTAACCCATTTGCATCATAAGGAAATATGAAAAAAAGCCCTTTGCCACCAAACTTTTTCAAATTATATTTAAGTACAAGAAAGTTGAGCGCATATATGCGCTCCGGTGATAGTGACCAGGAAAATTGAGCGTATATATGCGCTAATGATGCAAACGGGTTAAACGCGAGAACCATAAAAGTTTCTTTTACATTTCTTTAACATTGAATCGTATATAAAATTAGCTTAATATGTTAAATTATCGAGGAAATTGTATTTTAAACTAATAAAAAAATAATGTTTTCTAAATATTCAGGTTGAAATATTTCAAATATTAGTAATGATAAGAATGAAAAATTAAAAAGAATTAAGCACGCATTAGTAATGACCCTTACAATTAGTCTCATCTACATAGTTGAAAATTTTGTATTTGAATCGATCCACCCGTTTTTATACATTAACATCAATCGATGCTTCGTATTATTCCAACATTTTCTGTGTTAAAATAGAAATGAAGAATGTTAAAATTAACACATAAAATAATATTAATTTTACACCAAGAATTAATTGATTTTGACGTATAAAAATGGGTGGTCCGATTCCAACATGAAATTTCCAACTTTTGTATCTATGAATTAAAATGCATCTATCTGTGTATCTGAAATTAGCGATCGATGTGTCAAAAATATTATAGTAGAACTAGGCCTATATCTTAGGATAGAAGAACAATCAAAGCTTGTATTTCCAAAACGTTGCAAGCGCCAACACTAATATTGTGAAGATTTTTCGGTAGCAACAGGAATATTTTTTTCAACGCACTTTTAATTTCTCCGAAAACATTTCAATTTCGGCACTCAGAACCAGTTGTATAAATGCGTGCCGCAATTGGCGAGAATCGAAACGTGGAATTTTTCGGAACACCAGGTATGTTGAAAGCGTAGGATCGCAGGGGTAGGAGCGAGGACCTGTCACATTACGGAGTAAAATTTATACCCGATGCCCAGCGGCGTGACAAGTTGCCTCTGATGAACGGCCCCACCGCGAACTCTTGGCCCTCTACCGAGAGGAGGACGCGAGGAGGAGGAAAAGGAGGTGGAGAACCTTGCGGTATCTTCGCCCGTCTTATCCTTCGTCGTCCTTCGTCTAGAACCCCCGTAGATCGTCCGAATGTTCAATGTCAAAAGTAAACAACGCAATAATTATGAATACATTCATTAACGTTGGGGAAAAACTAGACGAATCGTGTGAATACTTTATCTTTAAATTCACCGTAGGTTCCGATCGCTCCTCTTCTCGAAACACCGAAAACCCTCGTGCATTGGAAATAGATAGGTAGAAAATTGCGACACCCCAGGCGGAAAAGTTTGATATATTTTATATATAATCCATATGTGGATTTGGTCATATATGGATCATGTATGATTTCCATATGAACCATATACAAATTATACATGGATTATACGAACATTCAAAAATCTATATACACGTAGGTATACTCCCTATAATTATGGTTAATATAGAGAAATAATGTATAATACATATACATGTGACCAAATCCACATATGGACTATATATGAAATATACCTATAGAAATGTTCCACCTGGGATGACAAGAATCATGATTATTTTCGCCCAAAAGCTTCGCTCCTCCATTGGCAGAGGGATATAGCTGCACGCGGTGGATGGAAAGGTACAGGGACGAAGCCTCATGGAAATAAATTCACTCGACGAAAGGGCGTGAAAGTTCGATTAGTCTCGGCACCTCTGGAACGCGTCTCGGGAATATCTCCTCTGGAGAGCGCGCGGGAGTGAAGACGGCGGGCGAGAGGGAGCGAGAAGGAGAAAGACAGAGGGTTGGTGGTCCGGTCTTTCTCGCGCGCGCGACGTGGGTTTAAAAAAATCCCATACGATTTTAACGCCCCTCGCAAGAAGCCATTCTTCGCGCTAACGCCGCCGGTCCGTGCGGCGCGCAGCGATAAACACGCCAAGTTACGATTTCTCGGAGTCGATGCGCGAGTCGCCCGTGTAGAGGTATAGGTACGTCGCGGACGGCGGGACGGAAGTCGTTAAAAAGCGGAGGTATTTTTTGGAACTGTCGATCGACGCGTCATATTTTCAAAAACGGAAATAGCCCGCCTGCGTTTTTTTTCTCTAGATTTAAATACGCAATTAATCAAATGTCATTTAATATATTGCAACTGAAAAATGATATGGAATACCGTCACAGATCCAGAGTTCTCGATTAACTGTGGTTCATATAACATTCCTTTTACTATAATGAATCAATATATCGAACTTTTTTTTTTTGTAGGTAACTAATAAATTGATCATTAAAGTTGAATTTGGCATAAATAAATGTGTGTTAGTTTCGCAAATTAATTATTAATTACATTTTCATGAAAACATGACGAGGGAGTAGTTTTCGCCCACCTTTAATCGTGCATGTGGGAGTAGTTTTCAATTATGCGTGAACTTAGTTTTCGATCACGGATTGTAAGATGTACAAAATGAAACAGAATCATTGGAATAGATATTTTGTAAGGTTTAAATAGAAAGTTATCGAAAACTGGGTCTGTGACGGTAAACGCGTAGTAGGTATATTTTTTCTTTGCTGTGCTATTGAATATCTTACATTTATCCATTTATTATTGAATACAAAACACATGCATCATGTGTAGGTACTGTAAAAAAATTATATTTTTAATATACTTTTATATAAAGCTTTTTTCTAATGCGTGATTATGAAAAGTAATATAGGTACCTACTCCGTAATCATGAAATCACGTATCGAATAAAAGCTTTACATATAATTATATTAAATTTAATACAAATTCTTGTTACACTTTATATTTATTTACGCATGTTATGCCTTGAAATTGAAAGAATATCTAACGCTAAGCTAAAATTGGAATTGATTATTTTAAAAAAATATAGTATCCCGAATATCTTGAAGCAAACAATAATAAAAACGAGATTAAGAAAAACCTCCCACACCCATAGATAACATCCACGGATAGAGAGATCTAATTAAAATGTATTTTACAACCTAGCTTGACGATATATTCCCATGAAAATATATCTACCGATTATTTAGAAATTGATTTATGTTCTTTTGCTGTTCCAGCTTCATTATTACGATAGAATTAAATCATACTTAATTGCCCTGTAAACTGTAATTAAAACCCACAACGCTACCCGCCTAATACTCCCACGACTATCCGCTCACGTGAAATCACACAAAAGACGCAGCCGATGTTTAACTTTTCTCTCTGCGAAGCATTCGAATCGAAAAAATGAGGATGTTTTGGCAATACGGCTATAGAAAGTTGCGAGAGAGTGCGGCGTGAAATTCAAAACGATCGCAAAAGAACATCTGCGTCACATGTTCCCCGCACCACGTTTCTCGAGTGTAATACAAAACATAAGTAAGTATAACGTTAAATTTTGCTTTTGCCGAAGATGACTGAAAACTTCAAAAAGAAACCAATCCAACAGCAAAAAAATATTGCTATTGTATTGTATTTAATAACCGAACGCGTTCAAAAATATATGCTTTTGTTATATTAGAAGCTCACGAGAAAAGAAAAGCCCAGACGGAAGTAGACAACGTTGTTGAGGTTATTTCGTCAAACTGTAAAGACCAATTATTAAAAGAAAATACTCAAAATAGACGAAGCACACAAGTGATTATTTTTGTATACTTAAAATATAGTTAATTTGTATATCTTTCGATTAAAACAATTCTTGTGAGCTTGGTGAGCTGACGATATACTTTTTTTTAACTCTGAAGTGTGAAAAACTAGAACTTCCATAAGACACAACGTAAAAATATCAAATTTTGAGTGCTCATTTCTCCAAACATTTTTAATAAAATCATCTGAAATTTTAACCAGGCAATATACTGATATATTTAAATGTCACATACTCAAACTTGGATTAAACCTTAAAAATATCGAGTAAAAAGGAAACATATTTCCAAAAATAGCTACGTAATCGTGACTATACGATTTTCTACCATACATATTAGGTACAGAACCAGAACAAAATAAAATCATTAAAAGTCTCTCGTGTTAATTTTAGCGCAAAACCCATAAACGAATCTTCGTTACTGTGCGACCGAGAACTACACGACATCGACACCTCAATGAAGTTCCCATTCCGAACGAATTCGCGATATGCACGTGATAGTGCAAGGACGGCATTCGAGACGAGGCGCACGCGCAACAAAGTATTATAGAAGAGAAAACCGTAACGCTTCGTACGAACGTTCCTTCGGCATCGCATTCCGCGTGGGGCGGCAGTCCGATCTCCCGTTACCGTTCCGCTTCTCGGAAACCTTCATTTCGCAAATGTTGAGCAACTTCCCGGAGCGTGAGCTCGCACAAGTGCGCGCGCGCGCGCATCCGGCTTGTGTGCGCCTCTCGTGTGTACACCTGTACGCGATTACTCGTGCATAGGATCGCGTTACACAGCAAACACGGTGTCAGCTAGCCTTAACTTGTGTCTCGACACGGGCCGCGCCGCGCGGCATTAGCTTGCATTCTGGAAAATCGCTCGCTCGCTCGCGTGTCTCGCAGGAATGCGCTCCACGCAATTGGCGAACGATGACGAAGAGTTTTCATTCGAGAGGGACGGATCGAATGTTCGAAGTACTTTACAAACACTTCTGAAATTAATTTTCTTGCGATAATATTAAAACGAACGTCAAAAAAGCTGCTATACATTATAAAAAATGTGTATTTTTAATATACTTTTTTCATAGAGCTTTTTCGAATGCGTGATTATGAAAATTAATATATTTCCAAATAAAGCTATAAATATCCTTATAAATTTCACAACGGGGTATATTAATTTTCATAATCACATATTCAATAAAAGCCCTATGTACCAATTGTATTAGGTTTAGTGTACCTGGAAACTTAAATATTAATTCGATATTTATAATTATGGGTACCTCCTCGAATGGGTACCACACGTATTATTTTCTATTATTTTCGAACCTTACCATTTCCTTCGAATCGAATCGAATCTACACTGAGAAAAATAATTAGTTTAAAGTAACAAAATACATCTGGTTAAACGCGTTTAATTATTCTCGCCAAAATACTGGTTAGTTTAACCAAATATTTAATTACTCTAACTAAAAAGTGGTCAGTTTTAACGAAACAGATGGAGAATCCATGTCTCACCAAACAGTTTGCTCACCGTGTCCCCAAGAGTTTCTTTAAAACCAACTTATTTTGCTCAGTATATACGTCCGTTTCTCATTCTCTCTTTCGGAAATCGCGAGCGTGCCGCTAGATGTTCGACATCCAGCAGGTCGTAGGTAACAAACCGCGTCCTACATAACTATATCACCTATTAGACACGGCGCAGACAGCCCCATACGTCGCATACACACGGTTCTACACGCCAGCCGCATTGTCCGTCGTGGACCATCAGATACGTTTACGCGCTGAGAGTGATGGCGTTTCGACGACTGTCACGAGACTCGCGGTGTACCTACGTATATCTCGGCTTCACCGCACACGCGACCTAGACACGCGCGTGCGCACGAATGGGAACGAGCGCAACGATATACAGGACGTTTATGCACGTATATCCGCACTGGTGACAATATATCGTACGCCTCGTCGAATTGCGCAACGAGGACGGGGAGAGTGAGTGAGTTTATAGAATGGGGGAAGGGGGGGAGCGAGGGAGGACGAGACAGAAGTTTACTGGCCGGTGTCCATCAATGGCGCGGCCATTGGCCAAGGTAGTTTATGTTTGTTTCGCGCGAGATACGAGCGGCGGACGCGATTGAGGGTTGTTATCGTTGCGGACGAGTCGCCATTGTGCGATCGCTCTGCCAACTGCGACGAACTCGTAACTTTGGCGGCAAAGGGGCGCTCGGTAGTCTTCGAATCTGAAAAATCTGCTCGCGCGGGCTGTTCACCCGTTCGTTCCTAGATTGGGCGTGGTCTCTGCAGTGCGCGCGAACAAATAGTGGGTCGGCTGAGAGTCCCCTCATTTACCTCCCGCTATTCTAGATAGCGAGTCATACTTAGGGCCGGTTGTATAAATGCGGTGAACTGTAGTTCAGCTTGAACTGTGGATCCCCAGCGTCGTTTTGGTATATTTTGTGTGACACAAAATATAGCAAAACGACGCTCGATCCACAGTTCAAGCCGAACTACGGTTCATCGCGTTTATACAGCCGGCCCTTAGCCTTGAGTACTATGAGGAGTAAACAGGGGTAGTCGATCAACTCGCTATTGGTTCACCCGATTGGTAGAGTCCACGCCCAGTTTTGTAGCGGATCTGTGAACACTTGGTATTCAATAATGGCACAGATGGATTACATATCGATTCTACCATTTCGCTCGTAATTTGACTTTTTCTAGCACACAGTAAATATAATACTTTAATCTAATACTTCGAATCTCAAATCAAACTAGAGCGATCCATATTAAATTGGAGTTATGATGTTCTCATGATTAGATGTTTCGATTCTTCAGTTATATCAATTACATACATTGAAAGAGAAAAATCTGCTTCATCGAAATAAACGTGTTTTTCAATAGTCCCAGGAGCACATTTATTCGATTAGAATAAATATCGATTGGACGAATATAAATATTATCTATTGATTTAATTGTGTCTTATTTAGATCAAATCGGTATTTATTCGAATCAAATTAATGTGCTCTTACGACTATCCAGAAAAGAGTTTATTTCGGTTAGATACATTTTTTTTCAGTATATGCAA
The DNA here is from genome assembly GCA_963678675.1 of Xiphydria camelus. NCBI lineage: Eukaryota > Metazoa > Arthropoda > Insecta > Hymenoptera > Xiphydriidae > Xiphydria > Xiphydria camelus. The sequence continues at coordinate 23,436,318 of OY783201.1, read as the reverse complement.
TGGACGCTCCAACCTCGTCAAATTTGATCACTTTGTCGTTGCATGGAGATGGTTCGAGGTCGCGTAACCCCACAAAGTGTAATAGACTCAAGGATCTTCCTCTTTTTTGTACAGTAAATCTAGATCCAATTTGCACGTGAATCTATAAATTAAGTTGCTCTTGAGACGATTTATGGACCAATCGAAAGGGAAAAATCTCGCGAACAATATTCTGACGAGGTAACAGAAAATTTGTGAATGCAAAGTTGTTTACGCAACGTTTTTGTTAAATAAACAAATTTGCATTTACAGATTTTCTGTTACCTCGTCAGAATATTGTGTTCGCGAGATTTTTCCCTTTCGATTGGTCCATAAATCATCTCAAGTAACTTGACCTGAGGAAAAAAATCTAAAAAAAAATGGCTGTACATACATTTCCCGCGCGAGAGACGAGCGCCGGCCGAGAGGATTGAGGAAGGACGAACATGAAGAAAATGATGATTCTCTCCGTTCGAAGGATACCGGAGACGACTTCGTTTCGGTGCGTTCGACGAAATTGGCCACCCCTGCCGTCACTTTCCACGACCGAGTCGTTCCGCTTAATTCAAAACAGTCTCGTCGTTTCGTCGAGTTGCATCCATTGTCTCGAAGTTTACGGGGGTTGGGGTGTAAGCACGACAGCGTCGCGCGTCTTCGTTGGCAACGCTGTCGATTCGTCGGGCGTACATGTAAGCATATGACTCTGCGTTTCACGAAGAATAATCATGTTCTGCACATAGATACACCCAAGTCGACGAAACAGTCCCTTTACCATTCATTCGAAGCTAATTAATTTGAAGCCGTATTTGTTACACTATATTGATCGCGTTTCCCATGAATTATCGGGCATAAAATCTGTTCGTATAAGTATATACGGAGAAAATTTTCTAATAAAATTTGCAATATGAAGCAAAATTAACAATACTTTGTATTCAATTATTTATATTATCGTCCAATAGTTAATTTTCTGGTTAACAGTTATAGGTATAGGTAATTTGTACTTAGTCTATCCCATCATTTATGGAGCACGGTTAAAAATCATTTGAATCTTAAGAATTGTTAGAACCTAAATTTTCAGTAACACTTGAATACTTATACTGTGTCTAAATATTCACTTTCTTGGACTAAAGTTCAAAATAAAAGGACATTCGAGATGTGACAATTTATCATTTTGTAAATTTGTCAAACAAATATGGTCGATAATCACAGGCCGACGTCAGTTTAGTTACAGAACGGAGAACCACTGTTACCGACTAATTTTGGGTCGCTGATTACGAAAATGATAACCGTTTTACTCGATTACCTCGTAATTTGACATTATGCGTAGTTACCATTTTTACCATATTTTTAAGGGTCGACTTGAGTTTTTATCAAAATAACCGGTTCGGCAATGGTTACTTAACCCTTGATTAGGCGCATGGGGTCAAGACAATTTCAAATTGAAAAAAAAAATGTGTTCGAGTGTTTGGAGCGCGCCAGCGCTCTTTCTAGCTTCCTACCTCCCCGCGGGGAACGCAAATTAGTCGCGGCCAGAACATCACAAAGTTGTGTTTTTGTTTCTTCAAGTCAATTACAATAAAGATCAAAGTTATGTTTTTGTTTTTTAAAGTCAATTATAATAAAGAACGTAAATCTAAGAATATAGAAAATAATAGGTACGTCTTACTACAGTAGAGAGTAAACTAATAATACGAAACCATTTATTATACAATTTACCATATTTCTCGTGTGGGAGTCTTATCCCGAGCTCACATTGAATATAGCTTCCACATTACACATAGGCGACAATCATAACGTGGTCACAGAGCCAACTCTTCCAAAAGGTTCCGCGCATTTCCCCGCACAAATAATAGCACTTGTGTGTATCGTTGAATACCGCGCCGCACAATATCCGAACCCCCTCCATATATACGGCGCCTTTACCCTATCCAATTGCAGCCCATTACATTTACATAATTTAGTGCGGGCATAAGCGCCTATTCGCTCGATTGCTCTTTGGATGACTTGGCACACATCCGCGCACCCCCCCCCCCCCCCTCCGCCGCTCATCAAACAAAAATCTCAGAATTACACAGGGGATCGTTCGAGGATACGCCGGTAACAAACAATCGTCTCGCCCCCTCCCCATATTTACCGGTCCAACGCTGCTACAAACAAACCGTCCCGGACACCTCGTCCGCGAGAAACAACAAACCATCCACCCCGGTCATGATACGCAAGCTCGAGGACGCGCGGCAGAAGGTCGCCGCGACGTCCGCTAACCGACGAGCCTTCTTCGTCGTGCGAATCGAGTGCGAAAGACGAAGAAAACAACGCGAGAAAAAGGTGCGATTTTCGCCTAGTGCAAGGCAGATTGAATTGACCACGTGACAGTTTCCGCGGCGCCGGATGAAGAAACGAGGCCTTCGGCGGTGAATTAACGCCAATCACAGTCGAGTCGACGATACCGCGGTGGGCGTGGCGCGGTCTGTGTCGACGCTATGCTCGGGAGCGAGAAACGACACCATGCGAGAAGTCGCTGTGTCCGATATACCTGCGCGTCCGAGTTCCGGCCCGGCCGACCATAAAATTGCCGTGGACCCAGGGTGGACACTTTTACGGCGGCGAGCTTTGTCCAGCCGCGCGGGGCTCGCTGTTATGGTCCTCCGAGGGTTTTCCACGGGAGAGCAATATAGCCGAGAATTCTCTCGCTGCGCGTGACTGCGAGGATCGCGGGGGACTCGTACTTGGATGCGGAGGCCCACGGAGGGGGGATGTTCCGGTTAGTCCTTCCTCTCCTCCTCGGACTCCCTGTACCTCCTTCAACTTCACCGCAGCGCCACTGCTGCTGTAGGATTGCCCCAATCCGTCACCCACTGCTTTCGGTCCTTCCGTGAAGCACCGTATAGTTTACCGTTGTAAAAGATGGTTTCCCGTGTTTTGTTCGCCGGCAGAGACTTACACGCGAGGCTATTCTTGGTAAATATGGTTTATCTGCATTTTTTTTCTTGGGTTTGGCGAGGTGCACACCGAGGAAAACGGATCCCCGTGTAGAAATTTGGTCAAGGATTCAGTACACTGTAAGAACTTCTGCAGTTTGGATCCATGTAGAACACTTTTAGTGTTAGATGACAATGAGATAAGACTGTACGACACCAGCTGTGTAGGACTCCTACAAGGAATTTTATGGAGATGATCTGGAAATGTAACGCTTACATCGTAGCATTCCTATCAGGAAAGTTAAGGCTACATCTGGAACCGTTAGGTACCTATCTTATCGGGAGTACCCTGCTGCAGAGAGGTGGCGCCATTAGTTCACGAAACATCCGCAAAATCCAATCGAGGCCTGACAGGAATAGGATGCGTCGTTCATTTCATCCTGGCTGATTTTGATGCCAGCCAATAGCGTGCAATCATAATTGGTCGAGGCCACTGTATATATGTGACCTCATGCTAAAGTGAAGAAATTCATCAGGATGAAATGAACAGTGCAGGCCATACATCAACATTCTCTGGCTAATTTGATAAGCTGTATATTGATAGTATTTTACATGAATATATTTAGAGTAGAGTTTACACTCTCGAATGGTGCACTGCCAGGCTTAATCGTCCACATGAGAGATATTTCAGGTACATATATAAAGCTTTCAACACCAATACGTTGATTACGAAAACTAATATACTCTGTTATAAAATTTATAAGAAAAATTGCATAAGGAAATATATTAACTTTCATAATTACATGGGCAATGGAAAAAAGCTTTATATTAAAATATATCAAATCAGTGTATCACTCAAGTTGGAAAATCGAATGTAGCTAAATGATTGTTATTAACGATCTATCCATGAGACTGATAGATTATATTCCTCCATTGTATTCAAAAGTAAGTAAATAACACGAAGGTAAACCGTTTCCGCCAACAAGTGACTAGGTTTAATTTAGAATAGAATACAGGAAAGAATAACTTGTGAAAACTGTCTTTTCCCCATCTTTTACCATGGAAAACGCGTGAACGTATGCCGCCGTGGAGGTAGGAACTTGCCGGAGAGAGAGAGAGAGAACAAAGATGAAATGAGAAAGAAAAGAGTCTCGAGGGTCATCCAATTCGATATTTTCGACGTAGGTATCATTAGCATTTCCATCAGCATCGACTGTTACGTTCGGAGCGCTTTAATTTCTGACAGACATTAAGACAGGCGGACGGGCTCGCGGCAGACGGAGTGGCCCCAGAAACGAGGATGAGGTTGAGGATGAGAATTTGGGCGGTGGGCTCCCCCGTTGCGCGCCGGGCAGACTTCAAAGTGCTGGGAGACTTCATCATCGATACCGGGCCCTGATCACTGCCGACAGATTAGACGCCGCTGTTCTACTCCACCATCCCCTCTTCCTCCCCTAACTGCTCACGCTCGCCCTATCCCCCCCCCCTCTCTTACTCCGTCCATTTGATCTCGGACACTGCGATCTACACGGGACGAGATCCACGTCAATCCCCGGCGATGTGGGATATATTTGCGTAAAATGTTGAACTACGAATAAAAAAAATCGACATCGCCGGGCTTAATCCTTTCTAACGATTTTGCAGCGAATACCTACAATTTTGCAACGACAGAGGCCAACTACACAGAGCAAAATTTAGTTGATCCAATAATGCTTTAACTATTTTATAACTTATACAAGTGTTGCTGTGAACTATAAATTTTACTATTCGTAAGCGGAAAGATTCACTATCGATTCACCAATTGAACACAAGCTATTGCTATTTTGTGTATATTAATTAGGAACAACATTTTTAATATACCTCTGGAGAATATTTTACTATAAAATATTTACGAAGAATTATAGAAATAATACTGCTTATGTGATATTACTTTTTTGAAGGTACCTACGTGAAAAATGTTAATAATTGAGAAGAGAAGTCATAATCTGTTACCATGATTGTTATCCTAGAGAAATTAATTGCAGATTAAATGTAGTTATTCCATAACACGAAATAAATTCTTTTATTGTAACAAAACTTTTAAAGAAATGTCAAGTTTATTTAACATTTTTAATTAAATGTGACATGCAATAAATTAATGAAATAAGGAGCTAATTCCTTCGTAAATATATAAAGAGTCCAATGTGTTTATGTATAAAAGCATCTGCCGTAGAGTAATATTCATATTTGTCAAGCCAACCGAAATCAATATGCCAATCAAAAAAGTACTAATAATAACTTGAATCAACATCAGTCACCGTGACAAATATTTTACGAAAATGATTTTTATTTAAAATATTAAGATACAAAGTAATGTGGCTCTGCTTCAAAACTATAAAAGTAGAAGTACTCAATCACTTTTCAATTGGGTACACATCCCATTTGAAAGCAAATACGTAAACTCGCGGTATACTGCAATTGATATACATATACCTGATATAATATGTAGCGTCATATTTTTCCTCGTAAAACGCGACAAGAAATATTTCGGTATTAATTACACCTCTATTTTCGTGTAAACAAAGCTACGAAAACTGCGGAGGAACTCGTAAATTACTCGGGATACCAAATTATTTACTCTCCTATTTACGATATCTGGATCTAAGCTGTTCTTACCGAAGTTATTCAATATTTGAACGTGTATTAAACTCTAGTTACCCCGATCTTTCCTTTTCCCACAGGTTCTAATGAGTTAGACGAAGTATAACTGCGTTCAAGTTAAACAGTCAATATTGGGCGTTCGATGTAGTCGAGCGGCGTTAATTAACCTCAAATTTTTGAATGGTCTGAAAAGCGAGTCGTGGAACGTTGCTCAATTCAAAACGTGTTAATATTACTATTACAATTACACTTCTTGTAATAAAAATATGAAACCGTATAGTAACTGCATTTAAAGTGAATTTGTAATTAATATAAATCATACATTTTTTTCCAATACACCTTTCAATGCGTCTATCAAAAATTATATTAAAAATATATAAGAATTTAAAAAATCATGACGGTATAACACACGCATTAATCTTGTTGCAATTCCATAAAGAACGTCTTCACCTATTCCATAAAAAGAAGGAATATTCTTCAATCATCACAGTCTCAAAAAAATGATCAAATCTACAATCCAGATAGACGAAAATGTACGTCAATTGTACAGCAACTTTAGCTCGCATCATTTTTCAAATGCATCAAGGTCGTGCGCGTTACGAATACTCAATAAGCACAAGTATATTCATAATATTAAATAATTTCAAAATTATATAGGTAAATAAAATGCTAAGCGCGAATTCAATATAAGCACAAATTTTCGTAAATATATTGCTGCAATAATTACAGCGATTATTACGAATTACATTATACGTAATGCAAAGTTAACAATTTATTCAAGAATAGATACTGTGTCAAATTCACATGCGGCAAAATAAACGTAGATTTCAGAACAATTATTGATCATCGTGCTTTGCACGAACATCGTAACGATCCCATAAGTCTATCTGAGAATCGGTGTACTCCATTCGAAGCGTGAAAACGTACTTTATTAAATCGTAGCGAACCAACAGGTGTGAATCGCCTTTCTTGGCGCCTCGCTCAAGTGCACGAACGATTCGACCTATCGCTTTCCCTTCCCGTAATAAAACTTTCCGGACTCACCTTGCCGAAAGACCCGCAACTATCCGCTTTCCTCGTCGGACACACAGGTATCTATATAGGTACCTATATATATATACCCGCGAAGGCCGAGAGGCTGACGGCGGGCGGCGGCTTGCGCGCATCCGTGAAATATCTTTGCACTTCTTTCGCGGAAACAGCGGGGGGCGGTCGGTCCGGCGAGAGATCTCATGGACTCGCGGTAACCGCGCGAGGATCGAAGAAGGGCCGGACAACAGCGATCGCGCGAAGTAATGCGGGTAGCGTGCGTCGGCGTTTTCCTCGTTGAAACAATGGCGCGCGATGGACGGCTCGTGACGGCAGTGAAATTACGGGGGAAAATCGACGATTTTCCAGCGGTGTTGCGGCTTTTGATGAAGCCGCGGGTTATATGTATGGTTCCGTTGGGGTATACGACTTTATCCGGGAAATGTGACGTGTGCGCCAGGTTTGAGATGCTGCGAAAGACGAGGAGAGAAACTAGGAGACGGCGAAAACTATATTCGAAAACTATGTTATTTTTTTTTCGGTAAAGAACAACATTCTACTTGCAGCGAAACTTATCATGGAATAAAGTTCTGTGAAGAAGAAGACGTGATTATTTTTAAAGTCTTCTCAGAGTTTCAGAGAAAAAATTACACGAAAATAAAGAAACTACACGAATTGCAGTTTGACTAGAATTAGACTACGACTCCGCCTAGGAAGATCTACAGAATTACACAGTAATTAGGTGTTTTTCCTGGGGAACTAGCACGAAGTTCTGTGCAAACAGATGTTATACTCGTATCACGGAGAAACCCAAACAATAAATTTTACCGTATTCAGCAGTAAAAAAGGTCCACATAACACGTTTCGGGAAATTTATTCCTTAGAACAGTAAAGTTTGTTCCGCAATAGCAAAATATATTGAATAACGGTAAAGTGCATTGAATTTACGGTAAAGTGTTACGGAAAATTTCTCTCCGTGTAGTATAAGTTTCAAGAAGAAGCTATTTATTCCGAAATCTGGCAAGGGTCTAATTATGATCGTATAAAGAGAAGTGCAATCAGCTTCAAAATTGAAGCCTGGATCGAGTGGACCCTTGGTGACCACAGAGGGTTAAAAAGAAATCATTTCTTTTATAGAAAATCGGTGGTGGTACGATATAGGCAACTTATTCCCTATATATCCCCACATCTCACCTTCACTAACGAACGCGCCACGCAAGCCCAACCGACCCGCCGAACCGCGAAGCAGCGATTTTTGTCGTAGGTCGATGCGTCGCGCCGGAGAAGAGCAAGTGTAGGTAGTGTGCGCGTGGCCCATTAAGGCCCCTTGTCCATACGCGCGTACGGGAACGATAGTGACCGCAAACGCAGGTTAGCTTCCATTCATTCGTTCATTCACAAAGACAATGGATACCTCCGCGGCTAATGACTCCACGTAACGTCAGACGGTCGGACGGACCAGCCGGCCGCGAGAGTGGACAAAGGAAGTGTGTCTCGCCGCTGGACGCCAATGAAAGTACCTGCGTATTTGTGTGCTCTAACGTGTATAAGTGTAGCTTCGCGTACGCGTAAACGTTTGTACGGGTGTGAATATATACTGCATGCAGCGCGTGCCTGAACACTTTGTGTGTAAGTGTAGATACAAGTTCTTGTAGATGTCGTAATAAAGCAATTTAAGATAATGGTGAGTCTTGTTACCTCTGGGTGGTAATAATGAGAAGCCAATTATGAATTCCGATTGACACTTGACCCTCGATATTCGAATAGACTATCGAGACTAATATGTATACCGTGGAGAACATTTAATCGAGTCATGTTGATATGTACACCGTTACAAGTTTCCTCAATCTTCGGATACAATAATGACGTGCCTCAAATTTATGAAGTTATACTCTTTATTTTAAGGGACGCGTATTTATCTTAACTGCAAGTTATCTAGAGAGCACGACAAGTGAACAGTTATACTTCTACGTTTTTCCTACTAATATGTCGATAGAAATCAGTTTATAAAGAACTTCACAGGTCCAAATATCAGAATACAGTAACACGATACGTTGCGTATATACCTGCCCCTGTGTAAGGTGAAATTTTTCTCTTCAGTCACGTCTACAGTAGTGAGAAAGTAGGCAAATTGTAGCAGACAAATAATGCAATCTACATAATAAATTCAACACTGAAGAAAATAATCAAGTTAAAATGACAAAACGCATCTAGTTAAACGTGTTCAGTTATTCTAACTAAAACACTGGTCAGTTGAACTGAATATTTAATTATTCCAACCAAAAATTGGACAGTTTAACCAAACACACGGAGGATCCACATTTCACCAAACCGTATGGTTTTATCCCCAGCATTTTGGTTAAATTGACCAAGTTATTTTTCTCAATGCACTATCTATTTTTTTAAGTAGAATATTTAAAAAGGATCCTATATAGAGTTTCTCATTCGTGAGCATTTTCAGTAGGTACCTACAACGCGTGTGATGTATTTTTCTTTTCACATTGTCATCAGTCCTCAGAGCACATTTATTTAATTCAAATGAATTAATTAACGATAATTATAAAAATATAATAGTATTGTTATATTATTATATCGATTAGAAGTTTACATAAATATTTTAGAGTACTTAAAAATGGGCTCTCTTACAGGAATATTAAAAAGCACATTTGCTCGAATCAAGCAAACTTTATCTCCGCGCAACAAAATCTGTCGAGATGCCAAAAACCATAAAGTCTAACCGGACGAGCACTCATGCATGTACCTGCGTACAATCCGAGTATGACGAAATGAAAAAATTCGACATTGCCCAACGTCGAGCGGGTAACTCGCTAATAGGTGGGAGCGCTTAGAAATTTTAGCAGAATCTCCAAACTTTTACGCAAACAGCGAGAGCCATTGAGCAATATCGTTTGTACACTCGAGCGCGGACGCATCGCTTGGCCTCTCCCTCCATGCGTGTATCCACTTCCGCCCACCTTCGGAAAGCCGGCGACGGTAGAACGGGTACCTAATTATCGAACACCCACGCTTTCCGACGCAAGCACTCGCCAGAGCAAACCTCATTACCGAAATGCCGATCGTGTGAAGGACGACTCAGCAGACTTCCTACTCACTCCGAGATCGTTCGCGCGAAGGGGTAAAAATATAAGTGTAAGAGTCTTGCATAAGACTCGAAGACGATGAATTAAGATAATGAAAACAAATGGTTATAGGATGATATCGATCGCAGGTAGGTAGGGTAAAGCATATAGTTATTGAGAGTTTAAACAGACGAAATTATACAGTACCGGTAATTGATTTAAGTTCATTAAAACATTACGGACATAATGCAATTGATTTTATTGAAATCCGTTAAGAATTTATGGAGAAATTAATTATTAACAAGTAATTAATATTTTGAATTTATTCGGCATTGATGACGTCATATCAAGGCTCATGAAGATAATCGCAATTGCTATCGTTATTATAAACATTATCTTTATATAAGCCTTGATGTGACAGCATCAATGCCGAATAAATGCGCACACAAAACATTAATTACTTTTTAATAATTAATTTCTCCGTAAATTCGCAACGAATTTCAATAAAATCAATTGCATTATATCCGTAATTTTTTAACGAACATAGGGTTTTCCTCTGGGTCAGAGGTTTGAGAACACCCCGTAGAGCTCCTATCCTACTTTTACCCTGGGAGAAGACTAAACTTGAAGACAACAAATCGAAGATGTAATCGAATGGTAAAGAAATACCTCGGTATCTAAAGACCGATTCGTCTCATCACTGAGATCGTTTGCGAAGTCAACAGGCAATAAACAAAAGTCACCGGCAAAAGGGTCACGCGTAAGATTCGGAGACAGCGAATCGAGATAATGAAATCTAACGATAAAGAACGAGGGATGAGGGGGGGGGGATAAGAAAGAGTGGGCGGAGTAGGAACAATAAAGGGGATCGCCGTATCTCATAGACCTCGGCAAAGTGCCGCGGCGAGACGCCGGCGTCACTTAGCGCGAAGCTATTAAATTAGTCACCCTCATTAACCCCGTAGAAAGTGGCGCGGGGGTCCCCCGCGCGATCCGCTGCCGGCGCGACATCTGCAATCTTCGATCCGGGGAGAGCGGGCCGCCGCGGGTCGAGAGCGCAGAAATTGATAAATTGCGACTTCCGGCGGCGTTTTGGCCGCGTCCCGCGTAATTTCCTGCGCGGAGAACGCGCGGCGATAGCGCGCCCGACGAGCACCGGACCCTCCTCCTGCGCGCGCATAGTGGAAACGAGGAAGGAGGAGGCGAAGGAGGAGCAGGGGAGTGGAACGGGACGGGATGGAAGCCAACGGCGATCGGAAATTGGCCCGATGACATTGATTAAAGCGTTTAGCGGCGGGGACAATGCTGTGAATTAATCGGTGACGACGCGACGCGCCGATCACGATTACGTTGGGTTGCAAATGTCCGAACAGCGGGTGAATACGTAAAAGTGGCTTTTCAATCGAGATATAAAAACACTTGCACACAAATATACCTACCAAGTGTTCACGAATCTGCTGTAAGACTGGGTGTGGACTCTCGCAGACGCGCGAACCAGTAGCGGCTCAGCTGAGTCCTCCCGCTTACTCCACGCCGTACCCGGACGCTCGCTGACCGGCACGGCGGGGGATAGCGAGGGGACTCAGCTGACGTGCTATTGGCTCGCACGGGCAGCAGAGTCCACGCCCAATTGCGCAGTGGAACTACAAACACTCGGTAACTGTAGTGATAAGAGAATAGTAATTTTCTTCCGATGATATTTGCAACTCGCACGATGCTCATACGCGCTCGCCGTTCCACATTAAACAACTCGCGCCCCTAGCACCGTCTCGGCGCGTATTCTCGGCTTTGTCCATCGTCGGACAGCCTCGGCTCTCGGGACGAAGAAAGGCATCGCGCGCGCGCGATTCCACGGAACGGCCCGACGATCGATTTTCGAGCGAAGAGCCGCGAAAATAAAATGCGCCGAGTCATCAGACAAATGAGTCGATTCGCACCTCCCGCGCGGCCGCGGGTAGCGAATTTCGCGCCGGCTACCTGAGCTGCGCGCGGTGGTGGGGGGGGGGGAGTGCGGATTTATTGGCGAGTTAAAAAGAAACCGGGCCCTCGACATAACTCAGCGTACGGCTGATGTTGACTGAGTGGCTAACTCGGCCAGCCGCGGCGGTACCTGGCTGCCTGGCCTCTGCCAATCAAGGGGCATTCACGCGGGTACCAAGTGGCCTGGCTTAATTAAGCGCGGAGTATTTCGCCATTTCGCCGGGGCGATTTGCATCCCGACCCCCCAGCCAGGGATTTTTATACCGCGACGTGAGGTAGGTACGTAGCCCAGCTTTGCGTAACCACGCCTCTGCGGGTCAAGTACATTGATATACGTTGCATGCATTACAGTACGTGCAAGTGAGTATTCTTTTGAATCTCTACTGTACTTACGAGTAGGTATATGCTTATTAAGAAGTAAAATCGAATTTATACTCGTTTATAATATATCTATAATACACATGCTCGTTTTATAATCGCGTCTCGAAACGTCTACCTTATCTAGGCTACACTGAGAAAAATAAATAGCGAATCGCGAAGTAAATGGTTTTCTTGGCACCCACTTGAGGAAAAGATTTCTTCCTTGCAGTCATATGCTAGACCATATGGTTGTTTGTGTGGAAGAGATATTTATAATTGATATATATAGAAACATTTCATTGATGTAAATAAATAATTACTTGCGCCCCCCCGCAAATAATTTTTAGTAGATCAACTAATTTTTTTTGCCTAGACGCATATAGTACATTTTTATCTTTGCAATTACTTAAATATAATCTTGATAAGAGAAGGCATTTAGGCCCAGTTGTACAACTCAGGTTTAACTATAATCTCTGGTTCATTGCTATGGAGTAGCCAATAGCAAAGCTAGTATCATAGCAACCAACCAAGGATTATAGTTAAACCTGAGTTGTACAACTGGGCCTTAATGAGGAACGAAGCAAAATCGAAGGGAATATTAAACACACGTACAACCTCACTTTTTACTGTTTCCAAAATAATTATTTACATACCCCGCCGTACTATTTTCTGAACCACAACTCGCGTTATGCTCAATTTTTTAAACTTTCCATTTACACTGGTATATTTTTCTTTGATAAATTATCAAAATAGGTATCTATCTTAATTTTTCTGAAAAGTTCTTCATTTTTACCTACGCCGCATTATCCTATTTTCCTTCTGATGTAAATTATGCAGCAGACGATTATCTACGTTTTAATAGAGAAATAATCTAAAGAGACAAACACGTCGCTATACCATAATTAAGACATCGAATATTGTTAAACAAACGGTTAGCGTCTTCCGATACGATTAACGAACCGCTTCGTCGAACGTTTATATCGGTACGACCACTAGTCGAAGCTTTAATCGACCCTCTAAATGAAAATTAAAACGTGGAGGAGGGGCTGTGCCTTTCGAGGGGAACGATGTCACGTTCGAGACACGCGGTCGATCGTCACACGGGGACCGAGAGGACATACGGTTAACAAAACCCTTCGTGGCTCGGGGGGATTGTGGAGGGTAAACACGATGTAACCACTGGGGACCCAGGGGGCGAGAGCTGGCTCGCTTTGCACGCGGCGTAAACGATTCTATAAATATTTTATTGGCTGGTGAGATTCGATTTTATTACGAGCCGTAATCGAATGACACGATGGGATTGCGCCGATGATACCGTTACAGATTCAACCGCGCGGGATACGACAATCAACGTCGCTCGCGTGCTGAGGAAGTCTAATTGTCGGATGGTCACTGGGCTTTACTTGTATTTATTTATAACAATCCACGTAGGAATTGACGATTGGGTCAGTATTGGGTCAGTATCAGCAAAGGACACTACATATTGGTACGACGATGTTAGCATGTAGGTACTGGCGAATTATCTTAACGATCAGATCGGAACGATACTGGTATCGTAATGATACTGATACTGGTGATTGAGCCGAGGTTCGTTATTAATATTGACACGGTATCAACTGCCAATATTGACCTGATATTTTATGTCTAATTATTTCGCCGACGATCGGTAGTAGTGCTATTCCAACATTGGTCCAGTCGTTTTTCCAATATCGTGCCAACTGCTGTGCCAAGAAACTGCCGATGTTTGGCAGCTGTATCGGTACAATATTGTCTTAGTTATTTTGCCAGTATAGACTAAATTGTTCTGCCGACGTCCAGCGGTAACGTCAGTCTGTGACTGGTCTAATTGTGTCACCAGTGTCGGGATAGTATAGTTTGCCAATATTGTCAAATAAATAGGCCGATATTGAGCCACTAATGAGTTTGCGGCGGGCCAATATTGAGTCAGTGGAAAAGCTCGAGTGTATGCTAGTACAACTGAGCCAATATCAGCCCGGTTGTATTATTGGCGAGGTATTGGCCAGCTCCAATTTGAAGTTCCTAAGTGGATATCAGGAATGAATGCGTTCCAGTCTAAGAGTAAAACTAGGATAAACGCTCCAGTTTCAGATGAACTTTGAACGCGATTATCTCGAAGCGGAGTTGAGATTTATGAAAAATCGATACTAGTCTTTTTTTGGAAAAAAAAATGGATAAACTTCTTTTGTTTAAACTTTTTTTCTACTAATTAATTGCTAATTTGCACTTCAATCTAGACATCTAATTCCACGATACTTGTCCTTTGTAAAACGAATTTACATAAAATATAAATACTTGTGCAACTAATATACACGTTTAGAAAATTTTAGAAATTTCCGATATCTAGGTAAATATACATCTCTTCATCTACAGATTTCAGACGGTGATTGGTTTAGCACTTTTTCGAATATCACGTTCCAATTTATAAGAAAAGTTATGACGTATTAATGTATAACGAAAAATGTATACCTACAGCAAAGTAGGTAATTGCGATTAAAGTGGCAACTTTGTGATTCGAATTGTATCCTATCGCCCTATTCCATTCCTTGAATTTTATTACCCTAAAAAAGAGAAATTATCCTTAGACACTTTATTGGAAAATTTACGAGAACAGAACTTCGACCGTAACACAATACTGATAATTCTTCACTCGGATATCGCGTCATCAGGGTTCCATGGTCACAGATTTCGAACGCTTCTCAATTTCTGTCAGATCTGACAACTCGAGTCGATCTTCGTTCATTCGAAAACCGTATAGTCGCACAGCTGGAGGAGTTCGCGCAGCTGCCCTTTGCGATTTTATAGGGGGGACGGATACGTAGGTGCGCAGTTCCCCTAGCGGGACCCGCGACGTTACGACGTCCATGTATGGATGTATGTACCTTATATGTACCGTGATATAAATAGGGGCGACTCTCGAGCCGGGCCAACCACCGCAATAACCGATATGTGCGCTTCTCCCTTCCAAAATTTGTCACGGATCTCTTACGCGGTTAGGACATCGCGATGTGACTATAATAAAATTTCAAAACAAATTCTCTGACGATTTCAAAAGTCTACAATTTCCTTATACTGTTAAAAGTTTCCTCAATTTTCAGACACAATATATTATACATAAATATATTTTAAATTGATAAAAATGTACTTTTCATTTTGAAGGACCTGCATTTTATTATAACTCCAAGTAACAATTTCGTAATAACGTCGATTTTTTCTCGATTTTAAAACACACCCTTACAAAAATTCATGGTCTATATGACGTTTTTCTGAATTTGAAGGAAAGTATATCCGATATTTAAGGCCCATTCGTGTTCGATAAAAACTTCAGTATTTTCCTGAAGTTTAAGATCAATATTTTTAACAATGTACCTACCTCTAGGTATTAATATACTTTTAAAAATATCGTTTGAAAATTCAAGTGAAAGTAAATGAAGCAATTATCAGCCACATATTTGTATCTAAAATATAATACAAAATAATAAATCATAATGTCTATAATGTTCATTTGTTTTCAATTTTAATCGAAAAAATAAATATAGAGACACGGGGCATAAGTACACAAAAAGAAGACTTTATTAATTACTGTTATACTGGATAATAAATCTAACATTTTAGAGAAAGTATTGCATTCATTGCTTTACCGTATGACAACAGATGTGACATACATCTAGTGAACTTCATTAAACGTATATCAATTGTTGTCATACAGTAAAGCAGTGACCGCAATACTTTCTCGAAAATGACGAATCTATTATCCAGTAAAATATAACAGTGATTAATATATTTTGCTCTCTGTGTATTGAGTACTTTCAAAAATTCAAATTCTTTCGATTCTTTAGACTCGAACCTTTTTTAACGGTATACTATAAGAGTATACCGCGCTTATAGGATACATAAGTGCGTGAAACCCTCGTTGCACTCGATGCGTGCCCCCCTGACTGAACGATCTCGTCGAGAGGGACAGAGGTGGTAAAAAAAGCGAGACGAGAGGAGAAAAAGAGAGAGAGTAAGGACGGACCGCAGGTAGAGTAAAATCGACCACAGTCGTCCCAATCCCTTCGGGCCTCTATACTATGCGTGGAATTTGTCGCCCGGCTGCGGAGAAGACGAGCCGAGTGAGACAATGTGATTCGGGTGTCGGGCGAAGATCGACAACGGCTTAGATGCGACCGCGCGATGACCCGGGATCGCCCACCGATCGAAAGATCGATAAGGACGCGGAGAACGAGACCCGCCGGGGGTATCCATTAGAGAGTTAACACCTCTATTAGCTCGCAGCGACGTCCACCCACGCCACATCCGAGTGTGACGACCGCGAACGCCCGCCCTGCTTCTTCGAAGTCGAGTATCGGTCAAATTGGGACGGATCTTTTCTGCTTCCGTCGCGACGATTTCGTGAATTTTCTTAGAAATTTCTCACTGCAAGGTAAGAAGTTTGTCGGGGATTTTTTCTTAATACTCGTAGTTGGAGAACATATAATATCGAAAATATGGGAGACTTTTTTCAGATGCGTATAGAAATGGAAAAAATATTAAGAAATTAAGGGGAACATTTCTGAAATATTTTAGGGAAAATTCTGAACAAAAATGGAATATTTTTCGAATTTTTTGCACTTTATTTTTGAAAGATGAGGATGCTTCCTGTGGTAAATTTGTTTATAAATATGTTTAATAGTTGGAGAACTTATAATCCGAAAATATAGAACATTTTTTTAATCGCGTATAGAAATAAGAAAAAATATTAAGAAATTAAGGAACTTTTTTGTAATATTATAGGGAAAGTTCTAAACAAAAAATGTTTGGAATATTTTTCGAATTTTGTTGCACTTTATTTTGGAAAAATAAGGATGCTTCCTACGGCCAGAGTGTTTAAATGTAAATCGGTTCCTCAAAATTGGATAATATAAAAAAACTACGAAAGTAAATATGTATAAGTATCTACGCTTCGAATACATTATCAAAGATATCGGTAACCTGAAAATGTGAGGTTTTCAATATCGCCTACAATTTGCGAGACAAATTTCAGGGAACAAAATTTTGAGAAGGGAGAAATAAAAATATGCTCGCTCCGTTCGAAACGAGGCATCGGATCAGCGGAGAGAGGCTATCGAGCACTCTTTCACTCCTTCTCTCCAGAAAAAAAATAGAGAGTGCATTCGGCCCTCGCGAGTGAGACGAGCGCATCGCCGTACGCGAAGCAGCAGCACGCACCCTCGTAACGGGCGTTCGTGGAATAATAAAATTTAATTTATGCAAATCTCCTCTCGGCGCGGCGAAGAGAGAAGGAGCGCGAAGATGTCGAAACGGAGAGGGACCGCGGCAAGGATTCGCGGAATCGATCCGGATCCAAAGATTCTTAAACGGAATATATCCGCGGGGCAGCATCCCCCCGAGGCGAGAAGAAATTCGCGAGTAAGGTATAGAGTGGGACAAAAGTACGCCTTTTATTTTTTTTAATTTCTCCTGAAAACCGCCTTCATCACAAGCTCTTGTCAATTAATTTCCACCGATAAGAAACTACACTAAGAAAAATAACTTGGTCAATTTAATCAAAATTCTGGAGATGATGATAAACTGACCACTTTTTGGCTAAAATAATTAAATATTTGGTTCAACTGACCAGTATTTTGGTTAGAATGAATGCGTTTTATCATTTTAACCAAATTATTTTTCTCAGTGTAGTCATATCTCACAAAAAGAATCTTGCAATTACTTGAACAAAGAGTGGCATAATATAAGTTATTTTTTGAACGAAACGAAATACAGTAAAATCTTTTGGACAAAAGTTTTTAACAATTTTCGATGGAAAGTTCTTATCATGCCATCTCTTACGGTCTAAAACTAGACTGGAAAAGGCCCCGAAGTGGGCATGAGTGAGGAAAAAACGTTTATCGTAACTCGTTTCATTCAGAAGATTTTTCGAAAAAGTACAATCTTAAAGAGCAAATTCACAATTTTTAATTAAATTTATAAGCAGCTGCGAAAAGATAGACATTCCATTCTTTTGAAAACCTTCCAATTTGCCGAGTTTCGTCAGGATTTATGCTAAATTCTTAAAATGGAAACCCCTTTGAGAGAGTGTCCTAAAATATTTCACTCACAGCGTATTCGTTAAATAGGTATATTTTTTAATGCCTAATATAGAACTTTCTGCTGAAATACAACACGAGCGTACACTTTCGTCCCCATCCCACTCTATAAAGTGGAAATCGGAACGGAGTCGCCGCACGGGACGAACACCTGCCAGTGGAATTACATTCTCGGGTTCCTCTCTCGCCGTCCCTCCCTCTCTCGCCCGAGATCCCGCTCCGATCTCCCTCGGACTCCTCGTAAAACAACAAGAATCGCGCTCGGACGGACCGCCGCGCCGCCGCTCTCGTCGAGTGTTTGTTTTGCTTATCTAAGACAAATTTGCTGTCTTGTAAGCGATACCGAAGGGTCGTTTGACAAACTGGAGGGCTTCTGGGGCCGGGCAACCCTGTGTGCGCACGGACCTGCGCACCTACCCACCCACACGCGTCCACGCGGGGATGCTTTTTTCCGTCTCCCCCTCCCTCTCTAGCTCTCTCTCTCTCTCTCTCTCCCCGAACCCTCATAAAACTTGACCAACTTTTTCCACGCGTCCCTCCCTAGGCCCGGCTCTCTCGTTCGACTTTTTCGGACACCCGGAACACGCTGAACGCATGCCCCCTGTCATGCCGCGCGCTAGACCCCAGGAAACTTTAGGGGGTTATTTATTTGCCCATTTAACGGGTACACGCGCGTCCCCGTGTGACGGGGCCGACCACACCGGGGGCATATAGGTGCCTTGCTTTCTCTCCTTCGCCAGGGACGGTGCTCGTTGGCTCTTGCGAATAGACGTTAATATTTGCTTCGGAACGTTGGAACGTGGCTGCAAATCAGGATATTTTGATTACCGATATTATAAAGGAATGTACCTATACCGATGTATTGAAGAAACAAATTGTTGCGTTTGCAACTGCACCATGTGGTCAAAGAATTTGTAGTCAATTTAATCATCATACACCCCTTAGAGATATTCCACCCAACCGTATATTCTATGTCAACTCAGTAACTATCTCATTACATGAAATTTCGATTTATTTCGTCACTACGCATTACAATATTGTATGCGTTTTACTCGATATTTAAAATAACATTAGATTCTATAGCCAGCGCAAAAATAAACAGCAACCTTATGATCACCACACAAACATTTTTGGCACTTCACACATGTGAAGCCTTATGAACTTCATCAACACATAGCTTGCAACGAGCACCACTCGATACTAGCCTTTCTTTGGACTCCAACGAGCCTGAAGGTCCAGCAACATCGTCAGTAGCAGATTAATTTAGTCGTGTATTACTACTTACATATTCTGTCGTGTATTCATTTTTTCTTACTACACAAATACCCATACACAGCTAATGTTTTATCCAATACTTTATGAAATTACTGCTTAGTGTGCGATCTAAAGCAATACTCTCTCTCTCTCTTTAACAACAATTGAGCTGCTACGTCGAAAATAAAAAAAAACAAGAGTTTCTGGTTTCTCGATTTTATATTAAATTAATAACGTGTATGGGTGAAATATCACCCAAAGATCGTTTTTGTAACGTGTTAATCTGTTTTATGTATTTTAATTTAAGCTATCAAATATTGTATTTCTCTGCCGTAAGATTACGCTGTGAACGGATCCATTAAAAATCAATACTGCAGTTTGTAAATTGAACAAAAGAGAACTGTTCGAAATTGAAAACGGGTGAAATATCATCCAAGGAGCGTATAAGGGTTAATCGAATTTTGCTTGATATGCACTTTTTTACCTTGAGATGCAGTCTATAAACGAAACCGCAAATCTAAAAATAATACCATGGGTCATAACAGAAAAGCAGTTTTTTTTTATTTAGTAATAAACATAATTTAATATTCGTCACGGAAGATATCAATTTAACGAAGGCATGACGTATGGGAAATAGAATTCAAAACACGACCTTCGGTCGTCTCCTTTTTTCTTCCTCCGCGTCCTTAAATTTGCCCCACGGTTACGCCCAACGAGGGTCTCAGAGAGGAAAGGGTCCGAAAGTCGGGGTGGTGAGGGGTGGGGGTCACGGTTGTTGAACCAGGTGAGAAAACCATTGTTTTCGGCCGCCGAAAACAAATGACTCGACCGATACATCATCGACGTGACGACGTAACGAGCGTGTAACCGTTGCAGCGAACCCGAAGTGAGTATATCGGGTGATCTGTTTGGTGAGAGAGCTCCCGTGACTCACGAGGGTCTCTACGGTGGTTCACGAAGGAGGAACGTTAATTTTCTAATAAACAAACTATTTTATCTGAGACTCATCGAATAATTAACAACATACTAACCGAACAAATTTGCCCCGCACGTTCTTTAACAACCAAGTACATTTTTCCAAAAATGATGAGTTGTCTATTGATTATTATTAGTTCATTATCGAAGTTCATTGATGATTATTTTTTCGAAATTTGAGAAGTAAATTTTGAAAATAAAGATAGACCTTACGTCAATTTTAATTTGCTCAAAAGATTTTAGCCTGATATGTCTTTCGATCACAATTTAATGATTGTTAATCCATTATCGACGTTTGTTTAGAACGGCTCTTTTTGGAAATATATCTTCCACATGCCACATGTTTCTTGCCTCTGACTCAAATTATACCCTGAACTTTTATTTTGCCAATTATTTTATCGACACAAATCGAAACTCATTATTTTCTAATCAATCAAGTCTTTCCAATCATTTTCTTTTCTTTTCTTATTACTTATTAGTAGTAGTAGTAGTAGTAGTAGTAGTAGTAGTAGTAGTAGTAGTAGTAGTAGTAGTTTATTCGCTTATTACTTATTATTTAATAACTATAATTATTAAAATAAAGTTGATGCAAATTTGAGTAAGTATCTACCTATATAATTTCGGGAATATAAAATAAATGTTTATTTATTTTTATATTGATTTTTGTTAAGCTAGCTGTTACCCGCGATTTCGTCCGTATGGAATTTGAATTATTATATTTTTTTTAAATTGACAGACATCAATGCTGAATACCCAACCCCGCCTGCTGAGTTTCATCGAATTGCCATCATCTTAGAGCATTCACCATATTGAATTTATGATGACCTCACATAGGTACCTACCCTATGTCCTTCTTCGAGTTTCACGTTACCTTTCGACCAAATTTCATCAAAACCCATTCGCTATTTTAGCCGTGAAAACGTAACAAACACAAAGAAAAACTCACTTTCGTATATATAGGGTAAAAAGGGGGGGATTTGGCGAATGAAGTTGGCCCCTCGTATTCATTACTTTCCATAAAAACGAGGGGCCAACTTCATTCGCCAAATCACCCCGTTTTACCCTAACGTTAATATGGAAGTATGAATAATACAGTAAGTACAGCTAAACTGTTTCTCAATAAACCATATCACGTGTGACGGAGAGAGAGAAGTATAGTTCAGCTGAAGAGTGAGGGAAGCTGTACCGGCATAAAAGTAAACCCATTATTCCCGTTCCCCGTACGCGTTTCAAGTCATTCTACTTTGCCTAGCAAAGAGTCCATTGCGGTCGTTATCTAAGACCCATTTTCCAGTCTATCAACTTTAACGACTTCTTCTCCGCCACCTAATAAATAACGCGACTTAAGTGACTAAGTTGACCGAACGAACTTCCTGGTTCGCATCCCCTCTCCTATGTCAACGTATCCATGGAGGGGGTGTAACGTCTAATCATCCCTATCTCCCGGCCGCACCCTCCGGCGTCCGCGTCCTCCTGGATATATATCCAGGAGATTTCCTCAAGGCATCTACCGGCGAAAGCCGTGCTGATTCGTCGCTAATGCGGCGTCAGGGACGTCAAGACGCGTTAACGTCGCCGTTAACGAACGTTAGAACGCTTCCTCGCCGCTTCCGAGGGTGCGTGACGCACGCACCGCGGGTCACGCCAGCTTTCTTCCCTTCGGCCGCTAATGGCATCGAGGTGCCTTGTGCCACCTACGTTTCGGATTCCGTTTCCTTCGGCTTTCATTAGCGCTCGACAACGCAGCGTCGCGATTACATCGGCGACTCCTCGAACGTTGACTTTTGTTTTTTAGATTGTTCGGGTAAGGTAACGTCATGCAGTTACATCACAGCGTCGTGATTATTTAATTGAGATGCCTGCTGTATTTATTTGTTTTTCCTCGGGTCAACTTTTTCAACTTTAATAAGGACCTGATTTTTGTGGCCCTATTTATAATCATTTTAGACCAGTATGGGTCATATGTGCCCATAATTATGAAAGTGGTCTATAAGTCAAAATTTCAAAGAAATGAGTTTATCTGTTATTAATTTAGTTTAAAATAATGTGGTGTGAAATAACTGATAAACTCATTTTTTTTTTAAATTTTGACACACCACTTTCATAATTATAGGCATATATGTATGTATGACTCGAAGGTCTAAATTTATTGTGCAGTTTCTTGTAGCCGTCAAGATTGAATAATTGCACGCGCTTAAGTGTCTTAAGAAAAAAATAGTGTCTAAAAATTGCAGAAAATTATCTCCAAATACACAATCACAATTCACCAATATTAAATGCCACGGGTCACTATAGACCCGAGGATCGGATGAGGGTTAAAGAAAATTGACTAAATCCAAGTAAACATTACTTGACTCGAGTAAACCTTATCTGTCTCAGTACGTGATCGCAGGAGGGTCCAACTAATCACCTATCGCCGAACAGGCAGAAATCTCGCCCCGTAGTTTCGCGAGGAACGGAATACGAAATTTTTCTGAAAGCATCCGAGGGGAGACGAGCGTACTTCTGTCACATTTCCTCCGTCCCGAGATCGTTTATCTCCGCTGCTCTCCGCGCGAGGGTGAAGGACTCGAGGAAATCGTGTCGGGAGTGCAGGCAGGTCGTTTGTTTCGGTCGGGGCCATTTTTGCGGAGATTTCCCGTGCGAGGCGGGAAAACGGGGCTGGGTAGTAGCGGTGGAAGGAGGCGGAAGGGGGCGACCGGAAGTAAATCGTGTTCCCCGCGACGGCGTCACGTGATGACAAATGAGCGAGGCAACGCCGCGCGCCGCGCCATCACGCGAGAGAGGTGGACGTGACATCTGATAACGGCCGTAATCGCGTTAAAGCTCCCTCGAATTATCCTTCTTATTTGCGCGGCATCTCGACCCCCTCTGCGGCTTACATAAATTAATCGACAAACAACGAAAGTCGTTGTCGGCCTTGATTTTTCAGAGGCGTTTGAAGACCAGAAACGGACGAACGGAATACCAGCCGTACACACGGTTGGAACATTTATTTTCCTGTTAAAAATGTTCTTCTAAAAATTTTTGCGTTAAATTTAACATACTTTCGTGTGACATTTAATGCTATCCTTGTGTTTTGATTCATCACTGAGAAAAATAACTTGATCAATCAAACTGAAATCCTGGAGATTATGATCAAACCGTTTGGTAAAATATGGATACTCTCCGTCTGTGTGTGTTTCGTTAAATTGACCAATTTTTGGTTAGAATAACTAAACGCGTTCTAGATGCATTTTGTCATTTTGACCAAGTTATTCTTCTCAGTGATTTTAAAACATTGTGTAGTTTATGTGCAAAAAGCAACGAACTGCAATATCGTGTGTTGTTTTCGAGATTATACTATTTTAATGTTAATTTGATTAAACACGTGCATTTTGTTTCTAAAAATTTACCTCATCATTTCGGCGGAAAAGAAGAAAATTTAAAGTTAAAAATCAACGGAAACTATGTGTCATACAAAGAAACAATTATATTAATTGATGTTGTATTCATTTTGAATATTTCTCCAAGTTAAAAGATACTATAAGCAATTAGTTAAAATAACACAAATCAAACGTTGCTTTAAAATAGAGAAACCATTCAATTTATGGTAAATATTTAACATAACTTTTGTGTATCACTCTTTAACATAACAGCTTTCCGTTAAACTAACGCAAAAATTTGTGTAAACCACCCCTTAGACATATAAAATGTGTTAAATATAACACAAAATATCCAACTGTGTATATAGTAGGCCAATAGTACGTCCGTGGATTTATATTGTCAATAAAGATATATTTGGAAGTACTTTTCCAATACATCACCAGATTGGAAACGTAACTAAACTAATAGCGAAGAATGGTACCAAAAAATTACATTTCAATTTGCAAATATACGGAAATTTTTTACAAAAACGAAGTATGTAGATTAAAATAAAGAAAAGAGTTAATGAAAAAAAGTGCGAGTGAATGACGAGTATAAGAATTTACGAAGGGCGAGAAGTGTGGGTAATTCTGCTTGAAAAATCGTTGTTCTCTCTCTGGGGGCTAACGATCCTTCTCCCGCGCGTGTACCTATATGCATAAAAAGTAATCCCTCGTGCGTTCGTACGCCCGCGCATAAACGATCCACCGCGGCAACGACAAAACCACCCTCGAAAGCCAGCCCTTCCGTGTCAACGCGACATTTTATTGTTAAAGTCGAGTGCCCCCGTTGCGAATCAAGTACACAGCCTGCCTCGTTGAACGATCGAGGTCTCTGCTAAAATGCTGATGCAGGTAGTGTTAACGTATCTATCACGTGCCGAGTACGTTGAGCGTTGGTGTGTCTAATATTTGTAAATGTCGTTGCAGAATGTCTCGTGTATATTTAGCAGAGTGTATTACGGAAATGAGTACGTAGGTACTATTTGTAACCTTTTATTTAGCGCAAATTTATTTGTAGAAAAATGCTGCAGTACGAACAAATTTAACCATTTTCATCCAAATAAAAATTTGAGGAGCTTTTTTCAAAACGTATTATTCATATCTATTGTAACTAATTCTGGAATAATTAGAACAATATCGTTACGAAGCAACTGCTCGTTACTATAAACAAAAAACTGTGCTGTTGGTTGAGGATACCTTGCTATCGAGAGAACAGTGGAAATATTGTAGATATTTCATAAGTCTAACAAATAATCCTTTTTTCAAAAAATACAAAATTCAATGAATAAGTTTCATTTTGAAAGGAAAATAGAAAACGTTACGTTTCGAAGAAGTCAACGCATTTTACTGCGTCATTGACGATACAATAGAACAGAATCCAGCTTCGATGGGAAACAAACAGAAACAAATACAAATTTTAGGAGCTTTTTTCAAAGTGCATAATTTATATATATTATAACTTATTCTGGGATAATCAAAAAAATATTGTCATGAAGCGATTGCTCGGTTCTATAAGCAGAAAACTATACTGTTGATAAATCTAACAAATAATACTTTTTTTTTCAAGAAATAAAAAATTCAATGAATAAGTTTCATTTTTGAAGGGGAGTATCTACCTAGTAAATGTTGCATTTCGAAGAAGTCGAAACATTTTACCGAACTATTGACGATACAGCAGAACAAAATCATGCTTCGATGGAAAATAAACAGAAACATTTTAAAAGTAAAAAGAAGCTTTTGGCATTCGAATGAGATACCTATTAGAAAATTATTCGAAACGAAAAATACGATTTTCAATATGATCTAACTTAGAATTAGATCGAAAGGCAAGTTATCTAAATTTCATTTTGTATTATTAGACACCAAATATGTACACGTAAATATAAAAAAAACTGATATAATAATTTTCTTCAATCCACACAAATTCCCTCTTATCATAATAACAAAAACAAAGAATATAATTACCCCTGTACACGAAACAAATTAAACGACACCACCCCTAAACACTATGTATGACAACGATACCCCGACATCTCGCGTTATCAGATCTATCGACTATAACGCTATCCGTGGCACATACATATATACATATACGTTTGGAAAGCGACGCGAAACACAACACAAGCACACATTAGAACAGGTCGATACACACCTGCACCGTGCATACAACAGGTACCTGCCGCGTCCCGCGTATGCATACGGGTCTACATATGTATATAGACAAGCGTGTAAGTACACGACGAACCCGTCTCGTCGCATGGCGGCGTTTTGTAGCTAATTAAGATTCCGTGTTAATGAGAGAGCGAGCAACAGTTACAAGACACGCGAAGCAAGATTCGAGAAGGATTAGAGCGAGAGCCCGACGAAGTGCGTTACGGGGCTTTCGACGTGCGTCGTCTTGAATTAAAGCGCCCCCTCCTCGTTTCGACCCCCCTCGATCGTCAACCCTCGCGGTACCCCGCTGCATGCGCGCCGTTCATTTATATAGACTCGAGTGGCGAACTAACGAGGATCCGTTAAACTAATGAACTCTCGCGCTGCAACCTCGGCACCTGGTGACCGAGTCGATTTCCGGTTTCAGTAGGTATGCGTACTGGGTAGAGGCGTAGCGTACTCCATACGGGGTGTCTGTTATAATTGTACCTACATCCGAACGAATATATCGTCGTCTGTTGCGGTTGTGCACGTAGAAAGACATAGTTCAATCACCTATACTTTAATTATGTGAGAAGGAGCCCTGTGGGTTTGAGCTTATTTTGTAGTTTATATAACAAGTGGTACAATGCACTACAATATTATTCGTAAGTACCTAAAAAAAAAAGAACAGCACTGATACAATGAACCAATTTAACACAAATTATTATTATTTTGAGTATACACTGAGAGGAAAATTTAATAGATTCAACTAAACATTTATTTGCATGTTACTAACTAAATATTTTATTGACTCAAATTGATATAATTTTTTGAGAAAAATATTGCATCGGGACAAAGAAATATTACTTGTGCCAATAAGATATTTAGTTAGTACCTAATGTACAAATAAACGTTTAGGCCCAGTTGGTACAATGTAAGTTCAGCGCCGGTTCAGCTTGAACCGCCGTTCTTGGTATATTGTGTTGTGTATATTGCACGGCGGTTCAAGCTGAACCGGCGCTGAACTTACATTGTACAACTGGTCCTTAGTTGAAAATCTACTAAATTTTTCTCTCAGTGTACTTACTAAATAAGAACACAATATTCTTAGCATATACTTTTTCACAAATTTTGCTATAAAACATTTACTCACAAAGACCCGAAATTATAATTCGAATTACTATAATTCTTTCACTATGGCCGTATAGTTAAAAAAAAAGCATATCTCTTTTCTTCGTGCAGTCGGAATACACGTTACGTCGCAGTTTCCTTATAGGAGGTCATGAAAAACGTCCGAAACTTAAGAGTCCAACGAAAAGTCGGGACAAGTCCGAGAAATTCGAGCCCTCTCTATCGCGATCGACCTCGCCGCGCGGCTCGATTACTCGAGAATAATTTATCACGAAACGCCCTCTCTCCCACACCCGTCCTCCTTCGGCTGCCCTCGCCGCGCGCTAATCCAAAGCGACACGGGAGGCGTCGAGGCGCTACGGATATAATCATTGGAAAATCAAAATCAACATCGCCGCGCGACCTCGGTACTCGTAGATCTAAAAGATAGATTCGGCTGTCCCCGCTGCGCGCGGAGCTGATGGCGTAAATTCGGGTCATTTCGAGACAAAGCACGGAGCTTTTCGTCGCTCGCCCCGCGTGGCATCGCTGCGTGTGGCATTTACACTGCATTTGTTAACGGTTTGTCGATGCCTATGGCGATTGCTCGCGTACGAAGTCGCTGTTACGCCGGCGGTGTGGATATCGAGGATTTGTTTGCAAAATATTTACATCATATCAACTTCTTGGCGAATTCGAGGCATGAATCATTAACAAAATTAAGTATGATAGAATAGAGTGCGGATAATTGAGGTTCTACTCTTTAAGGGAAATTTCTATCGAGAAATAATGACAATATTACTGCTCTATATTGTTCATAAATTCTTTTGTCCCTCCTTCTTATTCGGCGATTCGTTTGTTAACGTCGTAATACGTCATTTTAGTACAAAAAATAAGAAGATATTGCCTCAAATTAATTTTGATCTATTATACTTAAATTGCGAGGTGAAAATTAGACAGTTATGAGTAACCGATAGAAATTTACTGAGAATAAATCGATTTTATCTAGAAGTTGAAGAATAAACAGCCTCACAAGCGAGTCATGCAATTGATGAACAATCTGAGGCAAATAACTATTATTTAATTATTCTCCACTCACCATGCTCGCACCGACTCCGAATAACAGCCTGCAGCTTCTTGATTCAACATTTTACGATCACTGTCCGTCCTGCAAAATAAAGAGAAGAGAGGATATGAATTAATATGGCTGATTTTAATTTCTTACTTATTCATTTATCCGTATTTGCTTCTTCATAGACACTAATAATAAAGAACTGGCAGACGAGACATACCAATATTATTAACGCAAAGTCATACGAATCTTTCAAATTCATCCTTTGTGTACTATTTCGGTGATAACTATTCATGTTTAGTACTGAATCAGCACTAGTTTTTTATAGTTGTTGCAGCCACACAATTGCGACCGTTATAAAAACGAATGCTGATTAGGTACTAAACTCGAATATTCATTATTTAAATCATAATAGTCAGTTGAACCGAATATTTGTAGTTCTGTTATTCTAACCGTTCAGTTATCCAAACAGTTTGGCCATCGTCTCAAAGATTTTGGTTAAATTGACCAAATATTTTTCTCAGAGTGTGGAAATTATAAGTACTTCATTACGGAATAAAATGTATAACAATAATAATCATAGAGTCGTTGGCGTCACGATGTCGATTTGTAGACGATCGCGACGACGACCAGTAGACAACCGGTCGTTATCGTTTCAACGAACGAACAAGTTCATGAATAACAAAGTGGAAAACGAGGACCCAACGTTACTCTAACGGTGTCCGTTAAAGTGACGCGTACGTACGTAAGCGTTACTATCAACATCAGAGGGTCTGTCGACGATATGGATTTTAGTGGCGCGCGTGATTACACGTTACTATCTATCGGACGAATTGACTTGACCGTTTTTCGTCGGACATACGAATCGCTGGTATATCGATATTTGTACACGCGTGTATATAACGCGTTATGTGCGTTACGTGCTCTACATTCATCGACTATCTTATGCAATCGAATGGTCAGAATATTTTTCTGTAATGCTTCTATTTCCTCATAGGAAATTTACCCTATATGTAATTATAGATATGTATGTCCCACCCGAGATGAATATTAATGTAATATTTCTGTATATTGCTATATACACATCACGTTACACTGCAAAAGGTATAAGTATTGTTGAATCAAATATCTACCTAGTGAAATAAGTCCTCTAGTATAAATTATGAGTATAAAACCAGCGAGTCTATAGAATAATATATTATAGCTTCAATAACAATTATTGGAATTCCTTCAAACATATTTCTAGATTTGATGACTACAATTTAAATTTATAAGGATTTATTTCACTGCATAGTGTAGGGATAAGTATAGAAAAAACTAGCCCTACATTGAGAGAAATTTGTAAGTCGTACAATAATCAGTAGGGGAGACCGAGGTAAGTTGATACGTGAAATTGACCCCTTGTTGCCAGTACTTTCCATGGAAATGTAGGGCCAGCTTCGTGTATCATCTTATCTCGGACTTCCCTATAGCTCTGATGGCTATCCTTTAGGGCTAAGTGATAGATTAACTAGACAGTATAGGTAATATAGCAATACCAAATGTGACAAGAGCAATACGCATTCATGAAATAAATATATGTATAAATGAAATGGCTATTTATTCTGGTAAAATAGAAATACGTAGGTACTTCTAAGGGGCACACAGAAACTTATTTTCATATCAATAAACTA
The DNA here is from genome assembly GCA_963678675.1 of Xiphydria camelus. NCBI lineage: Eukaryota > Metazoa > Arthropoda > Insecta > Hymenoptera > Xiphydriidae > Xiphydria > Xiphydria camelus. Next base: position 23,406,559 of record OY783201.1, on the reverse strand, counting down.
TACAATCTATAAAATTTCTTTTAGTTTAAATTAGAATATTTGATTAATCTTTGACTATACCATATACATGTCAGAAAAATTTATATTTTTTACATAACTGCATATAAAACTTTTTATCCACACAATACTTGTAATTATTAAATTTAATACATTCCCTCGTGAAATTTGTATTAAATATTTATTAAACTTTATACACAATTAAGTACCTATATTAATTTTCTTAATCACGTATTAAATAGAAGCTTTATATACGATTGTATTAAGTTTGCTACACATTTTTCTCACAATGTGTAGTTATAGCATTTTATAAAACTTCCACCTTTTTATTTAATGTTTCAATTAGAAAAAAATCAGTCCAATCGAAGGGCTTATCGGAAACACGTGACAAGCCGCAAAATCATTTTATTGAGAAAACGAGCTTTGAAGTTTCAAAAAAATCTGTAAAATGCATATTTGATTAATATAACATCTCAGTGTTTTAACAGATGTACTCTAGTCCATATATTAACGTCTACAATCTTAAAGTATGAAGAAAAAAAATGCAGGGGACTACTACACAGTAAACTGTTTATTTTTTAACAGAGTGTGGCTCGTCACGTTTTTCCAATAAGCCCTTCAATTGCAAAATCGAATATTCGATTTACGCACTGCTATAGTCGACAATGCCATAACAGAGTTGAACTTGTTGCTATGCAAAAATGCGAAAAAAACAAACGAAATCAACCTCGACGAACGTCCCTGCCTCCGTCGAAAGGACGCCGAAATCCCGCCCGTAACGATTCCCACGAAAGACCGGAATCGATCGTCGAATTATGTGCATACGTCGGACGGAATAAAAGCCACCTATCTTACAGCCGAGCGTATACGAGCGCGTAATTCAATCGAAGGAGGATTCGAAGCCACCTTTTCTTCGCGATCACCGTTAAACGAGGAAGCGCGTGACGAATCCCCCGTCTTCGGAAGAGCCGTTCTTCGCGCAGTCGTCGCGGCCCTCGAAGCCGAGCCGTATATCGTTACCGGGCGCAACCGAGCGTACAGCGGCTCATTACGAATTAGTGGAACATTGGCGGGTACCTCGTCCCTCTCAATGTGGCCGTAATTTCAAATAATTTAGATGAGGGCGCGCGCGCGCCTGCGTGAAAAAGAGAGAGGATTATTCAATTATTTTCTCGGCTCGGACTCCTCTCGCGTAGGTAGGTATAACAGATTCTGTATAGGTAGGTGCGTCGGATACGACTGCGAAGGGAACTGGCGACAGTGGCGAGAGATAAGAAGCAGCTCCTCTAACGCTACTCGGCTGACCTAATCAATCGAGCCGTGGGAAGAAAAGTGCGAGCATCTCTCGACGCCGCGCTTTTAAAAATTATTTGAAAACCTGTGACTGGTAAAGATTACACGGCGGACTCTGAAAGAAGCGCCAGTCGTAATTCGATATTTCTGTCCTATACTTCATTTTATATTGTATTGCTAACATTACAAGTCTCGCGGTTGACTAATTCGTATAGTTTGGCGATATAAAGTCCCGCCAACTGTTTTAATAGTACTTATATAATGTAAAGTAGTTATATTATATTATATAACGAGTGTAATAATTAATATTAATATATTCTATATCAAAAAACGTCATAAATATATTAACTATTTATAGCTAATATTAATATACCGATATAAGGTTCTAATAGAATTTGAATTCGTTGAGATTAATACAAATATGACAATTTATATACATATAAACTTATTAACTAGTAGACTCGTGCGGAAATTCCGTAGACGGCAGAAAATGGGGAATGTAAATGCAAACAATATATGAAATGATTGTCGATTATACGTTGTTTGCCAAAAGTCAATATTTACCTTGGATTTTTAAACAAATAATACAATGTGCAATTATAGGTTGACAATTCATTATACATCGTTTTTGATTTCGTATGAAGAGAAAAACAAGATTTATCAAATGCAAAAAAACCAGCAATTTTTACTGCTTCATCCAGTAGCGCTGAGACCCGAGCTCGTTCTTAAGAATTTGTACAGAGGAGATGTTTTATATTTACTGTTGTAAGCACCACACACATACGAGTAGAACCGTTTCCTCTGCAAAAATTCTTGAAAGCAAGCTCAAGTCTCAGCGCTACTAAATTAAATAGTAAAAATGTCTAGTTCTTCTTTTTCGTGCGCAAAACAATAACCTTCGAAAAAAATAACATATAAGATATATCAATTTGATCGTAAGTTTTGCACTGATAAGCAAAAATGCATGAGACTCCATTTCATTCGATTACAAAATTCAGATATACTCGCATTCTTTTCCATCTACGATTTCTCTCCCAACTTAGGTACAACGCAAGACGAACGCAGCGTTACGCGCTTCTCCCACAAGACGAAGGATCGTATCGTCCCGCCGCGCAGGAATCCCGTGACGCGTATCACGCTCGCGTAAGTCGACACGTAATACAGAGTCGCGCCCCCCGATAATATACGCACGCGAACGACGACCGCGCGCGATAGCTAAAAATCACGTTCCCGTTACCACCCCTCGAATTAGCATCGCAGCATAAAGGCATTCCCACACACAGGCGGACTCACGCAACCGGCACGCATGAATGCGTAATGCCCGCGGACAGTGATTTCCACCCCTGCGCACTCGACACCCTCTCCTCTCCCCTGCGTGCGCGGACAGATGGGGTTCTCACGGCCCCCGCGTCTGCACGCTAATGTCACTCGTAAGCGTAGGCGATAATGCGACTGTCATAACGCACGAACGTGCACGTGGTCCGCCAGGCGCGTAACGACTTCGACTACGCGATGCGTTGCGCTACACAGAGTCGATACTCGATCGTCACTCGCGCGCTTTGGCCCGATTCCAACGTTGGCGGCGGATCGGGAGATTCGTGGAACTACCGTACGGTTCCACGAGCTTTCTGTCGATATTTGACGCGAAAAAATGCCCTGATTTCCTCGTTTCTCGGATCGGACGTTGTACGCGACGGACGGTGACTCGTTCCTCGAAGAAATTCGAGACGTTGGGCCGAGATGAAGAAATGATAAAATGGATTATACAGGGTATATATGTAATAGCTAAGAGGACTGAAACAAAGGAGCCTAATTCTGTTTAGAGTTATTACACGGGCAGATGACACGATATCCTACGGTCCCCGTTCCTCGGTACTTACTCGGCTGTCGACTCTTTGTCCAAAGTAAGAGGATCGTAAGAAGTTGTACTATTATAGTAACCAGTAGCTGTATAAACTCTGAACACAGAATTAAACTCCTCCTGTTTCAGCCCCCTTGACCGTTACACCCGGTATTTTCCTAAATTGTAAAAAAAGTTCGATCCAATGTTTTCTATTTATCGTTTCAAATATATAAGAAAGCATCGATTGAATCGATGAAATGAATTGTAAAAATTATTTCATTTCAACGCGCTTTGTTTTGGTATAAGAAAAACATATTTATGATTGATCGCGATTGAATAGTTTCTTGACTGCAAAATACCGGACAAATGAAAAGCATTGGTGGCACCCGAGACAAGTCTCATTCCTCTTGTTTTTTTTTTTTTGGTACCCCACGTCTAGTGGTAAATGGAGCGTAACCGCAGACGTATATAATTCCAAGTGATGGTCGGAGCAAGCGAGCGCGGGCTGAGTAACAGTAAAGCGTACAAGTAAATCGACGAATTCGAATGCGTGCAAGGTGCGCGGGTACGCATTAGCGTTAAGTAACGCGTAATCTCGCTGATGTGCTTCTATCATAGTTGATAGCGGGAAGACTTATACCGAGGCTACTTAAGAGAACAGTACTATGAATTTTCGAAATCCCATAATTATTGGTGAAATAAAATGACTTTTTGTCTCTCGAAATTTGTTTCAACTGAGAATTGGTCATTTTTTTTAGATTTTTACGTAAGCAGAAGGGTTTGGCGTGGCTTCCTGAGGGGGCGGTATTTTCGATTTTTAAAATCCCATGATTATTGGTAAGTCGAAATAATTTGTCGTCTTGTAGAATTTGTTTGAATTGAGAATTAGTTATTTTTTTAGATTTCAACGTATGCGGGAAGATCTACCATGGCTACTTAAGGGGACAATATTTTGGATTTTCAAAATCCTACAATATTATTGACAAGATAAAATAACATTTTATCTCATAAAATATGCTTGAATTGAAAATCGGTGATTCTTCAAACTTTTGCGTATGCAGGAATGTCTACCGTGACTAATTAAGGGGGCAATACTGTGGGTTTGTAAAATCCTACAACTGTTGGTAAAACAGAATAATTCTCAAATTTTTCAGTCAATTCATGCTGAAAATTGGTGATATTCTTGCATTAATGTGGCACCGTTCAGAAGTGACCAGCACTTTTACGTGTCTCTCTGGGCACAATTTAGAATTAAAATAAAAAGTAACACAATGCGAGTAAGAGAAGTGCACGTATAAAATCGTATTTCATTACAAAATAAAGAGTCAATAAAGACCCCCACAGACGCGTAAAAAAATTCGACGGTAACTCTGCAGAACGACCGAAGGCCCACGCGATTCGTTCTTCCGTCTACCGAGTATAACCGAACATAATATTTACGATAGCAGCACTCTTATCACTTGTACTCGTCACTTACGCATAGCAACGCACTCGCAAGACCCGCCGTTATCGTTATCTATGCGAAAAGTCGATTAACGATAAACCTAGATAGACGATAAAAGATATTATCGCGTCTATCGCGTCGTACATTAACCATTACAACACGATTTCCCAGGGTATAACCGTAAAGCCGCTGGCGGGCGAAAATTTCGATTTTGTGCGGCCTCTAATTAGTTCGCGAGAAAGAAACCGAGGAACCCTTCCGATAAGAATGACTGGGCGCCGGCGTCGCTAGTGCCCGTCGCTCTAATTTCCAAGTCGCAGCCTATTTGCCAGGGGACTGTCAATCGCTAATGACTAATCATCCGCGACGTTATATCGGCGGAGGTGGAGGTGCGTAATCGTGGCGTCTTCGAGGGTGTCGTGGGAGAGGAGCACGTGGTGGGGGCACGACCTCTCCCCCGTTCCACCGTTCGCGCGGGTACCTTTCGTTCTCGGACCATTTGTCAAGGTGACAGGGCAATCTCACCCCCGCGTTGCCGCTACCCCCTAAAAATCGACTCCTCCTTCTCTCCGCCGATGCATCCTCTTCTGCCCCTCCCCTCCACCTCCTTACCCGTGCTGTCAACGGGACATCGATCAAAGCTGTTTTAAAATTGGAAATTCCGAGTTAATATCAAAGTTGGAATCGGCCGACTTATTCGGAGCCGTTTGTGTCGGGTAAATTGGCTCGGGAACGATTATTATCGACGAGCACGAAAGGGAAGTTTATGTATGTAAAAGCATGCCAGGTTTTTCACTGAATACGAAGAAATGAAAAAAAAAAAAAAAATTGAAAGGAAATATCGTACCGCTTTCAGCTGCGATTTTTATCCCATTCCTAGTTAAAATTTGTCTCTGCCAAATCTCTGCCAAAACTGTGCAAAGAACTCGGCCAAAAGTCTACTATTTCTCTGCGAAAATGTTCCAATTTTAGGAGCTAATAGAGAAATAGCAGTGTTGGCAGAGAATTCAGCAGAGTTGGCAAACACTTTTCAAAATATCTGCTAACTTTTCCATCTCTGCTGAAATCTCCGCCATCTCTGCCGGAATCTCTACCAGCTCTGCCAACTCTTAAAATTGGAATATTCGCAGAGAAGCGGCAGACTTTAGACAGAACTTTTTGAAAAGATCTGACAGAGGTTTGGCAGAGAAAAATGTCCATAGGCTAAATCAAGATGTGCTGATTTCGACAACTAGAGTAACAATGAGATATATAGACACTCTTGTTTCTGCTTAACTTCAAATGCGATTATCTCGAAACGCAGTGGAGATATATGAAAAATGCAGTGTAGCTTTTTTATTGAACAATTATAGATAAATATTTTTCATTTAAACTTGTCTTCGATATCTTCAACCGATTTCAAGATAATCGATTTTGAGCTTGCTCTTCAACCGTGGCGTCTATCCCATTTTTACCCTATATACGCAGAGTGAAAAGATATACTTTTTCGAACTATATATATGTATGACAATAGTGAAAGATTTATAGTCATCTCAATTATGATTTATAGACTGCGTAAATAATTTATAGTAAAATTTACATCAAAAAATATCTACACCTTAAAGTTTTCCGCAATCAAAAAGTCGAAATAATCAGGGAAAGACTGATACCGGTAAATGCTAGATATACTGTATTTTTACAATGAAAGAGGTATACACGAGGGTTTTCGGATGTTTTTACAGTACGATGCAGTATTTTTTTAACATGATATCGTCTCTTCAGCACAATAGAAACATACGAAAACCCTTATAATGTATCTCTTTTATAAAAGTACCTATACGGTATAAATGCAGTAAAATCAACCAGTATCCTTCTCTCTCCGAGATGAAAAGAAAAAGTAAATATATCGAAGGATCGTCCATCGAAGCAATCTTTTCTTTCGCGTTCAGTCCTCGGTGACTTTTGTCTCATTCGACGCTGGAATTCATATTCCCGTCGTTGAGAGGAACGAGCGAATAAATTCGCAGATCCGGGGGGGAAAAACGAGCGTCCCGACGCAAGCGCATCCGTCGCACTCCTGGCGCGCGTGTAGATATATCGTCGCGGCGCGTTTCGACGTGTAATTTCGAGATTACTGCCGCGCGCAAGTACCCACCGTGTCCCTCGCGGTAATTACTGTTTTTAAGCGAACTCACGGGGCCGGGTTCCCATAACCCACGGGTAACATGCTCGGAGTCGCTCGCCGGTGTATGTACGGGAGCGGCCTCGTGCGTTCGAGTTTCGGGCAGGTGGTGCTCGGATTTCCCATAGAATGACGGTATGTGTCGCCGCTTAATTAAGTCGGTTCACCTGCGTCCGTGCGGCTTCATCGCGCGGGGATTCCCATGAATGCGGCGAGCGGAGAAAAAGGTCTTATTGCACGTCGCGAGGGGTCGCGCGAGCCGGGGCGCGAAACGCGAAAATCTCAAGTGGAAAGCGAGAAAGAGGAATGAATAGTGTCGTCCTAGTGATTCTCGGTGAGAGAACGTTCACATGGAAAGTATATCTATAGGGGCTGAAGAAGAAATGGATATCATCTTCTCAGATGGAAAAGTTCTATATGATTCATATATGGTTTTGGTCATATATGTGTGAGTAATATATAGTTTCTATATTAACTATAGATTATACAATCATTCAAAAATCTATATGTAGTTATTATATGATTAATATATAGAAATCATATACCTATAATCCATATATGATCAAAACCACATATGGATCATATACAAAATATGTATAGATATAGAATTTTTCCGCCTGGGTTTTTAAAGAAGTCAAAATATGTCAACTAGATTAAAATTGGTATACATTGAAGTATTTTCATCGTTTAATTTGCTGCGTGATTAATCTTAAAATGGTACAAGTACATGATAGTACGCTGAAGAAAAAATTTAGCCAATTTAACCAAAATCTTGGAGATGATGACCAAATTGTTTATTGAAATATGGATCCTCCATCTGTCTCGTTAAACTGACCACTTTTGCTTAGAATAATTAAAAATTTGGTTGAATTAATTAAATATTATATTTCGTTCGACTGACCAACTGGCTAAAATAACTAAACGCATTTAACTAGACGAATTTTGTCATTTTAACCTAATTATTTTTCTCAATGCACCGTACCGATGGAAAGCGCTATAATTTTTGTGTCCAGTTTCGTTTTTCCTTTCATAATATTATGTGAAATCGAAACGCCAGAGGCCTCGAATTTATTTTATATATTGTATAATATAATAAATGGTGCGGTTGATTATGAATTATATTATTCGTAAGTGCACACAAAAATAATCATACAGATATTATAATGAACCAATTTAAAACAAGTTATAGCTATTTTAAGTATATTAATTGAAAACAATATTTCTTTGTGAATTTTACTAGGTACTAATTTTACAGCAAAGTACACAGGGAAAATGATGAAAAATATTTTTTTTAAGTAGCTATCCTACTTCGAATAATAATATTTTGTGTTAAATTGGTTATTTCTTTTGTGTAAGCTTTCTGTGCATATAATATGACAATAGCGAAAAATATATAGTAAACCGAATTATAATTTCTGATTTTCATAAATATTGTATACCTAGTAAAATTAGAAAAAAAATCTTTCCTCTCTCTGTGTACCGTTATAAGGGCCGAAAATATATGTGTACTAAGGTTTAAGGTCAATAAAGTTATTTAAAAAAAATAAGTAGGTGCATAAACGAGGTAACATTTCGCCGAACCCTCGAGGCTGAAATAATCACGAAAACTTTGTAGAAACTAGGATTTCCGTTGGACAACGTCGACGTTAATTGGATTGAAGCATATAAACAGAGAAATAACGCATGGCGGCTGTGGAGGCTGCCAGTCGCGTCATGCAAAACGAGAGGAACGAACGAACGAGGAGCGGAACGGTGCTGCAACGTCAAGCCCCGCGTCCAACCAAGGGAGAAAAGAGTCCGCGCAGTGTGTCCGAATAACAAATCACCCCTTTAATCACGAGTTGTTCACGCTCGAGTCATTTGGCTTAATGGAGGCCTCTTTTAGACCGCCATGCGATAGGTTGCGAAGCAATTTCTTCGGCCGAACGATACAGCATTTTGTTTAAACCCTGATCATCAGTCACCGTTCGCGCGGCAACGATAGATAGTAGGTACCTGTATTCGGTGCGGGTAAATAACCTATCTAGAAGATATAAGACAGGGGTCACGAATGAAATGATTCCGTAGCTTAAATCGATTAATTTAAGTTTAAATATCTGGCCGTTTTTCCAAAGTGCATCTTCGTATACCCAAAAATTTTATATATTTTTTATATAATCAATATGTGGATTTGGTCATGTATGGATTATAAATGATTTCTATACTAACCACATATAAAGACTATACCTACCTAGATTATAGAAACATTTAAAAAATCCGCATATAGTCCTTATATAGTTGATATAGAAATCATAATATACAATTCATATAAGACCAAAACCATGTAGGTAAGTATACCTAGATTATACGCAAAATATATAAAACTTTCCCGTCTGGGTAGTTTATTATGTATATATTATAATTAATAAATGAATTTGTATTATTACATACTTAATATAGTTGTATGTAAAACTTTTATTCAAGATATTAAATTATGAACATTAATATAGTCCCTTATATAATTTGTGTCAAATATTGGTTGAACTTTATATACAATTATGTTACATTTAATACAAATTTTATAAGGGAGTATATTAATTTACATAATTACGTAATAGATAAAAGCTTTATATACGATTATATCAAGATTTCTTGATTCAAATTTGGTACCTACCTACATATTTTGCTTAACTTGAAATGACAATTACTTATTTACATATACATATAGCTATATATCTGATGAGTTGACAATTCTCAAATGAATTATTAAAAATACCTAGTATTTCTTTCCGAACTTTGAAATTATTTCTATGAATGGGTGATAGAGCTATGCGTAACTGCGTCGATAGGTATATTGAATTTTTGGAATTTGGATTAATCTGATTAAATACTGCCGTTAAATGACTCGAACTGAATATCTATTAACGTGATTAAGTCAACGAAACTAATCATTATTTAGTTGAAATAAAGTGATTGTTTTCTGTCAATTAAGTAATTAATTCGACGAGTAACTAAATATTTAACTAGCGGCACGGTAAATTTTTCTTTTCAGTGCTTCTTATACGTGATATCGATATAAATAATAGCCGAACAAACATATGAAAATTCAAATCGACAGCAACGGCAATGTTTAAAATAAAATGCGAGCAACTCGCGATTGACCTAAATCGATCTCACAGCATATCATCTTTACTCAGCTGAATCAATCCCACGCGACTAATTACAATGCTACAACAATTAAAACGTTTCGTCTAGAAGCTATATTATATGTAACGAAAGTTTCTTTCGATCACATCGCTCATCGGTCATTTCGTCAGCGAGGAATCAGTGCGAGTCCGTGAGCCCTCGCGTCCGCCGCGTCGCGGAGGTTCCGCGCCCTTCCGGTTCCGGTGTTCCGGTAGGCTTGCCTTCCCGAGGGGAACCTTACTTCCGTTTCGGGTGGGATACACGCTCAGCGAAGCGGTATGATGCTCGAGCCGCGATCCACGACGGATCCGTACAGCGCGCCACGGGTGAGGCCCAATTTTGCGCTGCGGGGTTTCTGCGAACGTCGCTCGCGTCGTTCCCCTGATTAGCGGCACCATATAGGTAGGTATCATCGATTCGATCTTAATCAGAAAATTCATTAACTTGATATTTTACTCGGTGGTCGATTTCAGTACATCAGCCGAGCAATTAATAAGAGCTTTTGCTATAATAAATATAATCGAAAGTTTTGTATTATAATATACCTAAATTAAAACATCTTCCATGTTTCGAGTGACTGATGCAAAAGCTTGCAACATTTTGCTAAGAATTTGAGCAAAACATTGCCGGTCACGCATTTGTGGACTTTTATAATTTCTTTCTCAACTTAAAATTATAATCATCATACTCTGAAGAAATACACCAATTTTGGGAGAAAAATAATTGATATCTATACAAAGTTCTAAGATCGAATTAAACAAAACTGAAGTTATTGTTTATTATGTGCTTTTTTTTACTAAGAAATGATGAAAGATTTTGCTTTAATTCAGTATAGATACGAGAAATAATGAAAATCTCAAATTGGCAGAAAAACTGTCGAAAAAAACGAGAGATAATGCGTATCTCTAATAATACTGCATAATCAGATGAATTGCAGAAAAAAGAGAAACGAAAACCGTGTCGAAAGGGAATCGAAGCGCTCGCGGTTCACACGACGATATCCACGCCAGTGCACTGGCGTGACGCGCGGTCGTCGGGGTTAGGTTGAATTTTAGGCTCGACCGGCACGGAAAAATCACGAACAGAAGCGCAGGAAGTGGAAGTGGAAGCGGCAACGACGTTAACCAGCGGCGCTTATCGAAATGTCATCGGCTCGTCGCTTCCGTGCTCGTAACGTTTCGACGCGTAGTTCGCGCTGTACACAATCGGAAAAGAACCTGCTATAAGATAGTTATCCGCACCTCTAACTCTACCGATGCTTTGCGCGGAAAAATATTTACCCACACAGTCACCCGCGTTGATACTATAAATAGGTATCACATAAAGTAAGGTACATTTTTATATATAATAAATATTTTACAAAAATAAATTCTTTCGAATGCCCCTTTAGATTATGTACTGTTATACATAACAGAAAGAATAAGAGAGAGAGATGCTAATAATAAAAATAGGTACTCAAAAATCCCAATATCTCGCATATCTTGTCAGTGAAAAATATACATTATAAAAAATGTTAACAAATTTCCTTCTGCTAAACGTCTTTAAAAAAAGGCACGTAAAATTAGAAATTTAGCGTTAAAAGTGGGAGGATTTAGTTAAAAAACGTAGGTACCTAAATGAATTAGTTGTAAATTTTGTAAACTTTTGAATCTTAAGAAATAACTATATTATAGATAAAATATGTAAAAGGGTTTCTTCTAGATAATCGACGTAAGTATAACAAATTTAAAATGAATTTGTAGTCAATTTAAATAAGATGCGTAATAAACTGTTAAATTTGGGATGAATTTATATTATTTAACTACTTTATACTTCGAATTTGAAATTTATAATAAAATCCATGTTCACTGCAGTTATATTTTGAAAAAACACAACTTTTTTTAACTGACAGCAAAGAATCCCTCAAATATAATAGTCTCATCATCTTATAGCAACTTTACTATTTATATAAATATACAATACACAGGTACAATGAAAACTTCATACACAAAATATATACAAAATTTACCGTTCCAAAAATCGTTGCCCGCGTTTAAGACTGTACATCCTCCATTTGCTAATCGTTCTGGCGCAGCGTCCGCGACGCGCGGAGTAATTCTGCACGGGAGAATCGCGCAGCGAGGCGCGGGCTCTGCGTTTGGCGAATCGCAGAAAAGCCACCCCTAGCGGGAGAGCACTACCGCGAGGCCGGCGGGGCACACCTGGCCGCGGCGCGCAGCTGCAGTCGCACCCCCCCCCCCCTCCCCCTCCCCCTCGACGAAGGCAGGGGGATGAGAAGAGAAGAGAAGAGAAGAGAGCGAACGAACTGGAGGGTCGTGAGGGTTTGGTTCAGGGAGACAGAGGGGCGAGAGAGGAGGGGATGCTCTGAGATTTCAGTTACGCGCTCGTCTTGAAGCGCGTTCGACGATTTGAACGAGCGCAAGAGCGAGGCACGAAGAATCGTGAGTATACAGACAATGTCTCTTTACCGGGGCGAATCTTATTGCGCAGCATCGATAAAACATATCGCGCTAACTATAACTGAGCAATTACTATCGTTCAAAGGCCGAATGATTTTTAGGCCAATTAATGGATTTCAATGAATACACTCTGAGAAAAAAGTAGTTGTGACAACTATTTTGGATTCAACTACTCCAGTTTTCTAATCAGCGCTAGTTTAATATAGTTATCGCAACAATTCTTCTGTTCCGGTAACTAAAAATAGTTACGTCAACTATAAAAAATGGTACTAATTGCCGAACTTGGGACGTTGAGTCCAAAATGGAGGTCAAAACCGTGTTTCTTTCTTTCAGCGTAATTGGTAACAAATTAATTAGTCTATAAAAGTGCGATAGATGTCCCAGTTTCCATTCAACTTTGAATGCGATTATCTCGTAGCGCAGTGAAGATATGTGAAAAATCAAAAACAGCTTCTTTCTAGTACACTAAGAGAAAGATGAGCGGTAAAATCAACCATATAATCGTAAGGTTGAATTTTCCTAGGAGCTAATACCATATTTATGATCATGTAGACCATGAATTCAGTCTAAATAACTTTTGTTGCATAGTTATAGTAACAACGAGAGGTTGTAATTTATGATACCGAGATACCATAGTTGAATTAACCACAAAAATAGATCATTAATATTACTCCATGGTAGTATCAACTATATAAACAAATATTGAGGACATTTATTTATCAACCATTCTGCAGATGGACTTGGTTATAACAAACCTGTGTGATCCCTTGTTACTATAATATAATAAGAATCTCACAAATTAGAGCAACTATGAAATTATGGTTGGCGCCAAAATCGAACACGATTTCTGGTTAAATTTTTCTTTCAATGTAAAAACATGGAGAAGTACCATTTTTAAACCTGTTTTTCGATGTTTCGAATTGCTTCCAAGATAATCGATTTTGAACTTCTACTTCGACCGTGGCGATCATCCAACTTTTATCCTAACTCATTTTTACTATCATAGTGTGAATGACAGCTAAGACTAGACGGAGAGAGAGAGAGAGAGAGAGGGAGAAGCAATCAATGACGAAGGGGATGGACGAGCAGCCAGCGCTTCGCCGCTATCGGAATAAAATCTATAAAGCTCGCGACCACGAGAATCTAGCCACGACGGTACCGCGAGAATTCTGAAGCACCCTCTTAGGCTCCAGTTCTCTCTGGAATGATTCCCCTCCCCCCCCCCTCTCTCTCTCTCTCTCTTTTCATCCCTCTTCATACTCTGTCTCCTCCCTACTCCTCGCTCTACGTCCTCTCGCGTACCTAGTCTCGCGAGAGCCAGAGAAGAGCTACTACCACGTCGCTAAATCACAGGCGGACAAAGAAGTTCTGATCCTCTCCTCTCTCCTCGACCCCCTTCGTACTCCTCCGTTCACTTTCCCTCCCTCCCCCCGTCGCGGGACACGCTCGCGCTCTCTTTCTCTCCTTCTCTCTTCTGCACGGCTATATACATATAGGTACACGCCGGCTCGCGTAAATATGTAGGTATATACACGTAGTTCGGTACATCTCCTGCCTCGCTATCCCGGCAGATCACTCATAATGACTCACGGGAGGATTCCAGAAAAAATGAGGAAGAAGCACCGCGGATAGTCTGGCGCTGCGTATCTTTTCTCGGTGAAAATAGAAAACGCGTTATATTCGAGATGTATATTTGTATCATATATAATTGTATAGTGCGAAGAAATACGACGATTATACCACTCCAAAGGATATGTTGTTGTGCAAATATGGGAGCGCAACATCAGAAAGTATCTCTACGAGTAATGTGTATCATTGTACGGCGAGAAAATGCTTGATATACTTATAGGATAAAAGTAGAATAAACGCCCCAGTTAAAGAGTGCGAATTAAAGTTCGATTATCTCGAAAACGATTAGAGTTATCGAAAGAATGTTTAAATAAAAAATATTCGTCTATATTTTTTCTTTCAGAAAGCTATTTCGCCTTTTCATATATCTCTGCTGTATTTCGAAACAATCGCGTTCAACGTGAAACGGAAACTGAGACGTTTATTCCACTTTTATTTTAAATACACTTAGAGAAAAAAATAGTTATGGCAACTATGAAAACCAGTACCGATTACCATACCCGAATAGTCGTCAGGAATATGTTCAATTCTCTCAGTGTACACTGAGAAAAAAAAAGATTAAAAATGATTCTGTTAGAAGGATAATCTGAGTACGAAAGGTAAAATAGATCAAAAATTATACTTTCAGGGTTTAAAATTTAACCTTCTTTAGGATAATTTTTGATCTGTTTGACCTTTCGTACTCAGATTATCCTTCTAACAAAATAATTTTTAATCTTTTTCTTTTCTCAGAGTGTAGCTACTATACGACAAAAAATTAACGAGACGATTATGATACTCTTGGTAACATGATTGTTTCTGGTCCATTTTCGCGTCAATTGTTCACGGATCACTGGAAAGCGGGGTGGAGCGAGAAGCACGGAATTGGCCCTCGTCGATTTGCGGGATACCGTTTCAGCCGACGCGAGAAGAGAGACGCAAAAAGTACCTTATTTTTGTCCCTGCCCTCATTTCGAGCCCATCGCTCCGGCCTGCGTCGATTTCCGGGATTTACGTAATAAAAATTAGCCCCGGTCGTCGAGAATGCCCGAGCGTAACGACCTAAACCGCCCATTTACATAATCTCCTTAAGCGAAGCATATTTCGAGAACAGGTGAATTTATTCCAATGTCGATGAATTCAAAGACCGCCTCGTCAACGTGGACGTCTCTCCCTCTCGCTGTCTCTTTTGCGCGATCCTTTGTGGCGGCACTCTGCCCGTGCAGAGGGGTGGGCCCCGCGTACAATGAACGTGATTGACGACTGTCTAATTTGTTTACAAATACACGCATTCTCATTCAAGGAGGTGCGTAACCCCGTCGCGCGAAATGTAAAATTCGTCCATCTCCACGTCCGTGGATCGCTCGTCCATTCCTCTCGCTCGGCGGTCTCTCGTATATGGAGCAAGGTGCACCTATCCAAGCGATGCCAAGAGAGTAATAGATATAGAGATGGAGGGGAGGGATGATGGTAAGAGAAAGAAAGAGAGAGGGGAGAAAGAAAACGAGAGAGAGAGAGAGAGTTTCCCCATTCGAAACGACCAACGTTTTCACCCCTCTCGAGAATCCTAAGAAATTTCGCCAGTAAATATTCATACGGTTCGCGCACCCGTCGGTCCGTAGGCGGCGTTCCCGTCGCGAACTCGTTTGACGCGCGCGCTTTTCGAAAGTTCTGCGCCGGCACTGTCCGCCCAGCTCGAAAAATTATCATAAATTAGTAATATTTTCATCTCTACGCATTACACGGCCGATACGCCCCACAACGCCGAATTCCTGAGTTCGCACGCTCCGCATAGGCAGTATTCCGTCGGCGTGTCAGCGCGTGACACGTGTGAGGAAAAAATAATGAGAATATAGGAAACCGAAGCCGACGGGAGGACTTTCTGCGATTCGAAGAATTTCGTTTCGTTTTGGCTGCGATTTTACGCTCGCCGCGAGGTGCGTTCGCGGATGAGCTCCGAAACTGGGCGTGGACTCCGGCCGAACGCGCAACCAGTAGCGCCGGAGGAGTAGCAGGTAGCTGTGGCAGGAATCGTACAACGCCCTACGTCGACTCCCGCTCATTGGCTCGCACGTTCAGCAGAGTCCACACCCAATTTAGTAACGAAGCCGTAAACACTCG
Source organism: Xiphydria camelus (assembly GCA_963678675.1). Lineage (NCBI taxonomy): Eukaryota > Metazoa > Arthropoda > Insecta > Hymenoptera > Xiphydriidae > Xiphydria > Xiphydria camelus. The sequence goes on along the minus strand of OY783201.1, from coordinate 23,390,468 downwards.
ATATACAAATACGTGGCACAGAGAGTTATTTGAAGTCTTTTAAAGTAAATATCAGCTGGACACAGAACATCCGCGCGATTCTCCTGAAAATAAACTTAAAAGGCAGATACAACCCTAACTGTGTGAATCAAGTAAAAATCTTGATAAAACTGCGTCTGGTTTAAAATGAAACATGACATGTTACACTTAAGTAGCGAGATTCGAAAAATTTTCCCATCGCAATGCCAAAATACGAAACCAATAAGACAGCCGATCGATTCTCATCTCCACTCTACATGCAACCGCGCGCGCAATAATTTACTTCTCTTAACGAGTCACGGTCGTCCCCCCGCCCTCATTTTACTTCACCTGCCGCCAGCACCCGACGAATTCAATATTAGGCCCACTCCACACTCGCTCGCTTAACCCCACACACGCCGTACAACACAGCTTTGGAAAACACTCGTACCTGTTAGCCGCGTCTACGCGGGTATCCATTACACGCATTTATATGTATCTATATATGTGCATTATGCCCGTGTGTATGTATAAAGGGCTCTGTTAAACTCGACCGTGCCAGGTTCGCCGTAAGAATTTAAATGAGCCACCTAATGGACGTTTATGACCCGATCTAGCTTCTCGAAGCGTGAATGAAATAATATTCTTGCGCGGGGGGTGGGTGGCCCGAACGAACGAGTGGCCTGGGTTGGGTCCTGCTTGCGCGCGAGCGCGCGTGTGTGTGCGTGCGCGCGTTTGAATACTATACATTCCAGGGACTCGTATAAAGTTTATCGTGGCATTTATTGGTCAGGCCGAACGCTATAGAAAGCGCGTCTAGGTTCCACGGAAGGTTGTTCATAACCTATCCTCATACGGGAGAAGGTTGTTCCGGTTTCAGCGGTATAAATGTGTATAACCTCGAGTATAATTTTTGGAGGTTGTTCAAGGAGGTTATCGTAGGTCGCGGAAGTGTTTTTCCTCGTATTTTCGTGAAAGGCCAATTCAAATTATATATTATCTATAATATAAATATGTGTAAGTATAATAATATCTGCAGATATTTATTGGAATAATAAAGTAATGACAAATATCGGATCAACGTCCACTTCAATCATGACCTAATGTGGTAGGTACAATAGCTGAAATGTATATGATAAAAAACATTTATAGCTATTTTTGATACAAGTACTTTTACTTAAAATATTTTCATACTCATGAAAATTAATATATTCCCATATGAAATTATCCTTATAAATTTCATAACGAAGCATACCTATTAATTTTCATAATCAACGTATTGAATAAAAGCTTTAAGTATATAGGTATAATAATATTGAGTTTAATAAAAATGTTTTTTACAGTGTAAGTTGAGAGAAAAATATAGTGCAGTCACACAATGACATTTTAACTATATTGGAAGAAGTCCTGTGGGCTTTCACTTATTTTATAGTTTATATAATGATGTAGTGAACTACAATTTATATTATTCGTAACAAGAAAAATGTAATATCTGTCAGACATTGAGTATCTATTCACTAATTTAACACAAATTATCGTTGTTTTGAGTATATTAATTATGAACAATATTTTTAATATGTACGTAGAAATATTTTTCGTGAGAATTTTACTATAAAATATTTACGAAAACCAAAAATCGTAATTCGGATGACTGTATATCTTTTACGACGATTGTATAGTTCAAAACAGCATATTATCTTTTCTTTCTGTATAACATATCGATGGTTCCAAATCAATACCTCGTAACTCAAAAATCGTTACTTTACAGAGTAGAAGGTTTTAACTGCCTAGAATTTTGACAGTACTGTTCGAAAAACAGTTGTATTATGTATATTTATGTAATATATTCTGATATTCTGAACACAGATGGCGCAAGAAGTGAAAAACGGTATTTTCGGACTTACGAGGTATTGATTTGAAATCATCAACATAGTTCTTTCTAAGAAAATTCGATTAATATTACTTTAAACTTTGAGTATAGAGCTATCAAAAACCAATAGAATACCTTTAAACCCTTGTTCTCCGATTATTCCCTGCCATTCTCTTCAGTGCGTAGATTACGTACAAATAGACTATCAAAATTCGAGAAACTACAAAGAAAGAATACGTCCTCTCTCGGAAGAGTGCCGCTGCACGAGCTCAGTTTCCGAAGGCTCGTGCCACGCGACCTGCGCAAGAAACTTCCTCGTTGTCCGTTGAATAGAAAGACGGAGGACTGCAGAGAAGTCCGTCCCTCCTCCTCTCCCTTTTCTCTCTCCCGCTACAAGGACTTCGCGGCAGACGACAAACACGGACAGCACGCGCATCAGGTCTCTCGCGCGTATCTATACACATTCACCGACGCTCAAGTCTCCTCGCGGCCGTCGGACGTTGTATGCGATCGGAACGAGACGAAAGGGCGTCGTACGACGCGTCGTATCCCCGCTTGTCGGTCGGCCTCCCGTTTGACGGGACAAACACCACTGTTCAAATATTAACAAGGAAAACAGAGGAGATTCCCATTTCTTGCCCGGTTTCGTAACACCGGTAGTCGAGTTTACACGCTACCCGAGGTTATCCGATCCCGCGCGTGTTGTCGACACCTTTTCGCCGTCGGGAGCTGAGGCGGCGCATCGTTGGAGAATTTCGCGTCCGTGTCGCGTGACTGTATTATCGCGTTATACTCGTCCGCATTGCTCGATGCTCGTTAATACGTACGTCGCTATTCGCGTAAGGAAAGATATATTGTTTCGTTTCGTTAGAGATACTATTACGCTTGAGAGAAGCGAGAGTAATCCGGCCAATTCGGTCTTCTCGCTAATTTCTTTCGTTGCGTGTTTGAGAAATTCGGACAAAGTTATTTTTCCCGTATAACTGAACCGGCAGCTGA